>CAJNDT010006215.1:147221-354877 GCA_905221615.1 Symbiodinium sp. CCMP2592
AGTCCACCGCCAGCACAATCATGCGTTGCCATGACCAGGTTTTTTGTCCCTGGCTCATTATGCAAATCTCGATGGGCCTCTGCGCGCACATTGCACAGGTAGCCCACGGCAGAGAAGCAAAAACCCGGAGCGTTATCACGAACATGCTTGCAAAGCACGGCAGTGCACCAAGGCATATCTCGTGTCAAGTTCTTGCAGCCCGTCATGGGCCCATGAGCATAGGCTCCACACAGAAACTGATTGGACTGTTCGTCACAGCTCCCCCTGGCTCTGGTCTGATGTTTTTGCGGCAACATGTCCAGAAGAGTTCGCATCTCCTCTTGGCTGAAGCGAGTGTTCCACTGCAACATGATGCAAGCAAGCTTCTCAGCTGGGTGAGCATCTTCGGGCGGAGCAGAAAGGCTCGGCAATACGCGGCCAGCCTGAGCTGCACTCAAGTTGTCCGGAGCATCCTCTGACATTTCCCCCGGCACCGTGAGGATGCGAAGGATTTTGGAACCTTGTGGCACCGACGACACAAAGCACGGGTCAACATTTGCAGATGCAGGTACCTCCCACGATGCAGGGAGTTTGCAGCCTACTTGAAGACCTTGCATAGACGCAGCAGGGAAGCTGCCACGAACATTCACAACATGCTTGAACTCCGGAACCAGAGGAAGGACACGCTTGTTGCTCTGCCACCCAGCAACAGCTCTGGCCGCTGCAACTGTGGCTGTTGTCTGACTTAAGTCAGTAGGCAGAGGCTTGGCCCCCATGTCAAGTAGTTGATCTTGCAGAAGCTGTGACATCGCCTTGCACAAACCCCAAGGAAAATCCAAATCACGGTCGAACTTGCAGCCCACACCCTTAGACCAAAACTTATGTACATGTCCACCGGCGCATGGACGATGCAACTCCAAGAATTTTGGTAGTGAATGCAGCATCCGCATGGCCTTCTTGAAGGGCGATTCGAAGCTGCAAAGGTGAAAGTGCGTTGTGAAGAGAGGAACTTCCTGAAGCAAAAGTCGCAAAGGCTTGGTAGCCCACATAAAACTTGACTCTGGGTTGCAGATACTGAAAAGGACTCCGCGTTCGTGACATGTTTTGCAAGCTGCAGCCACAGCACGCAGGTAAGCATTGGCATCACTCACTCTAGTACGATCGGCTAGCCCCAACCCTGGAACTCCGTCAGGATGGGTTTCGTCCCGAAGGATTGCAGGGGCTCCTGCAAATTGACGCAATCTGGCACGGCTTGTAGTATTACTGGGCGGATAGAAATGAACATACATCAAATTTTCTTCGGTCAAAATCTCCTGGAACTGCTTGCGACCCGACTCTGTACACAAGTCAACAACAATTCGTGGTGCACAGCACTTGCCGGCTGTTCTATCAACGGAAAAACTGTTATCAAGCTGACGCTGCTTGAGGCATGCAGTCAATCGCCCCGACCCCGGCGAGACCTCCAAGACGAGACATTCATCTAAAGAGACCCCCTTAACCCTAGCCATCACTTTTTGAAGATAAGACTCAGGCTCCGGTACAGCCGAGGCGGCTGGCTGTCACTTCCGGTGCTTGGGCAACGGATGCGCCTTGAAGCAATTTGGCTCGCAACACAAGTGCCAGCCGCGAGGACACTCCTCGCCGTCAGCGGCATTGGGACACCCATCAATGTTGTATGCCCAACACAGCCTCTTCCCTTCGTTGGTCTCGCTGGCTTTGCCGACCAGCTGCTTCGGCATTTTGATGAATTTGGCTCCTTTGACTCCTGGCTGATCCTTGCCTTTGCCCTTTCCTTTGCCCTTGCCATTCTTTTTCCACTTGGTCGAATCATCGGTCTTTTTGGCATCATCTGTCCACTTCCGCTTGTTATCATCGGTTTCTCCACCTTTCAACGGCAACAAGTGGAAGCTGATGCTGGGATCCTGAAGAATGTTCTCAAGGGCTCGATCCAGAGGCAAAGCCCCATCAGGCTGACGCTTGATCGAGGGTAGGCTTTCGGCAATGCGAGTGAAAGCTGCCCTGTCTGCCCTAAGCACTTGTGCCACCGAAATCTTTACGTAAGTAGGCGGTGGCAACTCCTGCAGTCGATGGATCAACGACGAGTGATACCGATTCATGGTGTCATAACTGGCGCACTTGACTAAATCAAATGCTAAGGCTCGCCGCCTCAGAGCCTGCGTAAGCTCAAGCTCGGTCCCTGTCGTGCAGGTTTGATGAGGCACCTTGTCTCTCACCGTCACACTGTTCCCGTCGATGGTGAGCTCCTTCCCGGGCTTCTTACCCTGAAGTTCGGACTGTCGGGTCGGAAACCTGTCTGGCCCTAAGTACGTCAAGGAATCCGCGGACAACATGGCGTACACCAAGTCGTAAGAGGCATGGCTAGGCTCTTCGACTCCACGATGCAAAAGGCCTGTGATCCTTGCACGCTGCTCTGTGATGCGCTCTTCCCTCTCTGCTGTGGCAAGCGTCGAAGGTGCCCCAGAATCCCCCCTCTGAACCCGAGTTTTTAACTCTTGGACTACGAGGGTATGGGCCTCAAAGATCGAGCGCTTTGCTGCAGCCATCGTCCCTGCCGTGATGGGCGTTGCCCCGAAGAGCCGCTGTACCTGATCGTCGCTCGGTGACTGGCCCGGCGGAACTGTTGCAAAAGCTAATTTGGAAAGCGTATCCACTCCGGTCCCCGTCATCGTGGCCACATTGGCTTGAGTCAAGCCAATCTCTTTAGCCCTTGATGCGAAGGCCGCTGTAGATTCCGTTAACGAGCCCATGATCCCTCACCAAGTCACCAGCACAGACTACCGAGCACAAGTTATGTCAAAACATGAAGTCACATGTCAGTTCTCAACTCGCTCCTAACATGTGTCTCCGTCATGTCTCTACTCATTCGAAAAGCACACTCATGCCTGTTCACCAATGGTCTCCACTTGAGCAAAACTTCGAGCATAACATAGCTCCTCAGAAACTTGCACTCGCAACCGGACTTGACTGCCAGATGAACTTCATCTGCTCTTCAAGCGCACTTCGCTTTCTTTTGCCCCACGTGGACAAACTCGATCACTTCTCTCTACAGTTCATGATCTGCTGCAGCGCGACATTCAAGCTGCCAACATCTCTAACAGGACGACCCGAATCGCACTGCTTGCACTTCCGCAACTCAAGGAAAGGCACACCACTGACTTCTACATGATCATTGGTGAGGGCCCTCCCACAAACAAAAAGCCCATCTGAACTCCCAGCACTCATGAGATGCACAACACCAGTCCTAGAATGTTTGTACATGGTGGCCTCAGGCCTCCAGGTGCTAGGCTTGCTCGCTGGATGTCGGAAGTCCTCGCCCTTGACCCATTCATCTCCGGACTCAGGCTCCGACTCACTGGAGCTGTCGCTCGATTCACTCTCGCAGTCCTGTTCTCCGCAAGCTGCAGAGACCCCTGAAGGATTGGCAACAGCATCGACCTTCTCGAACGACTCAGTGGTCCTGCCTAAAGATCTCTCCTCATCAGAAGCCGCACTCACAGGCACGATCGGTGATGCAGTTTCATCTTCTGATACTTCGACTTTAACAATCGGACGATCGGCGAACCGTCCCGATCTGCTCAAGTCAGGCATGAACACACCTCGCCTGATGCTTCCTAACATTTCGGTGTATTTCAAGAGGGCTGGCGCAAGGTTGTCGCGCCCATAAGCATCCAAGGATCCGTCGCCACTGCTGTGGTGTCCTAATCGCAGGCGGGTATGCTTATCCATTCCAAACTTAGAGCACCAGCTCAAAGAAGTCCCCTTGATGGCATGCGAAGTCGACGACTCAGGCACATCACACCCGGCCTTGTCAAGTAACGCACGCATCCACTTGGTGACCTCTCCTGAATCGACGCATCGTCGAGTCCAGCCCCCCTTCTGATCAGGCGCAGGTAGCACGGGTCCTACTCGGGTGGAACTAAAACCCAAACCTACCTCATCTGCAACCTTGGCCCATGTCACAGCCCAAGCCGAAGATGTAACACCCCGCGCGGGCGCCACCAAAGGCATGCTGAAGCCTGTATGCGCCACAGCATTGGCCGTCTTGTGATCTCGGGTCTTGCACTCAATGAAACCTTCGCCTCCGCTTACAAGTTCACTGAAGTCAAGGAACCAACCGAAAGTCTTTCGCAAATCCGAAACTCGGCTCCTGGAAAAGATCCCAAACAAGATGGCACCGCAGGCATAACGATCAAAGCTATTGACCGATTCATCTTCAAGCAAACGTTCCAGGGCTGCAACATATGCCACAAGCAGGACTGTGGCCTGCTTCCGCTCTGCCTTGGTCAACTGTGCCTGACCAATAAGACCTTTACTCCAATGGCTCCACACAGCGCTTTGCTTTGGTCCTATGACGGACTCATCGACAGCAATGCCGACCACATGTATTGCAAAATTCACACACTCCTGGAAACTGGTGAAAGCCCCGGCTGGCCGCTTCTCTCTCTTCAGCTGCTTCAAGTATCCATCCAGATGCGAGGACTTGAAAGGGAAAAGGTCACTGCCCCTGCATTCCTTTCGCCCCCATGAGAGGTATCCCATGAGGGCCGATCCCCTTTTCATGACTGTACTGCCACTCTTTCGCCCAAAGAGTTCACGCAAAGTTTCAATTGCGTCATCAGTTTTTTGGATGGCAACCGTTTCTCCGATATATGACGAACCAGGGCACTCAGTAAGAATGACCAGCCACTTCTCAAGAGCACGTCGCCATTGAGCCTCCTCCTTTTCCTCGTAACTGTCGTAGGCCCTTGAAGAAATAGCAACCCTGAAACACTCCCCACTCTCAGGCATCTGTCGCGCACGCTTTGCCGGTGGCTCGGCAACAAGGTCTGAAGGCTGGATACTGGAGCTGGACACAGCAGGCACTGGTATGTGCTTCGGGAGACCTGCCAAAAGCTTTGTTACTGAATCATCTTCTCCAAAGACCAAACTCATGCTCTCCTGCTCCCAAGGCAAAGGAATGTCTACTACACTCCTTCCCAGAGCAAGCACGGAATCCCCCAAAGCATCGTTAAGCAAGCTGCTGTCAGCACAATTGACCACTTCCCTTGCAGACTCTCGATCGCGCACACAAGCTTCTCGCTGCTCACTATCTATTTCTGATGGCACGAAAGCATCAAGATGTGAAGGCAAAGGCCGCCCTGTCCCTGCCTCCTCAAGCTCCTCGCAAAGACGCTCAAGATGCTTATCAAACCCCAACTCACTTTCAGCAGGCAGCGGCTTGCCGGTGCACGCATCAGACTCTTCAACACCTGGGGCTTCCTGACCCTGCCCCCGTAGCTCTGAAGCCACAGGAGAGAAGTCAGGAGCTGCTTCCATCTGCCTCCTAAGGAGGCGTGCACGGAGCCCTAGAGGCAACGTCGAAAAGGGCCAGGTTGAAAGTCGAACCTGTTACGCCTCGGGGTCCCCGTTCGACACAAAACTTTTTTCCGGACTTATGCCGGAAATTTTTTCTTATTTTTTTCTTACCCTGTGGAGCCAACTGACGGCATGGTAAAGATTCATGGAGATTCCTCAAACATGAACTGTCATGTCATGGGTTAAGAGAACTTCAACAAAAGATCACGCCCTAAATTTTGAGTTTGTTTGACAAACCAAAATTTTTGACACAGGGGAAAATAAAGCTTCATCCGCTGTTCGCGGAGTTGCGTCAATCCAGCCATATTCCCCAATTGATATGTGGGACATCGAATATTTGTCAAACATATCAAACTGAAGCAACCACTCGGACCGTCTTCATTTTGAATGCAAAAGGGGATGATGCTGCTGCCCAACTTCGGATGCCACGCGACGGGAACTCAAGAGACCAAGAGCATTGAATGCATACACCCCGCACGAAGGCGGTACAATGATGGCCGCACGAAGGCTTCCCGATCACTGCCAAAGTCTCTCTCCCGGGAGGGCGGGCGGGTGAAACTAAACTCCGTGCTCCCACTTGAGCGCAATGCTACACATGTGTCACATATTCTTCTGCTTTCGAGAGCATGTGTGAAAAGCAAACATGAAAAACATAAAATCGAAAACCATGAAAATCGTAAAACATAAATTCCTTCGTCAGTCGCAACTACAATTAGAGAGATATTTCGTGATGGATGTTTTGTTTTGTCACTGTCGACGCAGCGAGTCCAAGCATACAGAACACATACAAAGAGGGGGGTTCAAGGAGGTAAGCCGAAACAAGACAGGACCGTCAACAAGTTGAGGTTATCCGTCTTGTTGGTTTACTCTTGAACCCACAACTCCATCACCACATACAACATGCACTCACATACAACATAGATGTATCGCAAAGGTCGTGACCCACTTCACTCTTCGCAATCCAGCCATATTCCCCAATTGATATGTGGGACATCGAATATTTGTCAAACATATCAAATTGAAGCAACCACTCGGACCGTCTTCATTTTGAACGCAAAAGGGGATGCTGCTGCCCAACTTCGGATGCCACGCGACGGGAACTCAAGAGACCAAGAGCATTGAATGCATACACCCCGCACGAAGGCGGTACAATGATGGCCGCACGAAGGCTTCCCGATCACTGCCAAAGTCTCTCTCCCACATTTTCCCCATCACCAAACGGCATCGCACCTTGGCACATATCCATGAAGGACCGCTTGCTAAGCAGCCCGTTCACGAAGGCGCCGTCCAAGGTCAAGGGAAGCTCAAGGGATCCACCGAGCTCCTCAGCAGCCTCCCGCGCTTGCGATCTTGACGGCTTGTCTGCGGGATTCGATTCCGAAGCCACACGAGTGAACCACAGCGTGAAGTGGAACCGCCGAGCCACCCAGGCAATCATCGAAAGCATAATGAAGTGGTCAGGCAGCGGAGAGGAGCCTTTGATCAAGGAATCGCGCACACCGTTATTGTCGATAAAGACAAGGGTGCGCCTGCCCGCCAATTCGGGGCCCCAGCTGATCAGAGACACCAGCACTGGGAAGAGCTCCAGCTGCGAGATGAGCTGAGTGCCACCATGCCTGCCCCAGTGCTCGATGAGGCATTCTGGAACAACCACCTCCGCCACCTTGGGTCCATGGTCCAGAGAATACTGGAGCACCGCCCCCGCACCTGCGATTCTGTTGTCCCATGCACCATCGGTAAAGAGCTTGATGGCATACCGCGGGTCAAGAGCATGTATCACCCTCGGAGAGTCCGTGGCGAAGCAAGCTGCGATGTAGCCAATCACAAGTTTGAAATCGTCGGCCATAGCATCGTCCCAGCCGTTGGCCGCCACCTGTGACAAGAACTTAAGCGCTGGCTTAATGGGACAACCGTGAAGCTGGCCTTGAGCGAAGTTCAAGCGCCCATGCAAGGATGATGCCTCAGACCTCTTCATGTAGCCCTGCGACAAAAGCCGGTCAAGCTCAGCACGTAGTTCCACAACACGGTCCGGCTTGTTGCGCACCTTCAGGATGCCCTGGTCCGCCGTTTTAAGCGAAAGCTCGATCCCAAGCAGAGTGAAGGTCTGGGAGAACGGCTGATTCTTCTTTGGTTGCAGAGCAACATTCCAACCCAGGCAAGTGGACAGAAGCCCCACCATGAAGTCCTGAGCCGATCCCGACGAGGCCGATGGTTCCGCACAAGGAAAGTCATCGAAGTACACAGTGCAGCAAACTGAACCCATCGTCACTGCCAGATGCCACAGGGATGCCGAACAGCGGTTAAAGGAGAAGACTGCCGATGTCGCTCCAAACATCAAAGCAGTGGACACAAAGAATGCCGGCGCGCGGCGTTCGGGACTCCAAGCGACTAACACTCTATTGAACTTCGTATCGGGCCTGCAGCCCAGTTGTTTGTAAGCTGCAGAAAGATCCAAAGTCTTGCCGAGGAGATCCAGTCCATCGCCCCAATCGGGGTGTCTCTTCACGACGAGTTGTTCCCCCGAATCGAGCTGAATCATGCTGCCGGGCTGATGCGAGCATCGGATAAGCAAGAGAACCACGGAGATAAAGGCATCAGCGTCCATCAACCTGAGCTTGTTGTACGCCGCATAGGCAGAGTTCAGACCGCTCTGAAGGCAGTCATCTATAATGCGAACCTTCGGCCCCTGGACGATGGGGAATCTCCTGGTGCACATCCACTCGGCGCTGCCGAGCCTCTCACTGACTTCACTCTCATCCCAATAGGGTCCATCGATCCAGCCCTGCTCGACTTCGCCAAGCGTCTGCGACCACAACTCTGCGTCCGCAACCCCATCGCCAGTCGGCTTGCACTTGGAGATGGTGTTCTTCCTTCGCCACACCGCTTGCTGCATGAGCTTTTCCACCGACTGCTGCGGCGGCTTGTAAGCCATCGGGAAGGCCCCCGAGCAGTTCGCCGGACCCACAAGTTCAAAGCCTCCCCTCACCTCGTCGATGAGGCCCGGGTCAGGGAATTGAGTCTCTTTAAGAAGCTGCTCCCACAATATTGTGTTTTTCCCCGCAAGAACTTTACGAAGATCCGGATGCAGGCCACTATGAAGCTCGCGTTCACGATCTTTGAGCGCCTCCGCCCTGCCCAGCAACTTCTGCAAGACCGTAGCACGATGAAAGGCAATGCCCCGAGGTCCCACTCTAAGGACGTTCACGACGGCCTTCACAAGGATGTCTGGCAACGGAAGATTCAGTTCAAGTGGATGGGCCAAGCACCTGGTAGCCAGCATGGTTTGTTGGGGTCGTCGAAGTACTCCAACCATTGGTTCAGCACCAGTTGCTCCCACTGCCTTAAGAGCCACCAATGTTGACGGTTTGCAAGCATTAGTCGCTTCCAACGCCCGAACCTCTGCAACCGAAGATACCATGATGACCTCATCCCCCGTTTTCGGGAACAGGACATGCTTAGGGAGGGGCCGTTGAGGCCACTCGGGTGGTACACAGTCTCCAGGAGCCACAAACCAATACTCCGCAAGAAGCGGTGGCACCCGCTTGCGAGTAAAAGAACGTAGATCTCGAGGCCGAAGAACCCCAGAAGCCATATGAGAGCGTTCCGTGCGGAGTCCACGCAGTTGAAGAGCACGAAGAGAAAAGGCGGCATAAGCGGCCGCCAGTTCTTTGGTGTACTCGGCCTCGCCTGCTGTAGGGAACACAACACCGGAAGGGGTCGCAGTCGGCGTCCACGACAAGTGTTCATGTGAGCCATCACAATCGCGCCGCAGGCCGCTGCACAGGCCCGGGGTTGCGCGAAAGGTGGAGCGCTTATTGCGACTAGAGCCCCACATGCAAGCATGGAACGTGACGTCTTCCAAGACCTGCCAGGCTGCTGGATCTGGGAGGTCTTGCGCAAGAAGATCGGCCAACCTCCAAAACAATGAAGAAGAAGGATTCTCACAGCTGACAAGCGCGCCACGCACATGCAGAATCCAGATCGAGACCAATGTAAGAACATAGAGCTTATTGGCCGAATGGACGCGAGCTGCTTGCGACGGCCGAAGTCCGTCCAGACCAAAGGGAGATGCAGATGATCGCAGCGGAGAAGCTTGTAGGTGAGCGAGCTCCGGAGGCAAAGGCAGCTCGCGGGCCTTGCTCGAGGTTCCGCAAGGCGGCCCGAAATGAGCCAAGCAAACATTGGCCGTGGAGAGCATTTCAAGGAAGATGGACGCGTCCTGATCATCCTGAAGGTCAAGGCGAAGAACTTGTAGATCAGTGCAACGAACACGGTGATCAACTGGAAGAACACTCAAGCCTTGATCCCGAAGTGCCACCGACAAGCGTCCACGACCACAGAAGGCCTCCACCGCCAAGGCCTCGGAAGCTTCGCAGGAAAAGCTGACTGCTTGTAGGTCACATGGTGGCAAAAGGACCCGGAAGCCCAAGAGCTCGACATGTTGCCGCAAAGGTTGAGGTGGCGACGGGCACTCCCGCCCCACGTTGAAGCCAAGTGCCACAAGCTGCGCAAAGTCGAAGGGTTGCTCATTGTAGCGAGGCGTGAAAGCCACCACAAGAACTCTTTTGCTTCGCCATGGGAGTGTGAAGTGCAAGGCCTGGGAATCCAGATAGCAAGGGCCTTTGGAAACATCCAAGTGCAAGCCAGGAAGATGACGACCTTCGACCCATTGCCAAGAAGGCCCCGCCTCGTTGTATTGCCAGATCTGGCCCTCTTGGAACTCAGTGAGCGGCAACAAGAGGTTAGGAGCATCCACGGCATTGTTCACATCGCGATGGGGCGCTGTTTGAAGATCTGCAAAGAGAGCCACCGCTGTAAAAGCATGTTCGGGGGCAATGCTTCGGACATACGCCGTCAAGGCGGATGTAACCGTCGGGAACATATGGCTGTGACGGCGGAGGCCATAGCCTCCGTCCTTCGACCACGCTCCCGTGGTCCATGAGAAATCCCCCGGCTGTCCGCGGGCAGGCACTTCGGGTGGCAACACATCCAAAAGTGAAAGGAGCTGCTTCGCCGTAGGCGGAGAGCTGAAAGAACTTGCAAGAGCTTCGGCGCAGTGAAGGTCAGTTGGAGAATGGCCCACTGCGGAGAATTGTCCCGGTCTAAAAGCTGTGGCCTGGGTGCCGGAGGGGCCAGGCACGGTTTGCTGCCCTAGTCACTCCTTGTGGTCTGCCCCGGCGTGGTTCTTCAAGCCTCAAGCAGAACCAACACACGTGATAACCGCGCTGGCACTTCTCCTTGGATTGGTCGCATGCCCTCCGGTTGTAGCGGAAGCAAACTGGCCTGCCCTGGTCATCGCGAGTCTTTGCCCCCGGTGGTATGTCATTGCCCTTGCCGCTGCCCTTCGGGGTTGCTGCTGGAGGCTTGCTGGGCTGTGCCGAATCTGCAATCTGCTTGGATTTGGCCGCCTTCTGAATCCTGCGGCGCTTAGCGCGACTCATCGCCTCGGCTCCAGCAGTCGGAGACGGCTTCGGAGGCGGAGGCACCGACCCCTTTGCGCGAGGCATCAAAGCAAAAGCAACGTCCGGCGCGTCCTTGAAAGCGTCCACGGCGGCATCAATCGGCAAAGGAGTCCCGGATGTCAGTACCTTGCCCCGAGTCTCTTGCGCAACCAGAACCCAAAGCGTTCTGTCGGCGTCCACGACCTGGCTCAAGGTCACCGGTTGCTGCCCCGGGTACACTGGGCGCATCATGCAGCCGAAGAAGCGAGAAATGATCTTATCAAGCACCACGAACGTAGCAATGCCCGCCATGTGGAAAGCCAGAGCACGACGCTGCATACAAGTTCGAACATGTAGGTCACTGGAAGTATCAGCCGTCAAGGTCGTCGGGGGCTTCGTAACCTTGTGATATTCCGCTTCTCCAAGCGGAAGGTTTCCGGATCACGTTTTTCTGACCTCATTTCCGCCTCCCGTGACGTGCACCGGGAAAGCTCCAAGGGTCCGAGACAACCATCCTCCGCAAAGCCGACGGCCTTGTCCACCAAGGAGTGGCTGGGCTCCAACCACGTGTCAATAGTGACCCCCACCAGCGACTTCTTGAGCCGCTCCAGGCGGTCGACCCTGTCTGCCATAGAAAGGCGCTTGGCCTCTTCACGAGGTTCAAGCTTGTCCTTGAGCTCCTGGACCGCAAGCGTGTGACTGGTGTAGAACAGGTGCCGAAAGGCTGGTAACGAATCCTTAGCCTCCTCACCAAGCTTGGCAACCAGGGCATCCACGAACGGCTTCTCATCACTGGCACCCGGCTGGTAGCTGGAGATGAAGGCGAACAGCGAGTGCGTACGGATGCCCTTCGTGATCAGCAAGTCAGCGTGTGCCTCAGACACACCCAGGCGAATCGCCTCCGCCCTGAAAGCGGCCTGCGAGTCCACGGACATGGGACCTGGACATGAGCGCAATCTGATCCGCTGGCCAGTTCCGTGCAGGCACGACGTCAGGAGAGGGCGTCCATGGCACGACGGCCCAAAAATTCCAGCAGCTCATCTTCAGATTCTTTCCGGGCTTCGCTGCCAGATATAAGCCCAGCTCCGAAGGTGTTTTGGTCAGCACGACGGCGCAGCTCCCAGCAGCTTATCTTCGGGCAAGCCCGGGCTTCGCTGCTGGGTCACACTTCGGTCAGCTATGTGGGGCTCCCACACTACGGAGGATGCAGACAAAACCCTGCCAGGCTCGACGGCCCGACATGGAGGCATTACAAGTTTCACTTGCAAGGCCATCTCTGCATCAGCTCCCAGGCACAAGGGCACTCAGCTCGCAGCTGCCGCCTCACCCCCTGCATCCTGCGCCCGCTGGCACACCAGGCAGAAGGGGTACGGACTTGAAGTGGAAACTTTCGGCCTGACATAATTCGGTGTTCTTGGCCTCCCACACCGGAATCTATCAGAATCCGGATCTAATGCATGAAGTGTGCCCGACGACAGGTGAACCAGGTACCGGTCCGGATCCGGAGCCTCCACCATGCGGCGTTCGGCCGCCGGCACCGCTGCAGCGACCGCCTGATCAGCATCATCATGCCCCATGTCATCTGACGCACTGTCCTCGCAATCGCAAGGATCACCATGCAATTTCCGCTCCAGCTCATCAGACGCTGCTTCCTCCTGATGAAGCTGCTGCGCGACAAGATCTGCCGCCGAAGCATCCGGCCTAAAGGAGCCGTCCTGGATCCGAGCGAGCATGCCTGCCACTTTTCCCAAGGGGCCCACGAAATTGGCCCTCCCGTAGGTGAGTGCACTAGTGCTCGGCCGATCAAGATGATGCCCAATGATCTGTCTCTCAGACAAGGAAAATAGTCCTGACTAACGACTAACAAATCCAAGCGAGCAGCGTAACCTTCAGGCTATGCGAAGATGGCAGAGGTTGCAATAGGGGTTGTTCCATCTGACTGAGGATCTCACGCAAGTGAAGAGTGGCCTCGCCACTCGTCATTCGCCTCCGGATGAACTGGCTCGAAGACTCATTCCAAGAAGGCATCAGGTAGTCCACGCCAGTCCTGGGAAGGCGTGCCCTCTTCATGGCGTCAAGCCACTTCGGCGCCCAAGCCGTGCTAGTCACCAGCTGACCAAATCCCACGAAGGGCAGCAGAGTGGTTTTCCGCTCGGCCGTGCTCGCCAACTTGTGCCGAAGCGTACCAGAGCTCAAGATTGGTCGCGATCCCGAGGCATCCAAGGTCGGCAGAGTAGATGCCTGGGCATCACCCCACCGCGCGCTGTTTGTGAGGGCGTAAAGGAAGAACCCTGCAATGCACACAACGGCCGTGTCTGGACTTCTTGTCACGAGCCTCTCAAGAAACCGCACTTCCTCCACTGTGAGCCCCCTCGCTTGCTTCAAGGGTCTCTTCGTTATGGCTGCCTCGTGGACCAGGCCCCTGATGCGATGCGACACCAGGTCCTCAATCGGTGCTCTAATGCCCAGGAGGGTGTGCATGAAGAATATTGATTCAAGGGCACTTTGCGGGGCGGTAGCGGCCCCACCCTGCAGCGATTCGAAGTACAGAAAGAGGCTGGATTCGCTCATATGAAGCCCAGACTTATGTCCCCGATCCACGTGGAACACGAACATCTTCCAAAACGCCAGAGTCCTCTTGGCAAAGGTGAGCTCAATGGTCCTCTGGATCTGGGGCTCCTTGTCAAGGCTCCCACTCAGCTCGTAAAGCATGGTCCCAAGCTTCGTGGCATGGAAGTCGGACCTACGAGATGCAACGACTTCCTCTTCATGTCATCCGCTATCTCAGGCCAGTCCATCATCTTTGCCCTCCTAGCCGCATAAGGAAGCACAGGCAGTTTCACATTCTCGACGATGTCCGCCTGCTTCGATCCTTGCTGAGCTCTGAGCTCCCAAAGCATGTGCTCAGAGCGGCCCAACTTGAAGGAAGCCCCCATCGAGACTGATGCAAAAGTAGCAATGCCCCGAGGCTCCTGCTCCCAAGCATGCTTGGGTCTCTTCTTCTGATGCTGCTCGGCATGCAGCAACTCCATTACTCTATGCCCAGAAACTTAACCCCCACTTTTCGGGAAAATGCAAAGACATGAACTGCCACAACACACGAGGAGTGCACGGGCAGGCGCACCTTGCGGAGCGCGATTGCAGAGTGCCCCCGGCACTCTATGGAAGTCTACAACCTTGCAAAACGGCTATAGCCTTCGCGAGACCTGACAGGCCCAGGCACGACGCGGCTGAAACCACAAGTGTACTGAGCTGGCGCCTGCAGTGCAACAGCAATGGCACAAAGCGACGAGCCGCCAGAAGTGTTTTCGGGTACTTGCATGTTAAGTCGCAAAAAGCATATGTTCTGGAAGCAAGGCTGAAGAACTTGTGGCCACAGCCACGCAAATTGAGCCCTGTACTAGGGGGGCCCCGACATGGAGGCCTCCAAACGGTCAAGACGCATGGAAGTGCTCATAGCATTCTCTGCACATATGCGAGTGACCTCCTCCACGCGTGCACTCAAAGCACGCAGCTGAGCACGTGTGTCCAAAACGAACTGAGCCAAGGCTGAGAATGGTGCTGAAGAGTCCGGCTCGAGGAACATGACATTCATCAAATGCGTCTGGCCCAAGGCCAGATTGTCCACCAAATGGCGAAGGCTCTCACACTCTGCACTCAAGAAGAATTGATCACGATGCAGGGAAGCCAAAGTGACATCTGAAGCTGGCTGCCGACGGTCTCTAGAGTCGTCGGAGCGAGACCTTGACCTTTCGCGCAAGTGCCTGGGAACACGACGAAAAGGAGTCGTGACTCCCCGTGCCTGCTCGTCACGGCGACTGGCTTGCAACAGCTCATCCAAGTCCCGCAAGAACTGCCGCTGGGCCGACAAGGACTCCATTATTCAAGAGAGAAAGAACTCCTGGGACCTAGCAGTTGGCCCCTCCCCCGGCGGCCTGAGCTTCAAAAACGGCGACACTAAGGTCACAACCACTGCGAAGCTGAGCGCACACACAAGCATAAGCATGAGCACGAAGGCCGACATGCCACAGCCTATGCAACGCTTGCAGCACGTCGCGGCTTCTCCAGCGGAGACTTTTTCACTCAAGCCACGAAAGAATCCTGTAGGGGATGGCGCAAGAGGAAGCGCTCATGTACAGCGTTCCAGCAACCGTCCCGGAGACTAGCATAACTATGTCAAAACTGAGCGTGAACAACCTTCCAGGACTCCACACTGAAGCAAAGCGCTACGCAAACGGCTCAAGTGAAGTGGTCATGACAAAAGGACGCGACCTTAGCGAGACCGAAGCTCAGCACGTAGCGCCATCACTTGAGCTCGAAGAGCCTGCATGTCATCGTCACTGCGCGCACGAAGTAAGGCAACTTGATCCTTGAGGTCCTGGACCGTCTCGCTCAGGCACTGCACTTGGAAAGCGAATGCCGTCACATCTTCAGCCATGTCATGACACTTCTTCGAGAGAGAGATCTGCAAAGCATGAAGATCATCCGCAGTGACAGCAGGCTGCCAGTTGTCACGGACCTGACTTTCAAGTTGGGAGACTCGCTGAACCAGAGTTTCCATGAGCTCTACCGTGGGAGAGCTGCTGCCGGAGGAAGCACTGTGGTCCATGCTGACGGTCTGAGCTGACAACACGAGAGAAAGGCCGAGCGTTTCCCTTTCCCCGTAGGTACTCGGTACTAAGCCCAGCCACCCGCTACTCCCGTGAAACTAAACTCCGTGCTCCCACTTGAGCGCAATGCTACACATGTGTCACATATTCTTCTGCTTTCGAGAGCATGTGTGAAAAGCAAACGTGAAAAACATAAAATCGAAAACCGTGAAAATCGTAAAACATAAATTCCTTCGTCAGTCGCAGCTACAATTAGAGAGATATTTCGTGATGGATGTTTTGTTTTGTCACTGTCGACGCAGCGAGTCCAAGCATACAGACACTCAAGCACTCACTCACACACACACACACATACAAAGAGGGGGGTTCAAGGAGGTAAGCCGAAACAAGACAGGACCGTCAACAAGTTGAGGTTATCCGTGCTGGTGCTGGCGCTGGTGCTGGTGCTGGTGCTGGTGGTGCTGCTGGTGCTGCTGGTGCTGCTGGTGCTGCTGGTGGTGGTGCTGGTGGTGGTGCTGGTGGTGCTGCTGGTGGTGCTGCTGGTGGTGGTGCTGCTGCTGCTGCTGCTGCTGCTGCTGGTGGTGCTGGTGCTGGTGCTGGTGGTGCTGGTGCTGGTGCTGTGGTGCTGTGGTGCTGTGGTGCTGTGGTGCTGTGGTGCTGTGGTGCTGTGGTGCTGTGGCGCTGCGGTGCTGTGGTGCTGTGGTGCTGTGGTTCTGTGGTGCTGTGGTGCTGTGGTGCTGTGGTGCTGTGGTGCTGTGGTGCTGTGGTGCTGTGGTGCTGTGGTGCTGTGGTGCTGTGGTGCTGTGGTGCTGTGGCGCTGTGGTGCTGTGGCGCTGGTGCTGGTGCTGGCGCTGGTGCTGGTGCTGGTGCTGGCGCTGGCGCTGGTGGTGCTGGTGGTGCTGGTGGTGCTGGTGGTGCTGGTGGTGCTGGTGGTGCTGGTGGTGCTGGTGGTGCTGGTGGTGCTGGTGGTGCTGGTGGTGCTGGTGGTGCTGCTGGTGCTGGTGGTGCTGGTGGTGCTGGTGGTGCTGGCGGTGCTGGTGGCGCTGGTGGTGGTGCTGGTGGCTGGTGGTGGTGCTGGTGGTGCTGGCGGTGCTGCTGCTGCTGCTGCTGATGCTGCTGCTGCTGCTGCTGCTGGTGCTGCTGCTGGTGCTGCTGCTGGCACTGCTGCTGCTGCTGCTGCTGCTGCTGCTGGTGCTGCTGCTGCTGGTGCTGCTGCTGCTGCTGCTGCTGCTGCTGCTGCTGCTGCTGGTGCTGCTGCTGGTGCTGGTGCTGCTGCTGGTGCTGGTGCTGGTGCTGCTGCTGGTGCTGGCGCTGGCGCTGGCGCTGGTGCTGGTGCTGGTGCTGCTGGTGCTGGTGCTGGTGCTGGTGCTGGTGCTTGTGCTGGTGCTGTTGCGCTGGGGTTGGGGCTGGGGTTGGGGCTGGTGCTGGCGCTGGTGCTGGTGGCCTTGGCTGGACCAACGTCACCTAATTCTGCCATGACAACTTCTCAGGTCACTGTCAGCACGGCACCGACGCCTGAAGGAGGCTTGAAGGTTACTTTGGTATTTCCTGCCAGATTGCCTCACCCCTAAGTCAGTCAGAACTTGAGCTCAGTATTCGTGGTGAGGTAGCCTCCTGCAACGTTTTCATTTGCGATACGAGTGCCATGAAGAGCAAAAATCAAATCTCAGAGATTTCTGCTTCATCACCTATATGCTTGATCCATGCATCAGCATGGAGCCACAACATTTGGCGAGCCTTACATTGGCAGCCCCGGAATTTATGAGGGACTTAAAGTGACTTGAAATTAGTTGAAGTTAGTTTAAGTCGGGGATAAGTTCTGTTAAACATATTATAAATTGTTATAAACTTCTGGTTTCTAAGTTATTATAAACGACTTACAGGAGACTTATAAGTTCTTTTAGTTGTTCCAATAAACAATTTAGAAAAACTTAGGATGACTTAGCGGCTTCGTGTAGAAACCATACTTTTGGTGTCAACATCCGGGAAATCGTAGCATTTTGGCTCAAGGAGGGTCGGCAGGGTCGACGGCATGGCCGCCGTTTGCACGCAGCTTGAAGCTGCACAAAGGTTCCTTCGGCAAGTGTGCAACCTGCCCAACTTCGGGAGTCTCCGTGAAAAACAGCTGTCGGTTGTGTTATGTATACCCTGCAAGTCCAACCCACCGGTTAAACGGGTGCGTTCAAGTAAACCACGCAAAACACTGAACACACCTCAAACACTGAATTTAACATTGTTTCAGTGGATCATAACACTGCTTTCTTATGCACAAAGTTTCACAGTCATTGGTGGTGGTTTCACAGTTATTTGGGTGTGTTTCACGGTTTTCTGGTGTTGTTTCACGCTTTTTTCACGCTAGTTTCACGGTCAGCTGTTTTGTGTCTTGAGCCTCTGCATCGATGACGCCTGGTGTGGCGCCGTCCAACCCACCAGTTAAACGGGTGCGTTCACAACCCACCAGTTTAACGGGGTGGCGGACGCCCAGGGTATATATATATATAAACCCTAAACCCTACGTAGGCCCTACGCCCTAAACCCTGTAACGCCTAAACCTTTGAAGCCTGCAGTGTCTGGTGCCAGCTGCTTTGGCTCGTCGGAGCGGAAAGGGGGACGGTTCCGGCCGACCTTTTGGAGGCCGGGGACAGTAAAGGGAAGGAGAAAAAGAGAGAGAGAGAGAGAGAGAGAGAGAGAGAGAGAGAATGTGGGCGAGATGGCTGCGGCCTCCGTCTATATAACTGCCTTGATGGCTGCGGCCACGGTCACGGAAGGGCGGCTGGCTTCGTGGCTTCGGTCGCCGCTCTGAGTCGTGATGGCTGCGGCCTCGGTCTCATGTATCTGGCTGTTTGGCTCCGGCCACAGTCAGGGAAGGGCACGCTGGCTGCTGTCGCCGTTCTGGGTCGTGATGGCTGCGGCCTCCGGCTATAGTGTTGGGCTTGGCAGCTGCGGCCTGAGTCTGAGAAAGGCGTGATGGCTGCGGCCTCTGTCGTATAATATATATATATATATATATATATATATATAGCGAGGAAAGTGTTGGAGCTCATCGACGAAACTCCGGGTTTGGAGGGCTTGCGAGCGGATGGCTTGCAGCTCCTGGACTAGGAGCTTGACCTCTGCAGTATATAGGCTCCGTAGTGGTTTGTCTGCCTGGATCCCTTGCAGAAAGCATGATTGCTGGCTGAGCTGCTGTAGTCTTCAGACTCTGGAATTTTGCTTTCCCAGGCTTCAGAGTCTGATCGAAAAAGCCTCTCCAGGCAGTCTGCAGCACAGTAACCACCTTAAGAACACCTAAAGCCTCATGGCTCCAGGGGAGATCTAAGGCAACTCACCACCTTAACACCTTAACTATCCCCGATACCAGAAGCCTACCGTCAGGGCTTCCACCTAAAGCCACCTTAACCTGCCAGACTTAGGAAGGGCAGCCACCTAACCACCTTAACTGTCCAGATCCAGGCAGTCTTAGGAATCGGACCACCTAGCTTTCAGGTGGCCCAGGCTTGAGGCCAGGCCTCCACCTTAGTTCACCTTAGTTTCACCTAAAGCCTCCGCCCTGTGTTTTGAAGCCTCACAGTCGCAGTGAGAGGTCGCTGCAGAGATACGGGCTGTAGGGAGACTGCAGCACTCAGGTCTCTAATTTCACTAAACTGAAGAGCAGAGTATCATCGTGATTTCGCTGGTGCTTCTGTAGCTGCCGCGGCTCCAAGTCTGTAGCTCTTCACTTCCGGCCTTAGCACCCCCTGCCAGCAATGGCCAGCCAGCTCGAAGCTCCGGAGCTTGAGCTCAGTGCTAGACACAGCAGCCCGGACACGGCACCTGCCACGCCTGCGCCAAGTCCTTTCCGGCAGCCGAGCTGAGCGGTCGCTGAAAGGAATGTGAGGCCGAAGCATCACTACAGCTTCCACACATCGCAGCCAGCTCTCACCTTGCAACTATTCCTGGACGCCTTCGTTTGCGAACGAAAAAACAGAAACTTCAAGCAACAGCTTGGACACAGGGCCTCTGCCCTCAAGCACTTTGAGATGACAGCCATGGCCACTCTTGTCTCTCATGAGCTCAAGTTGGCAGTAAACTGGTCGCCGCATGCTGTGCTTTCAAAGCCTCAGGCCGGGAAAAAAATCGAGCGCTTGTACGCAGATGCTCAGTGCCGGGGTATAAATTATCCAGCCGGACTGTATATCCTTTCCAAGCGTTTTGCAGTGCATGTCAAAGGGTTCGTGGAGACGCCCAATGGGGCTGAGGCCGTTGCACACCAACTGTGCTGCAAGCAATGGAAAGAGGTATACAGCACGTGGAGCAAGCCTGGCAGAGAATGTGCTGTGAAGATTGCTGACTTGCAACTGGCATTGAGGCCAGCTTGGGCTCTCGAAGAGGCATGCCAAATTATTTCCTTGCACTAGGAAGCGAGTTCGCGGCAAAAAATGCCGGTACAGAGACCAGAATCGTGCGACTTGAGAAAATCGCTTCCGGGAGGCCTCTGAAACTTAGAATAATTTAAAATAACTTATAAGTCATTTAGAAAAACTTACAACATAAGTTTTCCTAAGTTCTCAAAAGGCCCTCATAAGTTCCGGGGCTGCCTATGTAGCTTCCCTCTTGATCGAGTATGGTCCCCCTGGGGCGCGCCCTACGCGCTTCGCGAGCTTCGCGCCGTGCTTTCGCGCCTCCACGCGCCTTCGCGTGCTTCGCGCGCTTCGCGCTGCTTCGCGCCACTTCGCGCTGCTTCGCGCGCCCGCGCGCCTTCGCGCGCCTTCGCGCCGTGCATGCTTTGCGCCTCCACGCGCCTTCGCGCGCTCGCGCGCCGCGCGACTTCGCAAGCTTCGTGCAGCTTCGCGCCTCTCGCGCGCCTCCGCGCGCCTTCGCACGCTTCGTGCCGCTTTCGCGCCTCCACGCGCCTTTGCGTGCTTCGCGCGCTTCGCGCCGCTTCGCGCCTCTCGCGCGCCTTCGCGCGCCTCCCGTGCGCCTCCGCGCGCCTCTCGTGCGCGCGTGCCTTGGCGCGCCTTCGTGCCCTTCGCGCCGCTGGTTCCCACGCTGCAGGCACATTTCTATAGCAGCGCCGGCAGGAAAGGCAGCCGCTGCAGCAGCCACCTGCTCCTCCTCCTCCTCCTCCTGCTGCTGCGGTAGCTCTTCCATCTGGGACGGCAGCCGCCCATGGCCTGGCGCCAAGCCAGCAACGAACTCCGGATCTTGGAGAAGAATTTGCTCCGGCGCGGTGAAGGCGTCGCTGTTAACAGCCCAGGCAGGGCGCATATGCTCCAAGAGGCCGTGGAGTTCTCTCGCCCTGCGGATGTGCTCCCGTTGAAGTGACAACCAAGGACTCCTTCTCAGATGCTAAAGTTAGCCAACGGCTTGGCCGCCTCTGGATCCCCGATGACTGACTGCAATCCACACCCTGAAAGCGGGGCGCAGTTTTCCCTGACCGATCAAAAGCCTTCGAACATCTCAAGTGTCATGCCACATGTACAAAGCACAACGCACTCCCCCTTTGGGCGGTGCCCAAATCGGGTTTGTGCCTTTCTTGACTAGTCGATAGGCTTGAGGGACGCTCCACGTCCCAAAACTCAGTACATTCCGCTTTTCACGGATCCAAAAAGAGTCAAGGCTTTACATCCCCTCAGCTCTCAGTGCACTACTGAGAAGAGCGAGCTCTGGTGCCCGCGGTCAGGACCAACTCCGTTCGTCCTTTCCATTCGCGATCAGCAAGAGCTCGAGAAGGCTTGTGCAGCTCCCGATGGTTATCCACCACTCTTCGCGAAGACGGCATAGCTGCGCCTCTCTCCAGATAGCTGAGCCTGAATCGGCCCTGTCGAAGAGTCGACGCTCGGCTCCTCGACGTGGTTGGCTCGTCTTCAGAGTTTCCAGAAGAGCCTGCCTCCCGTCGCTGGGGGGTTCCAGAAGAGCCTGACGATCACTCGCGTAGGTCCCTGCCCGGGAGCTCCCGGTGCCCAGAAATCGTCGACACGCCCACACACAGCCACCCTTCACAAACTCCCAAACCGCAATGACCGCCAGGATGCACACGCCCAAGAACACATAGTCAAAGGACTCGCGCGGCTCCTGCTCGGCCGCCTTTCCTTGCTCCACCATCGCGGTCAAACACAGCACCATCATCAGCTGCTTGACTTGTCCAGGAGCAAGCCCCTTCGAATCACCATGGTGCCGCTTCCGCTGAACCCGCATTCGATCCACAAGCACATTGAAGCGATCCACAGCTAAAGCTTTCGTTCCCAAGTCTGCTGGCATCACCTTGCCATCCAAGTAAAAAGCCAGCCAGTCCGGGTACTCCAGCAGCTCTCTGATCATACTTCCACGAATGCGCAAGTGGCGCGTGCGCCAACTCCCAGCTGCGCACTGACAAACTGCCAGAGCTGACTGAGAATCAGAGTGCAGGACCTTCATCACGCCCTCGATTTTCTCCTTAGATCCCAAGGTAACCTCCGCGCCAACTGCTTCAGAGATCTGGCCCATGCCACAAGCCCTCCCATCACATGGACACCATCGCCGCCTGCTGGCTGCGGCCAAGCTGGGTGACCACGCCCTGCTGGATCTTCGCCAGATAGTGCCGCATAGCAAAAGCCCACATGATGGCGTCCATGCCGGAGCCCGAGAGGTAGGTCCGAACCGCGCACTTAGCCCGGCCAATCAGGGCCTCCCGCAACCATTGGCCTTGTAGTCATCGGGACTACTAGTTCTAACTAGGCCACGGTCTCGACACATCGACCTGAACCCTTTGTTCACGAACTCCCGGCCGCGATCCGAATGGATCCTCTGGACCGCCAGTCCAAGCTTCTTCACCTGCATCAGCATCTCCTTGGTTGCCGCCAACACCTCCGCAGCCGACTACACGTCCAGGTTGTGGCTGCTGATAGAATTCAGGTCGCCGGCCGCGACAAAAAGAGCATCCCGTTGAATAGCATATTGACTTTGATCTCGAACGAAGTCATTCAGATCCGCCTCGCATTGTTTCGCGGCCTCTCTGTGCGAGAAGCCTGGCAAACACGCACCAGACACTCCGTACACGCGCTGCGCCCTTCCTGTCTTCTGTGGCCCCTGCACCATGAGAATGCATAGCCATAAGTCAGCTTTTCTCCATGGAGTCCATTTAAACCAACGAGCCAGTGGTGTAATAGCTGCCACACTGGTGCCACCAGACGGAGAAGACCAGCTGCGTGTCCATGAAGGAGAATGCTGCAGCACCCATGGCTGCAAGTCCACCTTACTGTGTGAGACTAGGTGTGTAAGCGACTACATTGCCGCAAAGCGAAGGAGCTAGGGCACTTATGATTTTTCCGCTGGCCTTAGATGGGCTTCTCAAGCCTTTACGTGGTCCATCTTGGTGGGCTGGGTTATCTTGGTGGGCTGGGTTGAGAGCATTTTGGGACTCCTTGCGCTGGTAGCCGCTCGTGTGGCTGCTATACTGTGTGTAAACTATATCCATGGTTATTTTGTCCAAACTCTACCGGCGAGTGCTACATTGATTGTCTTCCTTTTCTTGCCCTTGCAAGACCCTCTTGGGCAGGCAACGTGCTGCCTCTTCAGCCTTTGCAAGGTCCATCTCATTGGAAAGAGGGTTACTGTGCATTTTAGACATCTTGCTGCACTCCCGTTGGTTTGTCTGCTGAGCTGTGTGCAAGCTATCAGGAGCAGGACACACACTTCATGGTTTTTTTTGGCCAAAGTGTTCGCCCTTGCGAGCCCTGCGCAGGACCGGTGACCCCAAGGCAAGTTCGTGTCTAGTTCGAGCTGAACGATTTAGTTGACCAAGTTTATATGTCGCAGCTCTTGCCTCAATCTGTTTAGATATTTATGTTTTTTTTCTTGCGAATTCTTGTTGCAAGGTCGAAGCTGAGCGTTGTAGTCTTTTACGGAGAGCAACACGCGGCATGGGAAATCTGGATCCGAAGCTGTCCGATTGCAGAGCTAGGACAGGCAGACTCTACTGATCCGCCGCAGTTTGATTTGAGATTGTATACTGCAGGGTGTAAGGATACAGACGAGAGAACCTGAAAGAGTCCAGCGGTGGCGAATGATGTCACCCTTGGGACAAAGCCGGTGGCAATAGTACTCAGCTGCCAACTGAGTTTGATTACTCCAGCATATCTGGGACCTTCCTCCGTTCCACTGAGACTACACGTGGGCGGAAGTGGAAACACGACCACGTCCGTCGGCGCCGCGACAGCCGTTCCCGGCATCGACATGCCAGCAGCAGCGGCCGACGTCGCACACTGGCCGAAGTCGCTCCCGCCGCAAAGGCTCCCGCAGCAGAGCCCGATTGATGCTCTCAGAGAGAGCGCCTCGCGACACCCTATCTGATATATCCTCGAGGACACTAGCACTCATACCTTGAATGTCTCGATGCAGAGGTCCTCGAGGACACTAGCACTCATACCTTGAATGTCTCGATGCAGAGGACGATGGTAGCGTCTGCGCTGCCTGCGGCAATTGCCAGTGCCGGCCCTCCTGCGGGTTTCTTCCTGGCTGGATTGCCTCTCGACTGGAGACTTAGACGATGCAAGACATTCTGCGCAGTCTGTCTAGCGACCACGCGCAGCAGTCAGCTCCGCCCAAATGTTGGAAGCCGCTGTACCGGCAGCGAATGCTGCATGCTCCAGAAAGGCTGCTTTATTCCAACGAGGTCCAGGAAGGAATTGCGCAGAGATGCCATCAAGGAGAGGGGCAAAAGACGGTGCATGCAGAAGCTTCGTAGCACACATTCCAGACGTCTATACCGGCCTGGTGCGGCTAGAGCTGGCACGGGGTGCGAGAAGGCGCGCGGCCTTGGAGCCTGCTGGCCGCTTTGCTGGCCGTGGCCGCGGCCGCGGATCTGCGCGTGGCCTGGCAGCCGAGGACGCGGAGTTCGGCGAGCTGGCCGGCGCGCAGCGCCAGCGGAAGCGGAGGAGGTGGAGGTTGTGGATGATGTGGAAGCTGTGGCGGGAGCTCCTGAAACCAGTGCCTCTGCGGACAATCCCGAAGCGGAGGAGGCTGCTCCCCCCCCCGACGAGAGCACCGGAGAACAGTGCTTCTGCAGACAATCCCGTAGCGGACTTTGCTCCCTCCCCGTCTGCCGAAGCAGTGTTGCTTGATACCCGCCTCAGTGAAATCTGTCTTGTGTATGAGCGCACGACTGCAGAAGCCGCGGCAGACTGTAGCATCTGCTATGCCCCCATGTCGGAAGGGCAGCCAATGCTACGGTTACCCTGTTTACATGTTTTCCATAGCAGCTGCGCATCCCGCTGGCTGCGCGAGTGCTCTGAAGGAACACCGGGCCGAGCGCGTTGCCCCAGCTGTAACACAAACACCCTGGATATGTAGGACCGTAATTTTGTCTTTTATAACATTTCGGCGATGCGGCTGCCGTCCTGCTTGTGACTGCAGTCTTCTGCGTGGCATGCTAAAAAGTGATGCATCAGTTTGAGGGCGCTTGTTGTGCAGCAGCATCTTAGAGACCTGATTATATTCCTGGGGACACCAGCTGTTTCCGCGACGTTGCACCCGGCCAGGCTTCACGACTGCTTCCGCGCTCCAGCGCGAGACGGCTGCTTTTGTTGGTGCTGGGAAAAAGGCAGCGTTGCTGACGGGCGTGTGTCGGAACGACTGCTGGCTCATATTTCCTCAGCAGAAGATCGCATTGCTTGACGTGAGGGTGTGTTGATGGATGCACGTGACACTGACACAGAATGCGGGTATGGTGGGCAAGCTTGCTTCCTTTGCCGGATCGGCGCCACTAGTTGGCTCATTCAGTTCTGTCTCTGATCTTGGTAGCGAAGAAATTACTCTTGTGTCCCTGGTTTCTGGCTTGGTAGCTTCTTGATCGAGATTCTCCTGCCTTGTAGTGGCCCAGGTTGCCGAAAGTAAGCAAACAGCTCCCACTTTTCGGGCCCTGTGCCGAAAGTAAGCAAACAGCTCCCACTTTTCGTGCCCCGTGTGCCGAAAGTAAGCAAACAGCTCCCACTTTTCGGGCCCCGTGTGCCGTACGTAAGCAATTTGCTCCCCCTTCTTCCCCCTCTGTTCCCTTCCCCCGCGGCCTATGGACGCCATTTGAGAACTGCTGGAAGTATATGTCTTCGGACGAAGAGGAGGGCAGCTTAGGCGAGCATCCTGGCGCTGATCCGCTTGGGCCTCTCGAGCGAGAGTTCTGGCCCATCGGGCGTAGAGTTCACCTACCGCAGTTCTGCGGTCGCTGTCTGGGAGATGATGTCTCGTGGCGTCCCGAATCTGGTTTGAGAATCGTTGCACTGCAGACAGCTGGCGCGGGAAGCGATCGGTATGTCTGGGGACGCTTCTGGGCCAGCACCCTGGATGACCTGGTGCTGACATTGGAGTGCTGTCCGAGACCAGAATCCTTACGGAGGGGGCGCACCACGGCATGCGAGACGGTGGATACTACGCTTTGAGTCACAATTGTGACCAAGGCACCCGGGACCCTAGGATCCGACCACTGGAGCCGCTCGGTCTTGGTCCGCGATCCAGCGGCGTGATATTGGCTATCAAGGCGACGCATCCTGTTGGTTGGAAACAGGTGAAATATGGGCCGCACGGCAGAGCTGTGGCGGCCTCTGTCGACCTGACTCCGGACCTGGAGCTGCGCGCCCTGGCACTTCACACACCACGCAGCCAACCTTTCAGAGTTACTGTACACCTGCGTAGCAGAGTTGAGTTAAAGCGGCCCCCTTCATCGTCCATTGTGTATCTTCCGTTTTATTCATTTCTTGTTAGTTGCTCTCTTTCTTACAGGGACCATGCTACACGACGAGGCCGCATACGCCAAAAAAAACTATTGTGTGTCTTCCGTTGGTTGCATTCTGCTTCATACAATCTAAAGTATGAGTTCCGAGCCTCGAACCCAGAGTTTGAACATCGAAGTTCCCTCCGAACCCTGGATTCGAACGGAGTTGAACTGTTGAACTCTGAAGACGAAAATTTAACCAAGGTTTGAACACGGAGTTTCCGAAGCCAGAGTCGAACATTGATTACCTCCCCGCGGCTCACACCTTGCATTCTGGACATCGTGGCCACCGACGGTCGCTTCCTTTCTTTCAAGATCGACACAGCCGAAGCTCCACTCACAGTTCAGGTGGTGTACGCAGCCGGTTCGCGATGCCTTCTGCCAGTCACTCGGGGACATCCTTCACAGCCACCCCGCCAGCGAACCCCTTATAGTGGTGGGCGACTTCAACGCACAACTGCTTGACGAACTCTCGGCCAATCGAGGCAGTGTCGGGCCCCACGCCCACTTTGGAGCGAACGTGGCCGACTCTCAGTCTCAGGACCTCCCAAGAGGAGTGCCCAGAGATCTGCACTTCGCCTTCGGGCCGCAGTGTTTCCTACGAGCTGCACGGAGAAGCCGCCAGGAGCCTTGGGAAGGCAGCTCGGGTTATGTAGGGTTCTAGACTCCCCCCAGAGTTCGAACGGGGTTCGAACACCAACTATCACCAAACAAAAGAAGAAGAAGCCACACAGAATTAAGCCCTTGCGAGGCCCATCTTGTTGGGAAGCTGGGTTGCTGTACATTTTTGGCATCTTTCTGCACTCCGACAGCCGTTGGTATGCCTGCTGAGCTGTGTGCAAGCTATCAGGAGCAGGACACACACTTCATGGTTTTTTTGGCCAAAGCGTTCGCCCTTGCGAGCCCTGCTATGACAGGAAGCTGGGCATACGATCTTTCAGCGCACATCGTGCTGCGCTCTGTTTACGTCTTGGCTACAGAACCATGGGTCGTTGTGGCTGATCATTGAGCCACGCCCCAGCACGAACTGAACTTATGATGGTGGCTTTTGCGCGACCCACGTCTTACGGGGAGCAGGGCGGGTGATCCGTGGGCTAGTTCGTGTCTAGTTCGATCTGAACGATTTAGCCGACCAAGTCTGTTTGTCGCAGCTCTTGTCTCACTCTGTATAGGTGTTTGTATATTCTTTTTCGTTCTTGCGAATTCTTGCGTTTCTTACTGGGACCGAGCGCAGCAACTGCTGTCCTTGAGGCCCGCCCACGCCAAAAAACTAGAACCCGGGGTTGGGCGGTTCATTTGTTCGCGGCTTCAGCATTCTCGTAGGAGACTTCATGCCGCTTCTGAAGCCCCCTTGAGAAGAAAGACTGCTCATTGACAATCTTTTTCTTTGTTTTGTCTTTCTTTGATTTCTTCGCAAAAACCCCCATAAAGCGGTTTCGTGTGGCTTCTGCTTCTTTTGTGGCAGGACTGGTCATTGGCAGCCTTTTTCTTTGTTTTCTTCCAGAACCCGAGGTTCCAACATAGAGTCCCCAAACCCCGGGTTCCAACATAGAGTTCCCGAACCCAGGGTTCGAACTCCCTGGGGGACCGGGGGGGGTTCCGAACCCAGGGTTCGGACTTTGTGGGAAAGAGGGAGGAGTTCCCGAACCCGGAGTTCGAACATGGAGTTCTCCAAACTCCGGGTTCGAACATAGAGTTCCCGAACCCAGGGTTCGAACATGAGTTCCCGAACCCCGGTTCGAACATAGAGTTCCCGAACCCAGGGTTTGAACATAGAGTTCAAACTCCAGGTTCAACCTGGGTTCGAGAAGTTCGAACCCAGGGTTCAACCCTGAGTTGCGGAGTTATATGTTCTTTCCCCCCCCCTCCGGGCTTCCCGGGAGTTTGAACCCTGGGTTCCGGAACACTCCAAAAACCTATGCTCAGCTTGCGCAGCATGGCCTCCGGCACAGTTCGCAATGAAGTCTCGCGCGTCATTGTTGTACTGGGCGACCCTACCAACAATAATCCCACTCGCAATGGTCAGTCGGCATTTTTTCTGCCAAAACGCACGGGTGTGCCCAAGAGCACGGTCAACCTTCCCTAAAGGATTTGTGACTTGAAGGGAGCCTAAGAGACCTGCGGTGCGCGTGGTGCTCAAAACACGGCTGGGTGGCCTGCATGGCATGTACCAAGCTGCTTTACGAGTTCGGAAGCGAGGCACTTAAGTGAAGATGGGCTTTCTGCATTTTTGCGAACGATCCCTGCTGGCTAAGTCTGCAAGTTACAGCCAATTTCACCCTCTTAACTTGATTCTTATTGCGCAGCTTCTTTATTGTTGTTCTTGTAGTTGCTGTCTTTAAGGCCCGCCCATTCCCAAAAAATTCAGGAAACATTTAATCTATCCGAAGAGCCATCTGCAAGCTCCAACTGGTGCTCCCCTTGACTCCGAGGCCGCCTGTGTCCTCAGCTTGGTTCTTCCCAGGGAGTGGGTGCGACATTCTGCGTAGCAAAGGGAGCTGCTGGGTTAATCGTCTGCCAAGCGTCGTCGTGCGAGCACCTCAGATGGCGCTACGGGACGCTGTCAGCGCACCTCTCGGTGGGTGCGTACTCGGCGGGCAGTGCACACGACAAACAGAATAACACGATTATCCTTCGAAACGGTGCCAATCCACGTCATCATGACGGCAGCTGCATGCTCTTAATGAATGTCATGTCGACTCGAAGCGTCATGCCTTGCAACCGTTGACCCAACACTCAAAAGCTTGAGCTGAACCTGAACCCCACAACCCGGAAGAGGGATCCCATTCCGCCACGGGTTCCACCCGAAATCCGGACCATTGACCTTTGGGGGGAGGGGGGAAGCCGCGGAGCGCGTGACCATTGATACTGTTTCGGTTCGTGTCGATTCGTGTTGATACGACACATGTCAGATTTAATTTATGTCGTAACAACACCAATCCATCTTTTCGTTGTCAAGGTCATGCATCCATCCATGTTTGTGCCAAGACCAGTGGAATGGCCGAAAAGATGTTAACTGGGTTTTTCTTAATTGCTGAGACAGTTGGGAGAGACGTTCACAGCGGAGCCGCATGTTGCGTTCCAGTTGTCATGAAGCAAACAACGAGGTCTGTTGAAACCGTTGGAGCAAATAAGAATTTGGACAAATGCACTTAAACGGAAGCTTCCAGCTTGCTGTACAAGCAAGCTGGAAGCTTTCCGGTTATTTGGATGGTGATTCAAACATCGATTTGGGACAGGTACTTTCTCGGTGTCTTGTCTTTAAAACGGCTTGTTGGAGGCGGACGTTGAGCCAGTTCACAAGGATGGCGATTGTGCATGGCTGCCCGAATTGCTTGGAGCAGTGCTCGAGCGTGCGAATAAACTTGCATACCGGTTTGGAATAAGGGTCAGATCTGCGCAGTTGCTATTCTGGAATCGCAAGAAGAAATTCAGCTCCACTTTGGAGATGTCAGGGCATTTGTGTTCGACAAAAGAGTTTTTGTCGTTTTATTTCGAATGCGGGATTGACTACAGATCGATCCGACGATTGTTCCCAGCGCGTGCGCGGCAGAGCAAAGGTTCTGAGCTTGGCTAACACAGACCTTCGTAGACAAGCCATCTTGCTGCTAAAATTACTTGCCGTTCTCTTTGTGCATGAAGCTCCAGTAGCAATTTCGGACCAGAAGCTCATGTTGGTTGCTTTGTTATACGCCATATCTTGTGACTTTTGCCAATCTGAAACAGTCTTGATTTGTCGCCTTGGGTTGAAGTCGTAGAATCTTGGAACTGCCGGCGATCCTTTTCAACATGCGGATGCTTGCTACAGCTATCCTCGCCACCTGGGCTGTTTGTTTGTGGAACGTTGGATTTGTGACGTTTCTCGGCCGCAACCAGAAGCCATGTGAAGCTCTTGGTGAGCTTGTTGTTGCTCAACTGAGGCCAAGCTTTGAACAGCGTAAATTGCGCGGCTCAATCGTGGCACGTGGCGCCGGGCCAGACGAAGGAGACGGATGGAGAGTTTCGTGTGAACATAGAGGTCAGACATTCGTGCAGACAAACACGGTTGTCGCACTGTAAAGTTGGTTACTGTTTCCCCTGCTTGACCAGGAGCTGCCGGAAAGAAATCTGCATCCGAAGCCGGGCACTCGAGTGGACTGCAGGGTTACAGGGTTGATGGGAATTAGCAGATGATTTGCTGTATGGGGTTGTAAATACTGGCGCCATCGTTCTGATGGCTTCGGGTAAGCTCCAGTCGAAGCACTGATTCTTGCACTCCAAGTCCCTCGCAAACTCCCCTCCTAAAACCGTTCCATCGACTCAACAGCCCTTTTCTCACACAATTTGACCCCCTCGGACCCCTCGTTCGGAGGGCTCCTGGCGCCGTGGGATCGTTGGCGCCCTGGCAGTGACGGGTGCCGCGTTGTCGAAGCTTCGTCCGGCCCGCGCCGGCCAGTACCCGGTCCAAGGCCGGCGGGCTTCTTTTTGCCATTCTGTTCTCGCGGGCCTTGGTCTTCGTTTGGAGACTTAGTGGAAAAGCAACAGGCATCGTCAAGTCAGAGTCACACAGTAGATATAAGCAGGTTCGGAATTGAGGCTTTGGTCCCTGTGTCTTGCGGGCAGAGGTTCAGGCGTCAGGCAGAACACTGAACCTCAAGGAGACATGGCTTTGGAATAACACGTTAGTTCAGTTGCTCACGATGGGCTGCTTTCCGCAGTCTCAGCCTTTGTCCTTCGCACTGCCAAACGGCCAAACAATGCTTGTTGCTGCGTGCCCCCAATGCGGGGTCCGTGGGAGCTGCTTCCCAAAAGCAAGCTGGGTGTGGATATCTGCGCTGCCAAGCCAAGACCTGAACCGTCAATTCGAAGCTCAGGCCTAAAACCGCAAGCTGAAAAGCTTTCCCGGCGAGGCAACGATGATATCATGGCCCCGAAGACTCACGGCTCGACGGATCGACCCGTGCAGGCGCAAAGCGGTGTCCCAAAGCTGGCCACAGGGTTTGGACTCACACAGTTTGGAGTTTGCGAGAGATTTAGCTTTACCTGGAATCTCAAGCATCGAAGCCTTGAAATTCCGAGTCATCCGAGCTTTGTCCTAGAGTTTTGGGTTTGTGAGGTCTCAGTTCTGCGACCCTCAACAGCTCCAGACTACACCTCGCCAAACTCTTCCCAAGCTCGGACACCTTGGGCTTGACCCCTGGCTCTCGTGGTGAGGAGGGCCTTCGATGGAACGTGGACTGGAACACCGCAGACAGGCCGCTCTTTGTCATCAATGTCAAGGGCTCTGGGCGCTGCGGAAATCTGTGAGGGCTGTGGCTGGGTTGTGGGTTCCTTTGACAGAAATTCTGTCATGTCAACGCACATCATTTTCTCAAGCCGACTAAGCTTCCTTAGGCTCGGTTTCTGGGCAGGATCTGCAGCTTCAACCGGCACTTCGCGGAGTACGCAGGCTACTGGCGCTCGACTGCCTTCCTCACAGAGGCCAATCGCGAGGCGCATCCCTTGAAAGATATCTGCTTTTAAGGTTTCTGGCCTGGCTCGCTGCTTGTCCCAGCCCAGCACCCCTGAATTCCGACCTGAAGTGCCGCAGCGACTTCAGGGCGAGACGTTCTACGACTCCGTGACGGGGAAACCGCTCTTCGAAGCCCCGAAGGGAAGGCAGCTTGCACCCTCAACCCGACGGTTTGTAGCGCTGGGATGCTGTGGGAACGTGCTCGGGCCTTCGCATGACCTGGAGTCTGGATGGTTTGCAACTGGAGAGACAGTTCATATCCTAACATGCCAGTAGGAAGCGCTCGTTTAGGGTCTCCACTGCGCTCGTTTAGGGTCTCGACTCAGGGGACAGTGCAGTGTTAGTCTTGCCGTTTAGTCATGCCTTGTTGCAGGACCTGGGAGCAGTTTGAGAAGGCCTGCCGACCGGTTTCTGCGCAGCCACAATGCATTCCTCGGTGGTCCTGGTTTTGACGAGTGAATGATGTCGTATTCTCACGATAGTTACAGTCATTTGGCATTGGTACTGTGTAAAGATTGTGACTGCTGTTGGTCGTCGTAGAGTGGTGGTAGTGGTGGTGGTGGTGGTGGTGGTGTGGTACAGCAGTAGTTGTTGGGATGCTCCTGGTGATGGTGAAAATGACGATGCCTATCTCGATTCTGCGCACTTGTTATTGTCGTTCGATTGCTTTTGTTGGCAGATCCTTGCTGAAACGAAGGACAGTCGTGAGTCTCTTCCCATCAGGGATGAGCTTCATCAGTGCATTGAAGTGTGGAGATTTCGGGCCACGTGTTTGCGTGTGTTCTGATTTGCGGCTTTAATCCCTGAAGCGCTGGATCCTGCCGCAACAGTCTCGAGGAAGCGAGCGTTTGGGGAACCTTCGCTTAAGAATCCCTGCAAGCAGCACTGAAGCCTTGAAGCCCCCCCCTCCAAGAGAAATGACTTTTGCATAATGCATGGCCTTCGTGGAGGAGTCCAAGTCCCACGGTTGGCCTTCCTTCCGCGACGAGGAAGGGGTCAGATAGCAGAATATCAGTGCATAGTTGCTTTTCGGCAACTGCTTGAGATTGGATGTCAAGTCTGTGTATGTCTATAGGCTATATGTCTATCCGTAAGGCTTACAGCCTGCTTGGCATGGGTGCCCTTAGGCCCAGGACCGCACGCAGCAACTCCCGAGACCGAGACTGATTACATCAGCACCATTGCAAGGGTCCGGCAATCCCCTGTAGGTAAAGCTTCAGGTTTAAGCGATGCAGCTTCCGAATACTGGTGAACGTCACCAGAATCTCTCGCAACCGTCTGAGGCTCCATGCTCTCCGAGTTGAGAGCGAACTGAGGGATACACTAAGCTTGCCATTCACGGAATCAGAAGTTTTTGGATTTCAGACGCTAGCAGGGGTGTGGCGAGACACAGGATATGTAGACGTAAGCTGCTTGCAGGAGGTCAATTGGGAGAACGTTCGCTGCTTGCCCGGTGGCGAGTGCGTTTCGGTGGATGGGACTCATCTCGGCCACAACATTCCAGCAGCTCGGCACCAAATCGCACCACCTTACAGGTGCAATCTTGGCTGCTGTGGAAAAGGGATACTGCGGGGAACCGAGGACTCCAATGGCAACCGCTACTGCATCAACCTGGTCTCTGTGGCCGGCAAGCCGAGGCTCATTGGCTGAGCCTCGCTTAAAGTGCCATGCAGGGTGACGGATAGCGGAATTCTTGTCAAAGACTGACTTTCCGACCGTCATTCGACGATGATTTGTATGATCCGCAACCTGCTAGCATCTGATAGCTTGTTTTCTCGGCACACCCCGTAGGATGCGCGCCGACATCTTTTAATCATTTTGTCAAGCCTGGGTCCCTTCTCATGGGCACCATCTGTTAGCACAGGCAGCTCTACAAGTGCCAAAAATTCAGACTCTTCTTCTTGTTGTTGCCATTTGAAGTCCGAAGGGGAGGACCAGGCAAACATCGACTAGGGCTTAGGGCTTTGCCACAGTGGCCTCTGGAAAACAGAGGTCATGGACCGTGGGGTGGCCGCCATGCCAAGTCTAAATTGCTTGTGAGCTGCTGAGCAGCTGAGATAGGGGCTGTTATTGGCTTTGATTCATGGGGGCTGCCCCAACGCCGAGACACACTGCTGAGTCGCTGGTTCTGGTCCCAGTGGGAAACCTGATTTTCCTGCCGCTCTGCGAAGCTGGTGGAGCCGTGCAGCCGTTTGAAGCGTGGGACAGCGTACGCTTTTTCCAATCCGCAAATGAAAGGGATTCAAACTGAGACAGAGAGTTTCAGTGTTCCGAAGTGCTAAGCGTCACGATGGGAACTGATATGACCTGTCGCATTGCAGAGCTGTTTTGTTGCGTATTGCATGGACAACGATCCTCAAGACTCAAGACTGTTGCGCTAGTCCCTTCATTGCTGTGCTGCTTTTGACCAGGGCACCTGCACTCCTGTGCCCTCTTGCCCTCTTCGCCATCCTCTGCCACGGATTCTGTTCTTGATGCGCTTGAACCCGGGCTGCTGGAAGCACCCACAGGCAGACCCAGCCAGCCTCGCGCGCCTTCTACATGGCGTTGCGGCGCGAGGCGGGAGGACACGGGAGCGGCACAACTCGCGTTCTGGCCACAGATGCTGCTTTCGCGACATGATTTCACGGTTGGCATGCCCTTGCAACAGCCTGACCGCTGCCGCCTACGGGGCCGTCCGTGGCGGCAGTCGCGGAGACATTAGCCGACGAGCTCTGTGCAGCGATTGAGACGTTCGGGTTTCGTCAACTCCAGACTCGCGCCCGCCGGCGACCCTGTCGGCGACACATGCTTGTGGCCACCAGGGTTGGAACCCCGTTGGAACCAATTCATCAAGGCCACACCCGAGTTTTGGTGAGCCTAAAAAGTGGCAGCTCTTCCATCAACAAGTGCCAAGCAAGCAGGAGACCTGTCGCGCACGCACCGACCCAGCACGGTGGCCGCTTTCGCCGGTGCCGCCCGAGCCATTCGAATATGAGCTCCGCCAACCAGTGCGGCTCGCTGTAGGTGGCCATTGCGCGAGGCGAAACGCACCACCTGGTCGAGTGCGGTCTGGGATGTACGCGAAAGAACTGCCAGATGCACAAACGACGAAGTTCAATGCTGTCGAAAGCTTCCACTTAGTCCAATGTTACTTGCATGGCCAAGTACACCGTGGACAATTTTCGTCGACAAGGTGTGTTCCGGTAGACGTTGGGCAGCGGAAACCGCATCCATTGTGGACCGTTTAGAATGCGATCCAAACGCTAGATCTTGTGCTGTCATTCCTGCATCGGACAGAGGCTGGTATAGCACCGGAGCGAATACTTGTTGAACCCAATTTACGCAATGTCCGCAGCTGAAACACCCGTGGGTGACGCCAGTTGGCTGTGCAAGAACCGCTTCGCGGTGCAGAGCGCAACCATGTCGGAATGGACAGCGCAGCATAGCGCAGTCCGTCCGATACGTCGCTGGGGAACCCGACACGGTGGGAGTTGCTGCAAGGACGCCACGCGATCCGTGCCCATTACGGAGAAAAGCGAAGCCTGCTTATGCGTTCGCGTTGTTCTTCCACACGCACCATGGTGTTGCGAAGCGTTGCACCAGCAATTCCTACACAATTACTTATTACACATCACTGCGTCTTCGTGTGCTTTCGCTGCTCCGACGCTCTTGACGGCTGCAATGCAGTCCATTTCGAGACAAACGCAAGCGGTCCCAGGCCTGTGGTTCCTGCACAGCAAAGCTGCCGCACGGACTCCGCGCAGTCCCCAACAAACGAGCGGAAACAACAGTGCGGAAGCTGAGTTCGTTTTCGCGTGCTCTCAAGTGATGCTCATTAATGCTCCCCCTGCTGTTGCTAAGCACCACACAAACAATTCTCACATGGTTACTTTTGACTACCCCTTCGTGTGCTTCGGCAGCACGACGCTCAAGAATGCTCAAACGATCATTGGCCGATATTTCGTCGGCAAAATCTGAACCGTCGCCCCGGTGCTGCCATCCCCTTGCTGCAGCCTGACCGGTCAGCCATACTGGAAGCTTACGGGGACGGCCGTCGCCCAGTCGTTAGCCGATGACCTCCGTGCAACAATTGCGATACTTGGGTTTCACCTGCACCAGACTCGCGCCCGCCGGCGACCCTGTCGGCGACACATGCTTGTGGCCACCGGGGTTGGAACCCCGTTGGAACCAATTCATCAAGGCCACACCCGAGTTTTGGTGAGCCTAAAAAGTGGCAGCTCTTCCATCAACAAGTGCCAAGCAAGCAGGAGACCTGTCGCGCACGCACCGACCCAGCACGGTGGCCGCTTTCGCCGGTGCCGCCCGAGCCATTCGTAAAAGAGCTTCGACAACCAGTAAAACCCAGCGCGGTCAAGTGCGGTCTGGGATGTACACGGATGCGGCAAGATAAGCTGAATTGCAACCGGCGAACTTCAACTGACAGAGGGCGCCAGCCCAACTAGCCCACGACAGCCGCTCCGGGTGTCAAATTGACGCAATATCTTGTCCAGCATGCGGAGGGCAACATCATCTACGAATTCAGAGCCGAAGGAGACTCGCACAAACACCAGTGCACAAGCCTCGGTTCTCAGCCCACCCTAAGCAGTGATGGAACTTGCCAGTGGTGTTGTCAACACGGTGTGCGGCATGCGTTTGCCGCTTCGTGGAGGCAAAACACCACCCCGAGGTAACAGTATTGACTGGCACATGGTACTGAAGCTCTCTGCAGATGGAACGTGAAGCTAGAGGAACTTGAGCCGACGACAAGAACACCGGTTTTTTGTCTGCACCTTTTTACGTCCGCGCAACGTGTCCCTCCGTCAGACGCTGCCCAGACCTAGAGGCGCCTACGGGGTCCTAGCGGAGCGGCAGCCGGCTTGGGGCGCTCGCTATCGCTAGGTCCAAGACGTCCCCCAACGGGAGGGCGTCTGGCGATGTCTGGCGCGCCAGGCAGCGGCGGCATGGTCCATGCAGGCTCCAAGCGCGGAGCTGGCGATAGCAGTCAGGACCAATGCCAAAAGAGAACCGCCACTGCGAGCCCCATGTGTATACAGCGGTGAGTGCACCTTGCCAGGGTTGTCAGCAAGGATGACAAGATCATTTGCACACAACAGCACGGTGACCCGCGGTGCATTGGGACCGCTACCAAGCGCGACGTCTGGGCAAGCTCCACGAACAGCTTCCATAACGCTGTCAACCAGAAGGTTGAACAAGTGTGGACGCATGTGTGGACGCAAGACCCCAGCCTGTTCCGACCAAGGCTCAGACAAGGAATCGTTGACAGAAACCCGCGCAGTGGTATTGGTGATCAAATCCGCAATGATTGACCGCAAGACAGCCTCTTGCTCCAGCAGGAGCCCGCCCCCGTTGCTTTATGTTTATACTGGGCTACATCCGGTCGAAGTGATTCCAGCTGAGGGCTGAAATGGCACCTAGAAATGCTACTTTGTCAATTTCAGCCTACATCAGCGACGTCAATTATGGGCACATGTTACAGCAATGAGGGAACCTTACGTGGCTGGCAACGCGCCGCCGCCTCCGCTTGTCATAAACGCAACTTCGAGACGCATCTTTCTCACCTCGACACCGCGTCTCGTGCACTGCTGCTTTCGCTACACCCCCTCCATTTCAGCAGCTGAAATCGGGGTATGTAGGTCTGATGATGTGCAGACACGGGGATGACCCTACCACATGTCTGCATTGCTGCATTTGTGCCAAATTTTTCGTGTGATTTATGGCTAGGCAAGCGATACCCTAATCGATACCCAATCGTTCGCTTAATCGAAAACTGCCAGAGCGTTTTATGAGCCGCTGCCTCATGCAGTGCCGAGGGGGAGAGGGCATTGAATAGCAGTGGTAGAGCAGTGAAAGCAATGAGGGGCAATAAGGGCAGGCACAGGGCCGTACAAGGCAGTAGGGACCAGTGCAAGCCAGTTGAGGGCAGTACCGGGCAGTAAAGGGCAAGTGAAGGGCAGCAAAAAACGGTAAATAGCAGTGATGGGCAGCAAAATGGTGTAACTGGTACGGCAAGCTACCCACCCACCCAGCCCGCGCAGCCGCATGTAGCGGTGCTGCGACGCCAGCGGCGCAGTGCTGTGCCAAGAAGCGCAAGAAGGAGGCTGCTTCGGTGCTGAAACGCCCTCGAACCACGATCCTGACTACGACAAGCCGCGTGCGTTTGGCGCCCTGGAGCTTGAGGTGCGTTTGGCGCCGTTTGCGTCTAGCCGCATCCTGCACAGCGGCGGCGGGGCGGGTGTCCGCGCCAGGCCGTGCGGAGCTCGGGTGACCGGGCTGACGATTGTGGCATCGATAGAAGTGGCTCAGGCCGAGCGGTGGTCACCGAGTTGGCGCAGGCGCCCGTGGCAGGAGCATGTGCGCGGAGCGCAAGGCAGGGGTATAGCCGGAGGCGCCGGAGCAGCAGGACAAGGAGATGCGCCGACCGAGAACTTGATTTTTAGCGGAAGCTGAAATGAGGGTGCAGGCTCCAACAACAGTATGCCCTGGCGGATCGTGTCACCGGGCTTCATGCAAAGCATATCAAAGCGCACAAGGGCAAGCATTTCATGTTGCCGCACCGCTGCATTCGAGAGGTAGGAGTGTGTGTGTGTGGGTGTGACCCCGACGCTGCTGGTGCTGCTGGCAATGTGCTATGTCCGACCATGCGTGACCGGATCTGGCAGCCCTTGTCTGCGCTGGCTGGCAGATGTACACGATGCTAGCCTCAACCTTTCCACTAATAGCGGTCTAGGACCGTGTGTCGTAGCAACTACGTGCCGGGCCCGTGCTGCGGCGACACCGCCCGGTGGTCCATGACCCCGGAGCGCACGGTGCAGAAGGTGAGCTGCAGCCGCGGCTCGGGGACGGATGGCTGGCAGTGTGTGGCACCATGAAGCCCAGTGCATGGGGCATCATGGCGTGTAGCCCAGGTCGGGGTGGCCGCGCTGTCCTGAAGCTAGCAGCGGGGATCGGCCCCGTCGCCGAGCTCAAGCGAAGCGGTGAGGCCAAACCCATGGTATCCCCCCTCCACCCTATGTATTTCCCTGTGAAATGTAATTATTTTTTGTTGGGTGGGTTGCCCCCTGCCCTCCCCGATGGTGATTGGCAGCGCCCCATTCCATGACTATATTGCCGGTTGGGCCAGGGTTGGGCGGGTTGTTAGGGCTTGTCAGGGCTTGGCAGCAGTGTCCTCTGTCTGAGGTGTCAGCACAAGGCTCCGCCGGTGCGCATCGCGCCGTGCACAAAGTCGAGGCGGCGCCGGTCTGCGGTTGGCACACCAGGCGCCGTGGTGTGGGCCAGCCATTGCTATGGCACGACCTGCCCTTCAGCCCCCAGTGCCTCTCTCGCGACACGGACCCACGCTCGCTCCACGAGCTTGGCTCGTCTGGCCAGCAGTCCTGTGCGAGGGCACGCGAGCGCGTGGTCGCCTTAAGCATCGATTGCTGCGCGGCACCGAGGGTCAGGGCCGAAGGTGCTCCCTCGCAGGGGCAGCGGGTGCGGCGTCGCAATGCGATCGCTGACGCCACGCTCGTGTCTCCCGTGACGCGCACGGGACACCTGCAACCTTGTGCAGCGGTGGTCGACGGCGCCCCACTCAGGGTAGCAGAGCGCCGGAAGCTCACTACCTACCCGGAGTTCTCCACCAGCAGCCCGCCGCCAGCACGGCACGGGGCGTTTGAGAGCAGCGACTGGACACCCTCCTCCACCACGACGCCCCCTCCGGCCAAAGTCGCCTGCCGTTGCGGCCCTGATGCGAGTAGCGTAATCCGTAGCCTGTTAGACTAGTCAGCTGCGACATGCTGCGGTCGCGGCTAGAAGCTCTTTCGTTGAGCAGCTCGAAAGGTCCGTTAAAACAGCAAGCCGGGCATCACTCCGCATGCGCAGGCCAACCCATCCAGAGCCTGACCGCATCAAGACGTGCTGCTACTTGGGCTCGGGGTTGTTGGCCGCAGGAGCGTTTGTCAAAGCTTCTTGTTCATAGCCAAACAAACGGATGTTTGGCGTGGCTCCGCCACATGTTTCTGACCCCCAAATGGTTTGAGCAGGGGCACCCTGTAGTACGCGTTTTCGGGGCCACGAGAATGCATAGACCGAGGGGTTTGGAGGGTCCGTCGCGGAGGGACTAGATTAGATGGAGACGACATACAATGATGGACATGAATCTGACATCACAATGCTCGCAGAAGCTTTTCACACCACAGACCCCGCTCACTCCTCGCTTGCATCACTTCGCGACAACTGGGCTGGAGCTCGCCGTGCTGACCAACAGCCGCGTCGTCCCTGGAGTTCCGCCAGCCATGCCTCTGGAAAGACGAAAGGGCCTGAGTTACGACCAGGCAGCCCCATGGTATTATTATCTCCACAAGAGCAAGGCGATACGTCACAGAAACAAAGGCCAAGCCTAACAATGTATATTGGGGGGGCTCTACATCATGTGGGAATATACATTCCCAGGGTTGGGTATGCAAAAAAAATGTTATGAAGGGGGTCCGATACACATGTATCACCCCTCCCAGACACTGCCTGCCAGACTGTCCACTCTTATGCCTTCGTATTGCCAGAACGCATAACTGCCTCGAGAATCCTCGAACCACTCCCAATGATGCCCACACACTCTGCTAGAATGGTGGCAGACTGCCGACAGGGGGGTTTGGTGGCAAGCTCGGGCGCTTGGGCTTCTCATGTCCTTTTGAAAGCCGCGGGGAGGACCAGCCTTTCTCTTGTTAAGGTTCGAATTGAAGTTTGGAAAAGCTCCACCCTTTCTTGTTTATCGTAAGCTCTCTTCCATGGTTTCTTAAAAAAAGGGGATGGTCAAGAGCTGTCGCTCCTAACGAAAAAGGGAAGGATTTTTTTTATCGCCCGAAAAGCAGTCGGAGCTCTCTTCTTTCTCGTGATGGTCTGTTGTATTGCTACGAACAACCAGGGGGTTGTTTTGGAGCATCAGGTATAAGAATCCACGAAGTCCGTGCTGACGTGCGGGGCAGCCTCCCACCAGCGACCAGCCGCTTGCCAGCGCCCACCTCGCACACCGCTCAACGGCTCGCCGTTAGCTCCGGAAGCAGCAGCGTAGCTTGCAGTTGCACTACGATCGCGCTTATGCTGGTCGCAGAAAGTGTGCGTTAAAAAAATTGCTCGCTAAATCACTCTTTTCAGTGCGTGTCCCGGCACAATGCTTTCGGTCTACCTGACAGCTGGATGTGTTCACTGTGTTAGCCGTAAGGGAAGCTTCGCCGTAGATAGACAGCAGTGCACAGAACAACACAGAGAAGTGATTTCACGTGTTCCTGTAACTGACTGCACACGCTCCTGCCATTGGTGGTGCCCTGTTCAGCATCTCTGCGCTGTCCCATCATGGAGGGGGGCCTGCTTCTGCGCGTCTAGCTGCAATCGCTGGAGCTGGCCGGGTCCAGCTGAAGTAGGCGGGTGTAAGATGCGGCCGCGGGAAATCCATGAGAAATCACGACACTTGATCGAAATGAATTGGAGAAAACAACACAGGGCGCCCCCAGGCCCCTTTTTTGTTTGTGAAGGTTCCTTGGGGCCTTTGTGGTTTCCCGGCCTCGAACGTCACCTGCGGCCGCACCTAAGCAGCGCTTCTCCATGGTTCCAGGAGCGCAACGGATCGTGTTGGGGATGCTCCCGCGGAACTCGTACAGACGCCGGAACCTACTAACTTTCCACCGTTGGGAACTTGCAGGAGCCAGCCGCCTCCGAGGAGCTCGCTCGTCTCCAACGGCCTGCCGCTATGGCACGGCTCTCGCAGTCGATGCCGCCTTGTCAACCACGTTGAAAACCCACACGGGCACTGAAACCTAGCGACCACCTGCCGCGATGCAAATTGAAAATTGAGCGACAATTTGTGCATTCCGTGTCGGGTGAGGGCTGCGTGAACAGTGCCGTGAAGGCCGCATGTGCACGGGGACCGCGCGCTTGGAGACGGTTGCAAGAAGGTGCGTAAAGAATTGTTTCCATGTATTTATTATGTCCGTTGGTCTGCGGCGCACGCCTGCTGCGATATTTCCGCGCCTTACGTTCGTATCCAATGTATGTCAGGCTCAACGTTCTAACGCCTCGGGCCTGAAGCCTCATGCTCCGTTGTATGGTAATGCAAGGAGTTGTTGATACTTGAACCTAACATACCGCGCAGCTCACACTGGGACGTTTCGTGCACCGCTGCCGAAAAAAGGTGCGCTGAAAAAATATAAAGATTTGCTTCACGACTCCTGCCTGCTGACCCCGCGCCACTTTCCAGTTGCTGCATCGTGTCCGATGCCTGCCGCTTGTGCCTCGTCACTGCCGCTGGCGTGAGCTATCGTGAGCTGCTCGACCCGCTCGGCGACCGCCAGTCCGCGTGCGCTACCTCCGGCGCGCTTGTCACCCGAGGCTTCCTGCTCGAGCACCATGCGTCGCGAGGCTGGTGCGCGGCGAGGCACGTGTGGCTCGCCGACATCGTATAAGGCCAGATGGGCACGTAGTGTCACCACCATAGCTCGTCGACACTACCGCACCAAGCAGCGCTCCCGTCGACCGCCGGCGCCTCCATGGACCTCGGCATTTATGGTCCTTCACCCCTTAAGTTGGCGTAGCTTTTTGCCGCGATGATCTGCGATGCAACCCTCGTCTCGCCTCTCACACGCGCCGGCCCGCCACACCCCGGCGTGGCCGCACAAGATGGAGCAGTTGTGCGCACCGCTTTTCGATGCAAGCACGCCACCTACCCCGAACTCGCTACAGGCGGCGCGCACACCCCATGCGTGCTCGTTTGCAACACGAAGGGGCGGTGGCATGCTGACGCAGTGCAGCTGGTTAGGCGCCTGTGACCTCCGCATGCACGGAAACCCTGCCGGCTGTGCGAGCCCCTACGAAAGCAGCGTGGGCCCGCCCCTGATGGGCATGCTTTCCGTGACCGTCCAACATCGTCCAACTTCTTGACCCCCTGCCGGTCATCCGCGCCCGGGTCCCCTCAGCTGCGGAGCGCCTGCTCGCAGCCCTGCGCGACAACAGGAGCAGCTGCGCGGGCCGAGCGGGGGGGGCAGGCGCAAACGGCGCAAGAGCAGGACGCGGAAGTGTGAGTCGGGTATTGCAACATCATCCGACGTGGGCAGTACCGTGAACGCTCGGGCCGCGTGAGGACCGGCTTGAGAGAGCAGCAGCGCCCGGGACGCAGGGGACAAATCAGCAAAATGCGTCTCGAGCGCGCGCTCATCGCAAGCGTGGGAAGCTCTGCGCTGCCATCCGCGCAGGAAGTCTGCAGGCTCGTCGTGTTGGGACTGCGGGCTTGGCACAGTGGAGATGGCCTCGTCCCATGACGGCACTGCGTAGCCCTGGGTGGTCAAGTAAGCCGCTGCCTGGGCTGCAGCCAAGAGCGAAGGCAGCCGGCACATCGATGTTCATGGCGGCCAGCGCGACGTTGCGCCCGACACGCGCCCCGGCTTCTTGGCAGACGCGGGCGATGGCCCGCTCGAGGGGCAGTGCGCGGGAGGTGAGCACGCCGGATGTGGAGCATGCAGCTCGATGGTCTCCGTACGCATCAAGCACGCCGTGTCCAAGACGCGAGGCGCATCGAGGTCGTCTGCAACGGCCTCCCGCTTTGGCACGGCGCACAACTTGCCCTGGACGCGACGCTCGTCAGCCCAGTGACCAGAGATGGCCGCCCGCATGACGGCGCAGAACGCCACCCGGGTTGGGCCGTCCGCGGTGCTGCGCGGCGCAAACGCAGGCAGACGTACCCCGAGATCGACCGCAGCCGACGCTGTCGCCTTGTCGTTTTCGGACTCGAGGTCGGTGGACGTTGGGCTGAGGAAGCTGCCACCTTTGTTCGCCTCCTCGCCCGGGCGCGGGCCGCACGTGCCCCCGCCGCTTTGCGCAGCACCGCCCAAGCCGCCTGGGTTCTCCGCTGGAGCGGACTCATCTCCGTAGCGGCGCAACGTGCGCTCGCTGCCACTTTCCTTGAGCTACCCCTTCAGTCGGAGCTTGGTGCTGCTGGCCCGCCACCAGCTTTGCACGAGCTTCTCGCAGACGCTCGCTGGCAGGAGGCTCCTGAGCCAAGCCGCCTCCCTGCCCGTGCGTGAGTCGCGAGTGGTTGCCGTAGGTTGCAGTTGGCACTGGGACCCGGACCTCTGTCACGTGCAGTAGCAAAAAGGTGCGTGAAAAAAAAAAAACAAGAAGTTGGCCACACAGTGTGCCCGGGCCTCGCCGGGACCGTACCGATGTGCCAGCCCTGGATGAGGTTTGGGGTCCGAGCCACTTGCTGCTGCGATGAGGGCCGCCCCGCTGCATCCCCGCTCCTCCGCTCGATCGAGCGCGTGCTGGAGCTTGCGCCCAAGCCGCTGGCTGATGCGCGTGCGAGCACGACGGCGCTCGACGGGCGTAGCTTAGGGGCTTCCGTTCGGCGAGGACCGCAGCCTCGCAGGCGAAACTAGCAGTCAGAAAAGCGAGACCTCGTCGATCGGACCCCGCCACAAGAAGACAACGACAACAATCGAAAAGTTCTTGTGGCAACGCTTCGAACTTCGAACCGACGGGAGCTCCGAGCAGAGTGGCAGCAAGAAGCGTGCTTGGCACGGACACGCCTAGCAGACCCCACCATCGCCTGCACCAGCCCTGGGTGGCAGTCCCACGGGCCCATGGTCTAGCCGGCGGATCCTTCAAAGTCTTGGCCGGACTGGACGAGTTCGCAGCAGGCAGCGCGCTTGCGCTGTTCGGCAAGGGTGAGCGCGGCACCATTTCTGTGTGGCACTGCGCTGCCAAGGCAATCAGCATGCGGTCCAGTGGTGTTGCTGGAGGGCCGAGCCACGCGGCAGCGAGCGGCCCATACTGCGAACACAGCAGGCAGGAGCGACTTCGGAGATCTTGGTTGGCCGTCGCCCTCAAGGTCGAGCTAAAGCTGACTCAAGGAGCGACGCAACGTAGGCAAAGTGGCCGAGGGGCGTGCCCAAAGCGACAAACCGCCGCTCGGCTTCAGGAGCATCCCCGGTCCGGCCCCCTTTGCCGAGCTCGGTGATGCCAGGGCACAGGGCCGCCGGCGCTGTGGAAAACGCGTAATTGTGCCCGGGCGCAAGCGCTTGTCAGCCGCCACAAGAGCATCGCTCGCCTTGCTCGCAAGCAGCCGTTACCTTGGTGGATGCTCTGCCGCGCCCCAGAACCAGCAGCAGATGGACTCCGAGCCCAGAGACGGACGGACGGCACCTGGGTCGGGGCGACCTCGCGCAGCAGGATGCACCACGGCCATCGAGCGGCGCAGTTAGCATCAAGTTCGACAGCTTCGTGCAGCATGCCAGACAGGGCATGTTCCCGCAGCAATCATCCGAAGCGCGAAGGTTGGCAAAAAACGTGGCAACACATCTTGCAAACAGCACTGAGCAGAACATGATGCTCTTGCGGGAATTGGTTGATTCCGAAAAGTCGCATGCACGCAGGCTCCAGCTAGTTCTCTGAAGTGCACGAGGGGGAAGCAATAGTATGGCACTGGCTTTCTTCGAACCTTCGGGGAAGGATTGCGGCCGTGCCCAGACGTTCTATCGCGAGGAAATGCAGTCCTCCAGCCACTCATGGAGAAGATTGTGCAAAAGGCCAAGACCAAAGTCGACAGGGTGGTGAAAGCCGGCTCCGTTGGAAAAGGAACGGCCCTCAGCTTGAAAATCGACTTTGATTGTGTGTTCTTTCTGGAAGCTGGCGGTGTTCCGGAGTTCTTTTTGGAAGATATGGAAGATATTCTCATGCTGAACTTTGGCATCTCCGCCGATAAGAAACAGAAATCGTTGAGTTTCTTCCACAAGGGCTTCTACTTTGGTTTTCTTCAGGCGCTTCAGGATGCTAAGGTTGCACTGAACGATGGAAGCGGTGAGGCCCAAGTGAGCGCTGCATTGCGGTCCGGCCAGAGGCCCAACTCAGCAGAATTGGTGGAAGGAACGGTCCTATTCATGAAAGAGCAGTCCAGCTTTGCACACACCCTCGCGCGGTTATTGAAGTTCTGGAGCCATTCACTTCTTGTGCCGGGCTTTTTCAATGGGCGCTCTTACACGATGGAGCTTCTGGCAGTTGCAGCAGCTGAGGACGTGATGGGCGAAGATATGCTCCGAGCATTCCGCATAGCGCTGGACAAAATCAGAAATTACAGGTCTTTGAGCGTGATTTTTGAGCGCTTCTACAAGAAGGAAGAAGTTCCGCAGAAGCTGAAAGATTCACGGCCTTTATACTTGACCCTTCCAACCCATGGAACAACCTAATCTCGCCAGATCGCGTGCAGTTCTTTGAAAGCCTGGCAGGATTCGCAGATGAGACTTTGAGGAGGTTGGACGTAGCAGAGCGAGTGGGCTTTGGAGTGGATGCATTTTTCAAGCCACAGCCGGATGTGTGGAGAGGTGTGCCTCAGAGGCCCAAAGAAAATCGTTGGCTCGTGGGCACTCGCAACATGCCAGAAGTGCAGCAACCACAAATCCTGCCTCAGTCAAAGGGCCTGCATATGGAGTCGCTCCACTTAATTGTGCATGTGCTGGCCTTGTGGCTCATCACCCACAAACCTCAACCTGCGAGTGTCCAAGCTTGTTTAGAGAAAGCTGTGGATGCGGTGATGTACGGCCACGAGCGATCATGGAGCCCAAGCAGTGACCCGTGGGAGTCCAGAGACGCTATCGCTGTTATTCCTCTTTTAGATGGTTGTGGCACCTGTGCATGTGCCGGCTTCGATGTTGAGACGAACCCACATCGAACCGTAGAACAGAATCTTTCACTGGCCTCGATTTGGCCCTGAGGCCAGTCTCCTCTAGATTTAAAGTAGGTTTAATCTTCCGTCTTATGTCATGGACCCGAGTTTTTGAAGGCACATCGCAGGAAAAGGACTTCAGGGGGAAGGGGTTTATGTAGCAGCACGGGTTCTAGAGACTTGCAGCTTCAGAAGTGCATTGAAGCATCTTGAATGGCAGCCGATGCTGGTGATTTACTTCGTATGTGCATGTGTGCCAACACTTGAAGTTCGAGCTCTTTCCCTCTCTCTCACTCTCTCTTTCTCTCTTGTGCTGTTCTGGCTTCGGGCAGATTAGGTAGGGTGCAAGTGGTAGGGTAGGTCACACGGCGGCTTCCAGGCCTGGAAGTCGTTCTGTTTCTCATGCTGGTGCGTGTTTGGGGCTGATGGCCGGCATGACTCGGTTGACGAACGCTTCTTGTTGCCGATGGCAGGCTCTGGGGCAGCGCCGCGCCACAACCATGGCGAAGCGTTGCAGCACCAGAGCTGTAATTCAAATATTTCTGACAGGCGCGCACGTCGGCCCATCAATCAAATGCAGACGTTGTTGTGGGGTCAGCTTGCGCAAAGTCGGCATGCGCTGCTGCGTTCTTTAACATGTAGAAACATGGTATGCAATCTGCATCATATGGAGTTGGCTACTCGCAGCTTCGCCCTGGGGACGAGTATGGATTCCCCTGCCTGGACCCATTACAGGGTCTAGCAGTCTAGCTATCAAGTACATATTTTGGTCGAAGACGCCAGGGATGTGCCTGGCGACGGCAATCACCGCATTCACGTTCGCGTTCGTGTTCGAGCAGTTCATGGACCAGATGCCAGGAACCTAGTACATCAGCAAGTGGCTGGGTTTCCGAGAGTTGTGGGATCGCTTATAGACTATAGACTTATAGAGAGGCTGCTGTGGTTGCGTGTGCTGCCCACCTGGCAGACCGTCACTTCGCCTGGGAATGTCATTCGGGGTTTCATGTAGGAACTTGCTCGCAGGATTTTGTATGCTTATGAGGCAAAGCTTGTGAGAAGGGCGTTCGAAACCATTGTCTTTCGCTGGCTTTCTTGGGTGTTTGTTCTCTGGTTGTGGGAGCCGAGCCAACCTCACCGACAAAAACAGAGCCTGGCATGAAACGCAAAATGACGCCGTGCCTGCTTCCTCAGCAAGCGAAATGCCGGGCCTTGCGAAACTTCGAATACCTTCGACTGCTGAGGACAGAGAACTATCGTGGTGACCTTCGCTCCGAGAATTTGCCTTGTCTTAGCAACTCGGCTGCAAGTATCACCGATCGGATCTCCACTGGGCTAAGGTCGTGTTAATGTTGAAAGGTTCAGATGAGCATTGTCAGTGCTACTTGTGAGAGACCTGATTTCATTTTGAGAGCTGCACGAATCCGCAGTGTACCGGTTGGTGCGTCGGGTCGGGGCATTCTGAAGCCTTTACCCTTCATTCACGCATGTGCTATGATGTGCTCGTCTTGGAGCCGTGTTACGCATCTATGTCAGTGGGCACTGTATGACACGGCTCTGGTCGAAGTGTCGTGCGCGGCGTCAGTCGTTAAAGCCCAGTCGAGGCAAACCAGATCTCAGACTTGTGCTGGGAGAGTTTTATTAGCAACTAATGAAATCTCATTTTGCAAGCGTTGACAGCTTCGCTTTATGGATCGACTCCTGAGATCTTGTTTCCCATCAATTTTCAGGAAGCACCTTGGATTTGTGCCCCAATGCGATCACGGACAAATGCTGCTGCCTCAGCTTGTTGGAGTTCTGCATCTATGACGGACCAAAGCCTGCCTGCGCATGTTTGGTGCGATTCGACGGTGACAATGTCACGGTATGCTATGCTCTGATGTAGTTTGTATGTATCACTCTAATGTGTATATTCTTGTAATCAGCTTTAGCATAGCACGTCAGCATAAGCTTTTGTCGTGCGAAGGCTGGGATCGCTGCTGCCCTCCTGGCTATTTCTGCCACGGTCTTAGCATGTTTGTTATCTCGCAGCAAAACTTCAGAGCAAGAGGGGAAATTCCTGCAACGCAAGTGTGGGGTTCTATCAGCAGAGCACGTCCCGCAAATCTGAAGCCACGAACAGCCGAAAAAACACTTGTCACGTGCCTTGTTGAAGCATGAGCCTCTCGACATGTTTTCTGTTGCGAGGCTCGCGTTCGCCGATTGTCGGGCTGTATTGCCAGCATGGCCTCACCTCTTGCCGCATGCTTGCAATGGGCAGTCTTCCGCTCGATGGTTACGATGCAGCTCGAGTATTTGTCAGTTGGCTGGGGTTGGTGCCCTATAGGGCCTAGGCTCCGAATCAGACTCTCGGGCACGAGTCCTAGCACCTGCACCATGAACCGCGGCGCATGCCCACCGTGCTGTCGGATCGGTGTAGGACCTCTGCTCGAACGTACCCTTATGCAACCTCCCGTCAAACCATTGCACATCAATCGGGGGACACTTCCGGTCAGGGCACTTCCGGTGGGGCCTGACCGGTTCTGAAGCCCCGTCAAGCCATGCTGGGGTTTGGCCCTTTTGGGGGGTGACGGGATGCTGTTCAGGTTTTCCTCGCTTGTGCAAGAGTCCAAACCGGTCCAAACCCTGGACTGTACTGGCGGAAGTCTATATAAATCTGAAAGCTTGCGGAGGTGAGGACTTCAACTGGTGCCGCGACTTTGCAGACATCCCGCGGACCTGCGCTACCTCGGTCGGGCACTGCTTTTGTTTGAATAGAAAGCAAGGGCCTGTTTTTAGTCTTTCGTCGGTGGTGTTGGAATGGTTGCCGCGGCGAATCCGGGTCCAGGTTTGTGGGGCTTCGTCAGGAGACGGTGCCGCCGATGTGTATGCAGGTCTGAGGTACACTGTTCAACTCTTCCTTGGGTTGGAAGTGTCGGGATAGCCCGGAGTCTCAAATTCGGGTCAAAGCATGGGAAGAGCTTCATGCCTTCTTGTCGGTTTGAGGGTGGATGAACTGGTATTTGTGGTCGGCATGCTTGTCCGTATCACGAACTGCATGGCCTACCAAACTGTGGCATGATGGTGTTCGTGGCGGGGAGCGTGGTGTGACTGTGTGGCAGCCGGTAGTCGTGCCGTGCTTGCGAAGCAGCAGGACTAGCATGTGTCTCGCAGGTTTGCAAAACCAACCAGATGGTGACGCGGGTGACATCGTGGTCCTACATCTTAGTACTTTGCTCAGCCGAGGGGTAAGGAATGGAACGCTTGCGTCGCATGACGTTCACGTCAAGGCTGCCATCGGCATCTTCCTAGACCTGGTTGACATCATCACAATCTTTACACTGCCACGCTCTGAGCTCTCTGTGCTTTCATGCCTTCGTGGCAGAAGCCGCTACACAGCTTGCTTGCATCAAGGCCAGATGCGGTGGTGTTCAAGGCAGCGACCAACGTCTTCTCCAGCCTCGTGAAGTGGTTGGCGTTCGGTCTTGTAGTGCGTGGCTTAGAGACTGCAGTTTTGCCCGAGAAGCTCTCTCTAGATTGAAGTCAGGGCAAGGAATGAACCGAAGTGCAGTCGACATGGCCGGCTCACCGAAACACGCTGAAATGCACGGTTGCCCCTCTGCTCTTCCTTGAGGTTGGTGCGGGCACGCAGGGTTTCATGGCAGAGCTCGAGATGGCACGCTACCCAGTGTTGCCTTCAACATAGCAGACCAGAGACAAAGCTTCCTGCCCGACGTTGTTAAGAGTCTCCAAGCATCCAGTTAGTTCTCGTGCGCAGGGTAGATGTTTCAACGGCGGCGGCATGCAGCTGGTGGCAGATGTCCGGGCCCCAGGTCGGTAGGCGAACTGAACCCGAGAGCCTGCGAATCATCACGGCCGAAGCGGTTGGCAACGTTTTTGTAGCTGCAGCATGTACTGTGCCTCGAAGCCTCTTTCTCGCCGCTTGGTTGCAGTTTCGCACGATCTTTTGACAGGATGTGCCCTTTCGGTGGAATCTGGGTCCTAAACCCGCAGACGCTCAGAATCAGAACTGTCAACCAAGACCCTGAAGCTGCAGATGTTTCGAAAGAGGCCCGAAATGTCAAACACTGCCGAGGCCGGGGGCCTCTTTGTCTCCTATGCCATCGTGCAAGTTGTGTCGGGCCCTTGCACACGCGAGCTGTGTTGGCAAAGGTTTTTGGGCATGGCTCTCGGGGGTTTTGTGACAGTTTTGCGTTCACAGATTAGGGGTTGAGGTGATTTACAGAAAGAACGGAACGGAAGATTCTTTTGCAGGGCTTCGTGGCTGAGGGTTGGGAGTTGGGAGAGACGCCCCGAATTCAAGCAACGAAAGCATGCACGACGTCGGGCCTTTGCACAGTGCAACCCGAGCACTGCAAGCACCCCAACCAGCTCATGGTCCATGATGCCCATTAGTCTAAACACCGACATGCCAGTAACTTGGTTACTGTCTTGGGGATTTTGGTGCTTCATTCCTTTTTCGGGTTATTTCGGGAAGGTGCTGAATTAAAACACACTCACCAAGGCCTGAAGTTGTTGGAGCCGCTCGTAACTCTCGAGCTTAAGACAGTCCCGTGAAGCCGGAGTTCAGGAGCGCCACTCTGAGCCTCGTCCTTGCACCCTTCTCCGCCTACTTTGGCGGGCCGCTGGGTGGAAGAGCTTTTTCTGGGCGTGTTTGGACTTGAGGTTTGGGCTTGAGGTTTGGCGGTTGGAGAGGCTTAAGTTATCTTATGTTCAAGTCCTTTTATCTTGAAGTTTGGGTGAGGGGAGCCTGGACGCATGTCACCGTTGTTGGCATCCGCAAAACCTTCCCCAGCAGACATAAAGTACTCTGTTGGGATGCTTTGGTTTTAACGGGCATCCGACTTGATGAGCTTCCGGCGATTCTCGCAGCGGAGTTGCTTCTGGAAATGGGTTGCCTTCGCCACCCCACCTGCCCAGAAGATGAAAGTGCTTTGCAAAATCGTGGGCCCTCCGCTGTGCCCAGGAAACTGCAAGGAGTCAGAACCTCAGATTCACGGGGACTTTCGCCTAACGCTAAAGCTGCCACGACTGGATTGTCTGAGTGTGAGCGCCGAAAGCTGCCACAATGCATTCAAACCCCAGCCACTTTGCAACACCGCAAATAAAGCTCGGCTGGCCCAGGGGGAAGTGCCTTACGTGAAGTGATTCCTCGAAGAGGTCACTGATCGCCACGTTTCCAGTTCCTGCTCTCATGGGCGTCGGAGTTTACTTTCAGCAATGGGGTCACGAACCAACGCAGGCCCACTCGCAGGTTGCAGGTTGCCGTCAGAAAGCGATTCTGATGCGGCTGTGTGTTTCAGGTGGCATCACAACAACTTTTCACGGTTCTGTTTGCATACTGTATCTTCTACTTTGCCTTTGCATTGCTCGACATGCTCTTTTGCAGTCTATGGTGTTGGGCATTGTGCATGCCGGGAAAGTGTGTCCTTTGAGGTTCTGGATGTTCGGAAACGTCAGAGCACTTTTGCACGTCCGCGATGAGATCTTACATCGCCCATGTTTGCAGCATGACGTTTCACAATTCGGGCGAGGAGAAGAAGTGACGTCCAGCCGACTCCTGCGTGATGCTTGAGGTGACGACTGTGCGTCAATAAATGTTTACCACGCCACGGCCAAAAAGACAAACCCAACCCCAGATCGTAAAAGCTTGACTTATGCAGCTTGTTTTAGTGAGTCGTTGAAGACGTTGGACTGGGAGCATTTCCTCGTGTAGCTCTGCCGCAAGTATCGCCTGCTTGTTCGATCGGGTCCGTGGCGCCGAGGCGGGCCTCGCAGTAAAGAGCTTCGATACCTCAGCTTCGACATCCTCACACTAAACGCAAGACACATATCACCCGCATACCTGCATGACATCTTGCAGCCCAGCCACCCGATTACGCAAGAAGGCACGTTGGACTGCAAGAGCTCCGTGGATCCCATGGCGTGGACATGAGGTCATCTCTGCGACGTAGGCCTTCCAGTTTTCACTGGTCACTGGTCCAGAATCCGCACGACCTGCGCTCGAGGATGTTTGCGGTTCGCCATACACCCCACAAACGCACGGATGTCACCAAAGATTCGTGAACAGTCTGGAAGATGCCCTGATCTGCAGCGAGTCTCCGCCAGCTGTGCGGAGCGCCGAGGATGCACATGGCATCCGCGCACCAGGGTTCCAAGCATTGAGAATACTTACATCTATGATCATCTATGCATAAAGCTTTCTTGTTTTGCTTCAGCCGCCACTGCTGCTTATGTAATTGCGGCTGTAGTACCAGTGGTGGTGGTGGTGGTGGTGGTGGTGGTGGTGGTGCTGGTGGTGGTAGTAGCAGTAGTAGTAATAGTAGTTTTAGAAGAAGTAGACGCAAAGTAGGAGCAGCAGCAGTAGTAAGTGTCGTCGTCGCCCTCCTCCTCGTCTTCGTCATCGCGGTTGGTGGTGGTGGTCGTCGTCGTCGCTTGCAAGAATTCGTACTCCGCCATGTCTGTTGCATGTGATATCATGATTTCTTGCTGCGTGCACGTTGCGACATCACTGCAAGCAGATCTGCATACACGATGAAAATATCTTGCCGATTAGCGCGCGCACACACACACATGACATCTTTGCTCCTACTTTTTGTATTGTTTCTTGCCACGCAGTAATGGCAGTGTCCGTCAGTTGTACGGCCAAGACCTTTGTAGACTAGTTGCACGTTGCCACACTCCATTCCTGGCACCCTGAAGGTCTCGTTCGAAGAAGTTTCACAGCAGTAGCAGGGAGAAAGAGCTGGACCGATGAGTTCAGAGTCGGGGTCGAAGGCTCCTCAATAGACTCGGAGTTACACTTCTCTTCCTTGCGTGTAGCTTGATTGTTTTTGTCCCAGAGTTTTGTTCTGAGATAACGGCCTGCATGTCAAGTCTGCAGGTTTCTGGCTGTGATATGTTATGTAATGCTTAAGACCTTCGGATCTCAAGGGACTTCCAGGAGGATCCGAGCACATGTCTACCACATGAAATATGGAGTGTCATCGTTTTGGCTCATGCACTGTCAAGCTGTCCCTGCCTGCTTGCTGTCCTCAGAGGAGCATAAGTTCCACAGAACTCATGTCGTGCATCACGCTTCAGGCCAAACGAATAAAAAGGTATCTCTCAGCCAGTTGAGCTCCTTATACATGGGTGAAGATGCGGTTTTGTTGACCCATAACTGTTTCCTCTGAAAGTGCTACAGATCTAGAGATCATGTCTTTGTGGTTTGCATGACATACAAGGAGTGTACAAGGGAGTTTTAACTCGCTGATCTCGCAATGGCCCACGAGCGGTGGTCGTCCGGAACTTCCCAAGGCCTGGTCGGAGAAGCATATCATGTACTGGCCACCGAAAAAGTACTTGGTCGAGCGGTCTTGTGGTCGAGGTCGTCGTCGTATCAACAGTAGCGGTGGTGTAGTGTCGTGCAGTGTCGCGCTGTGTCGTGGCATGACGTAGTGCGAGCAGAGTGGGGTGGAGTGGAGCGCAGTAGTTGTAAAAGCGGTAGTGGTAGTGGTGGTGGTGGTGGTAGCAGTAGCTAGGAGTAGTAGTGGTGGTGCTGGCGGTCATAGTAGCAGTAGCAGTAGCAGTAGCAGTAGCAGTAGTAGTAGTAGTAGTAGTAGTAGCAGCAGCAGCAGGAGGAGTAGTAGTAGTAGTAGTAGCAGCCGTAGCAGCAGTAGCAGTAGGTGCAGCAGTAGCAGCAGCAGCAGCAGTGGAAGGAGTGGTGCTAGCAGCACAACACGTCCTGGTGCTGAGGTACAAGTACAGTAGTACTTCTGGAAGTATGACGACGACGTCGACCACGACGACGACGTTTTGTAGTGTATTACTTCTATGATCCTGCTACTGCTTTTGCGAGGGCGACGACGACTACTGACTAAGACTATATAAACAAGAGCACTAATTACTGGTACGACGACAGCGACGACGATGCCGGCCCGCTAGTTACTAGTACTGCAACTTTCGTACCACAGAGTCAGCACCAGCGGTCACCAGCAGTGACCGCCAACCATTGCTGGAAGTAGCAGCGGTAGCTAATGCAGAACCTCGGCAGGTTATGTCTGGTCGAACTATGTGAAGCAAGGAAGCAAGATCAGCTGCTTGGCGGTAGTTGAGCACCACTCTCGTCGTTGCAGTCTGATCCAGCCGCGCCTGTCCTCGTTGCGAAGACAAGCCTTGTTGCTTCAGCAACCTTCAATTGAGTTCTTCTAAGGTGCGGGCGGCTTTGGATTTGTCTCCCAGGCACTATATGGGGCTACCCACACGACTGCTTTTAGGGCAGCGTTTGTAAGCCAAAGCCCACCCAGTTTGGGATTTGAGGAGCTCCGGGTTGGGGTGTTGGTTCGGATTGCGAGATAGTTTCACACTAGACCAAGGATGTCAAGCAGAAGTGGAGGTCGATTGAGCTCTACATGCCCACCAGCCTGGCTTAGAAGCGAAGTCTTCAGACGTACGTGCAAAGCCATACACCCTGCAAAATCCCAGACTACCCGAAGCCACGCCTCCGCCAAGCAGCCTGCTTGACACTGAGCACTCGAAGCTGCAACAACAGCAAGATTGTCATCGCGCAGTGCCAGCACGAGCAACAGTATCAGAAGCAATGTGCACAGAAGCAGGAACCGCAAAGACCCGAAGAACAAGCAGGAGGGATCCCACTGAAGCCGGACGAACACTTAAAGGCTGCATTCCCTAAAGTGGTGCTTTTTCTGTCAATGTGTTTTCCCCCGCAGGCCGTCTGCACGAAGAGCGGTGAGCGGGTTGCCATCAAGGCCTTCGTGTACCGGCGAACCGGAATCGGAGTTGTGAAAGGAGTCGAGTGATGGGATGTGTTAAGCATATGGAGAGCCACAGCAGCACCAGCCAAGTGTGTGACGACGGCAGCTGCAAATACTACGACGGTTGCTACGACCACAGAACCACTTGGCCTTCCTGTTGCTAATGCGACTACTGTTTCCCCCCCTCGTGTTTTATTGGGTTTGTCGACAGTGAAGCGATGCAATAGTGGAAACAGTCTCCGATACAATGTATAAGCAGTCTTTGTGGTTATTGTCGCGATCTTGGAAATGGGTTCCGCTCAGAAATCAATTCAACATGTGCCCCTCCTCCTTCCTGCTGCCAGTCTGTGCCGAAGCTGCCGGCCTCGGCATCACGCCAGCTTCGGCGACGGGACAAGGAGAGACTGCAACAAGAGGCCCGACCGGGGCTGGAACTAGGGTCGGGGATGCAAGCGAGGAAAGGTCAGGTGCTGCGCTTGCTCGGTGTGGCTCCCACGCGCTGTGTGTGCTTGCCGCAGCCGCACGCAGCATGCACCCTATGCCCGCAACACGGCAGGGAATGATGAAGCCTTGGTTAAGCACGGACAGGTCTCCATGATGAAGCTGGTGCAAAAGGGAGAGTATGTGGCCGGGTGGCAGTGGTTTCTGTGATCTTTTCGGGCATCTTCGCCTGAATGGCTGCAGATGCTCCGACTCCGAGGTAGTCAGGCTCCATGAAACCTACGAAGACGATGCCTTCGTGTACATGGTCATGGAGCTCTGCCAAGGTGGAGAACTGGTGACCTGGATCTGACTTTTCGTTGCCCGAACCTCCACTCGCCAGTGCAGCCCGCTGTTCCTCTGTCGCTCCCTCTGTCTCCTTTAAGAAAGGGTCGAAAACACGCAAGCTTGTCGAGGTGTCCTGCCTGTTGGAACAGGGCACGCACAGCGAGGCTCAGGCCATCCGTGCTCGTTGGTGGTCTTCGGGACAGGGGGTTTGGTTAGGTGAAATGTTGGCGCATGAGAGTCTGCCAAGGCCCAGGGGTGGCATCCTGCGTGCGTGCAGCGAGAATCATGTGGTGACTACATTTTGGCTGGACATTTCCGGCAGACCTCGATTGTGTTGAAGGAAGCTTGGGATGCCAAGGGGTGTGACTGATAGTGCCCGAGCCCGCAGCCCGTCATCCAGCGCAGGCAGTTCTGGTGATGCGCCAGGCCAGCGTTGGCTGGGCATGGTGCTTCGGGCATTGTGTCGGTTCGCAGCGGCCCGCGTTCATGTCGCAAAGACGTGCACGAAGGTTTTGGAGCATCCTTTGGCAGGTCTTCCAGGCCGTGGCCTACCTGCACAGCTGTTCCATATGCCATCGGGACTTGAAGCCCGAGAACCTTTTGCTGCTGCACCGGCGACCAATCAGGGACAACGTTGTGAAGGTGCAGAGCACGAGAGCTTTAATGTGTTTGGGGCAGGACTTTCGGGTTGCCCCGGGAAGCTTGCCCTGGGAGTGCCCAGACTATCCCAGACTTCCCAAGACCATACCCTACCAGGCCCCACCAGTGCAAGGTAAGCCCTCCTTCCGGCAAAAGCTGGTGGGAAGGTGGAGCAGAATGTGACTCGTAAGAGAGGTTAGCCGTAGCCGTCCAAGTGACTTGGTTCTGAAGAATCCAGCTCCTCGACTTGGCTTTGCACAGGGTCGTAGCCGCGGTTCGCTCTCAAACTCACTTGATTGGCCAAGCTGATCGGGATCTTGAACTCGGTCCCCTGCTGGCCGTGCACGGCCGAGGGTGCTGAAACCCTCAACTATCAAAAGCGTTGAGCCCTGGAAGCCGGAGCAACAGATCCTCGCCCCAAAATGCCGCAAGCCGTGGTTACTGACTAGACCTCCCTGAAGCCAACTGCAAGCTCAAGCAAAGGTTCGCTTAAAATCCGCGGAAAGATGGGCAGGTGACGGATTTCGGCCTCTCAGCACTTTGCCCTTCGGGCTCTGAGCTCCGTGGCACGGCGGCTGGTCTTAGTCGGAGCTGCAGGGCTTTTGCTGCAGGTTCATTTGTGCTTTGGGGCCAAGGGTTGGTGCAAATTCGGGGTGAGGGCTCAGACCCGGGGCTAAAGGGCAACGTCCGAAGTTGTCCTGGAGTCCTGGTCCTTGTTTGAGAATGGGCGGCAGATGGCGGCAGGGAAAGCATTGCCTTCGTTGAGTCAAGATTCGTTTCTCTTTAGATGTCCGGCATTGGGCAGCAATCTCTTGAAAACCAAGATGGGGACGCTGCCATACATGGCCCCGCAGGCGCAGAATGCCTTTGTGCGGGCATGCTTGCGTCGTTCGCATCGTAGAATTGCTCATGGTTGTCCAGATGTTTCTTGACCTCAGTGTAAGCTCATGTAGGCTTTATTTAGACTGCCAGGAAAGCAACCCATCGATGTCAGGTACGCAGCTTAAGGGATGACCCGAACCCTTGCGTGGATTACGCCGGTTAAGCCAAACTTGTATCCTCGGGTTAGGGTTGTCGGCTCCCCATGCATCTCCACCCTTTCGCATCCCTTCACCCTTCTGACTCCGTGCCCCTGCAGACAGGGCTAGATGTCTTTACGTTCCAAGACCTTTCACGTTGCTGCTCTCCTCCCTTCCTGCTGCCCCTGTTAGTGTCGCATTTATGTAGCTTTAGCACTTCCAAACGCACCCCGCAAACCTTCACCTAAACCGTCACTTCAAGCAGAGTCCAAACTATGAAGTTCCACCCTACGAAACCCAAGCATAGCATGTCTTGAAGCCATACAGAAGACTGTCGCAGGTGCTGAACGGCCGGTACGACTTGTCTGCAGACATCTGGAGTTGTGGAGTATTGGCGTATCTATTGCTGCTTGGTTGATCCTTGATTGTTGAGCTTGGGTTGAAGTTGGCCGTCTCATGCTTCGGTGTGCAGGCGCCAGGTGAAACATTGTTGTCGCTGCTGGCCATCTGCCTTCTCAGCGATGCTTTTGAAGAAGTTGATGCTATCTGCTGCCACGCATGATGATAAACAACTGACATCATAAACTCAAAGCCGCTTTGACGATTTGCGGTGAAGTGACTGACGTCGCCATCGCTGCTGCTGCTGCTGCTCATGATGCAGCGGTCCGCAATGATGGTAGTGTGTGTCCTGATGGTGACAGACATGAATTAGTGATGGACATGATGATGAAGATGATGATGGTGAGGATGTTGGTAAAAGAACGGCAACGGCCACTGAGATGAGGAGTATGATGGCTGTCTGTCCTACTTTCATGTCTTTGAGTGCTGTCTTTGTTGTCTGCTTTGCCTGAGCACTGGCATTGCCATCATCCTTGCTGCGTATGTCACTCATGCCGTTTCTGGGGCATGTTCTTGCCATCATTGTTCCTGTGCTTTGGTTCTGTCACCAATCCAACAGACGGTTCGAATTCCGTGGTGCAGCCGTAGCACGTACATTTGGCGTGATGGAAGTTAGGACACGTGGATAGAGCACTAAAGAGCTACAGGAAGCTGCAGCCAAGCTGAGTACAATTTGCATGGGAATCATTGTCGGCTGATGGATGACTTGGGTTGGACGAGATGGCGTTCCGCTTTCGTGGTCAGGCTCTGCGGCTACCCACCGTTCTGGCACGACCAAGTTCCTGGGCTTTTTTTTGGCACGTGATTCGGTACTGGAAACCTCTCATCGCGAGTCCATGCAGCGGTTGGTCTATTTGCATGAGAGCGGATAGGTGGTTCTTGAGTTGAACTTAAGTCATAGCAACAACTACGACGACTACTCGTACTGCTACCGGTAGTGCTGGTGTTCCTGCTACTCCTGTACTGCTACTCTGCTACTCTGCTACCCTGCTGCTACTGCTACTGCTACTACTGCCTCTGCTGCTACTGTGACTACTGCGGCTGCTACTACTACTACTACTCCTACTACTACTACTACTACTACTACTACTACTACTACTACTACTACTACTACTACTACTACTACTACTACTACTGTGCTTATTGCTGCTCTTGCTATTACTGCTATTGCTGCTCCTCCTCCTGCTGATACTAATGCCACTCGTCTACTGCTTCTGCTGCTACCTACCAGCAGCTGCTGTTCCCAATGCTTAAAGTACTACTACTAGTGCTGCAATTTCGACGCTATCTTTACCATCAGTCGTGCCTTGTTTTACGGCGACGGTTGGCTGTCTAGCAAGTGTTGTTTCTGGTCTACCACTGTGCCATGTGATCGAAAACAGCTAAACAAGGACCTTGCTCGAACGACTGCCGCAATCAAGCGTGGGAACTTTGTGTTCGCGAACGAGGACACATCACTCGGTCTTGAAAGTGTTCAGGGTCAAGCCTTGAGCCCAAACTTTGTTTGTTGATTCACAGCAGGCTTCCTGGTGTTCGGCTCATGCTACGCGCATATTGCAAGCCCGTCGTAAAGCTGCAGGGGTGGCTTTTGCGAGTGTGGGCGCTCAGATCTCAGCCTCCTAACTACAGCCAGGCATTGAGTCGAGCGCGCAAGACTCCGATTCATTTCATGCGCCAAGGTTTGGGTACCCTAGACTTTGCACCCAGTTTCTGATGGAGCAACCATAGCATGATTTCACAAGTTGTGTCTGGGTTTTCGGGCTGTTGGCCTGCAGTTTCTTTTTTTCCTGTCCGTGCAATTTCTGCAAAGACCCTGATGATTGGATGGCGCTTGCGGCCGTAAAGATTGGGAAGCTGTATTGAGAGTGGCTCCTTGCAGTCCAGCTTTGAAGGATTGGTCCATGATCTCCCAGAATGGGAGAGCGATTGTTCGTGAGCTTCTGAAGATGTGGCCCGGCTAAGGTAAGTCTTCTTTTGACCCGTACTGCAATTTTGAGGTTCGTGTTTCAGTGATGATCTCTGGGCAACGGCCCTCGATACAGTGGGGAAGCTGCGCTAGTTGTTCGGGGACGTATGCTGCGGATTGGGAACGGAGTTCTCGTTGACGACTGCCTGAGGAATCCGTCAGAACGCATCACGGCAAGCAGCGCTTGCCAGCATGCTTGGCTGACGACCACGCCTCCAGCCGGTGCTGCTTGGAGAGGAACGAGGGGGATGTCAGGTTGACTTCTTGACTGCGAACTGAACGAAGAGCACCCACTCTGAGCTCGTGTGAGGTTCAGGGCTAGGCGGCCAGATGGGCGGGATGTCTAATACAAAACCGAGTCCCTCCGAACCCGTCCTGCAACATGCGATGACAATACATAGGGCACGGTGGAGACCAGAAGAAGCATCAAAGTGTCCTTCATAGCTCCACCTCAAAGTGGCAATCCCAGCAGACATGTCAGTGCTGGCCCAATTCCATCTCTGGTACCTTAACTAGTCTTAGTCGGAGCAAGCATTGTGTCGATGATAAGATGCAAGTTTTCAAATCTTGGCCTGCTGCTTCTGGCCTTTTCCTTGAGCACAAATCAAAACGGGCCACAAGCTCAATCAGGTTTAGACTTCACACCCCCATGTCTGTCTGGACTGGGGGAGCCGAGGAACTCGACAGTTCGTTGCACCGACTCCGCCGCTTCATGATGCTCAGCGTTTTGGAGTTCGACAGGTTCAAGGTTTCGGGGTTGTGGGTTGCACAGGTTGGGAAGGTCGGACAAGGTTTCCTTGATGCACGTCGGGCAACCATGTGACTCGTATATGTGATCTTTCAGGCAAAAGGCTTTAGCAATCCTCAAACCGCCCAGCAGCAGTGACCGCCACAACTGGGGCTTCGGATCAACATCAAACTAGCCATAACCAGAGGAATTCCCGCAGTGGCTGAAATCCCTCTGCAACCCAGGAAGGCGATGATCGCTACGCAGGTCGTGTCGGAGGCCCGGCTGTCCTCCGATTCCGTGGATCAGTATCCCGCCTTTCCTTGTGGACATGGGCATCTGGGGAGATAGTTGTCCTGAGCCTCGGTGCCGGGCCGTAGGTTCGTTAGCAAGATGAGGGCTCCTTCCATTCCACAGCCAGTTATCACGAAAAATAGAACGTCCAAAGAGTCGAGACGACTGACGGCCAAGGCAACAGCCAACAAACATCGAGGCTTGAGCTCTATAGAATCTTGGCATCCCCGAAGCAGCACTTCGAAGGAGGCTCATAATGTAGACGAGATGATGGGCAAGGTGCTACTTGAACCCAAATCCGGCAGAAAGCCCAAAGCAGTCATGCACAGGACCCGTTGCTGGGGAAAGCGCAGCAACTCGGTTGGCACTGTTTAGCCGAATTTAGCACAACCGCAACCGTCTCTACATGGGTGTGTGTCTGTGTATGCGTGCACACGTACGAGTTCGCACACTTGCGTGGATGCACCTACAGACAGAGAGGCTGACGGAGAGATAGAGACAGGACAGAGACAGACAGGCAGGCAAGCAGGCAGGCAGGCAGACATCCATGCATATCCATCCATGCATGCACGCATCCATACATGCGTACATACATACACACATGCATACTACACATGCACACACACGCATACGCCAGACAGACAGACAGACAGATGGACAACAGGCGCGCACATACATACACATACACTACAAATGAGCATTCACAAGACGCGACGCATACGCACCCACATATACACAGATACCGATATCGATAGGTAGGTACGCAGGTAGGTAGGTAGGTAGGTACGTAAGTAGTTTAGATAGAGACATACGCGCACAAACACCCACCCACCCACCCACCCACCCACCCACCCATGCCTGAACACCAAAGTGCCCCATTATTCCTTGCACCTGCGCCCGATGGGCTGACGCAGCTTTCCTTTCCGTGAAGAGTTTGCGCGAAAGCCCCGACCGATTCCAGTGCGAGGCCCGGAAGAGACTTGCTGCAAATCAAGAGGAAAACTAGGAGCTTAAAAGCCCCACACTTCCTTGAAGACCCAGATCCGAAAACTTAACTCAGGCCACAGACTGCGCTAGAGGCCTTCTTCGCTACTCTTGGCACCCCCTTGGCGGTGCCTTTGCCGATGTTCGAGTCTGCAACGTCTCTTCACTGCCGTGGAGTTCTTCGGGGGATGCTGAGTTGCAGGGTTTGGAGACGAGAGCTGCTGACTGCTAATGTTCTCGAAGGCTGTGGACTGCTGTCTTAAGTTTGAGCACGGCGGAAGCCTCAGTGGCTTTCGCTGGGCTTTCGCTATCAACTCCGGCCTTGAATTCGCCACCCCAGGCATGCAGCCCCTGTGTGGACGCTTGCTCCAGCCAGGGTCAGGTGCGCCGCTATGTGTGGGGGGGGCTTTTGGCGAGTTCGCACGTTTTTTTTGCTTTGGGTGCCGAGCACGAGTTGGATGGACAAAGTTCGAGTTGACAAAGTTGCTACATCCTTCGATTATCTTTCATGGCAGGTTTAGGGATAAGGTTTGGTCTTCAGGCTTGTTTTTTGCTTTTTCCCTTGTCTCCTCAGCCCCGGAAATCTGCAGTCGAGCCTTCCGGCGTGGACTTAGGGAGTGTAGGTCAGTTTCGGCACAAGGTTCACGAAAAGGCTTCTTTGGTGTGCTTTCCGGTCATGGACCTTGGTTCTATTCAGCGCTCCTACTAGCGCAGGCGACCTAAACCTAGAAGAAGAGGAAGTGCTACCCGTGAAGAACCTCTGAAGTGCTTGTCTCTTGCGTTCCAGCTGAAAGTCCAGAAATCCCTGCTTGGCTTGCGGCGTTGGATCTGTGGTTTGATGGTCATGTCGCAGCAGTCAAGCTGGCAGGAGCCATCAGTGCCGATTGAATTTGCTCTTGAATGGAAGGCTAATGAACTAACGACTGCTCTGTGAAAAAGCAGCAATTTCCCCTGCCTTCTTCGGTAGTTGGCTCTTCTGGGTTGCCAGTGGCGGCTTCACTGGTACACAAACTGTGGGAACTGGATAACTCTGGGAGGGCACTCTGTTCGTAACCGCCCTCTCAACTCAGACCCGAATGAACGACGGCGGACAATGGGCTTAGCAACAGCCGGGCAGCTAAATGTAGTTTTTCACGAACGCCACTTTGCTACACAATGTTGGAATCTTCTATGGTAGCTTTCGTCATATATATATATATGTGTATATTCACAACAGTCTACCGCCAGCTTCGTAGACTGTCGCACATTTTAGGGATGCAGCCAAGAAGTTCTGCAAATATTGGTTGCCAACACGCGTTGTTCGAGCGCGGCAGCCGCTCTCATCCACCGAGAACAGAAGGCACCGCCACTTCTGGAGCAGTCACTTCTCAGACAAGAGTCGGAACGAGGTGCACTATGTTCGTCACGGTCCCGGTGGCATGGCAGACACAGAGTTCAGCGTGGGCAAGAGCCTTCTTTGCATTAGCCGTGTCCAGACATTTACATCCGGGGCCTACCGCGATCAAGGCTCTGAGTTTACAGAGACACACGGGAGGGGGTGTTGGCACATGGAGGCTCTTCGTCCGGAACGCCGATGCAGATCCAGACATGCCAGTACATGCATTGAGTATTGCAGGAATTGTATTTTTCGGTAGTAGTAGCAGCAGTAGCAGTAGCAGCAGCAATAGAAGTAGTAGATAGTGGTAGTAGTCGTCGTCGTAGTAGCAGCAGTAGTAGCGGTTGTTGCTGTTGTTGTTGGTCGTCGTCGCCATTAGACTCTCTGCTTTGCTCCTGCTGGCTGGTGATGGCAATAATATGTGTTTCCTTAGCTAGTCAACGCTGGTTATTGCACCGCTTGTGATGCTTGTGAGTTTGGTCAGGAGAGTCTTGTACCAGTCCATGACCCATCGCGCATGGCTGCCGACGGTGGTGGTGGACGTCAATGATGCCGGCGAACCCTGGCAACGCTGCGAGGGCTTGAATGAATGAGTGAGGTTTACTGAAGTTAGTAGCAGGTTTGCCCGCTATTGTAGTTGGCTAGCTGCCGGCGGTAACGACAAGCATACTTTTGCAAATCAGCTTGGGCATAGAATATTCCAAGGTGACAGCAAGAACCCCAATTGAGGGCGGATCCGTAGACTTGAGGAGCGTGTGACTATCCAGAGCGTGTAAATCAGCATCACTCATTGCAAGTTCCCTTACTTGGTGATTCTCGACTGAGTGCAGAACCTCCGTATGGGAGCATTTGTAGCCTTGAGGGAAGTCGTTTATTGGTCACCTGCTTGGCCCTCACATGAGCAAGAAATTGTATTTTTCAGGCTAAGTGTAAATGGGGTGGTGAGCAGAAGAATGTTCCTTTTCGCATGGCTTTCGCCATCGGAGCCGCATGGATGCCCAGGGAAACCTCTGCAAGCGTAGTGTCGAGGTTCTCGTCTTGGCCTCCTTCAGTGTTCTCGATACCGATAACGAATTTGTAGCGGGCATTGGGCATGGATGTTTTCGGGTGGTGGTACATCTGGTATTGATGCTGAATGCACACGGGAGCCCAAGCACAGGCATGGACGTCATCGCGACTCGCTCATGCAGGCATGTTTTGGCATCTTTACCCTTTGCAGGTCTAAGCTTCAGCCCGTTCTTAGGACGTGGAGATTGAGATCAAGCCGCGGGTGTGGATTGCCCCAGCTGATCAGGCAAAGCTTTTGCGGCAGGCCCCGGGCCTGAAATCCGAAGCGTCAGTTCTCGTGCTTCGTTGCTTGCCGATGCAGAGTGTGTCGAACTTTGGACAGAGTTGTGATTGAGAAGTTGGTGTTTGTAGGTATGTTGGCACCGGAGCAGAAGCTATTATTCAGACAGTGGTTGCTTGGATTCTTACCGTTCATCGGGCATTTTGGGCACTGATGGTGTCGTTGCTTTGAGGTTTCGGTGTTGGATATCAGCGAAGTCGTCTGATGTATGGACAGTCAACGGCTTGGGGCCATACGCCGTTTCTGTATGACGAGTTTGAGGGCAAGGGGATTGCCTGAGAACTCGCTTGATGCGGGTTCGACAAGTGCCGAGCCACGCCAGGCCTAACCGCCGACAATCGGCCACCGTCGCCAGCCACACAAAACCCTCGGCCAAGTGTTTCGAAGAGGCGAAGAGATTAGCAGCTCCGGAATTACTGGCTTTGTGGCAAAGACACCCATGAAGCCACCGTAGCCTTGAGCAAAATCCCTCGCCCTCCGAGCTGAGCTGGAGGGCGTCTAGCATCAAAAGTATGTCTCAGAGCAGAGTGACCCTTTAGGCGGGCAATAGTGAGGAGAGGACATCCGAGCCATACTTCCGGGTCTCACACTTCTTTAGGATCATAGCTTGCCATTGTGCTGAAAGCAAAGCCATCTTGGCTGCAAAGGAGTCCCCGATCAATGAGGAGGATTCCCCAAGCTTCGGCGTCAGAAAGATGTGGGCACTTGCAAACATGTGGACACTAATCGCAGCCAGTCAGGGTTAAACGCAGAAATACATCTTTTTCTGCTCTGAGGAAGTAGCCGCCGAAACGATGGCTTGAAGTTGGGTCAAACATGTCAAACACCGGACTAGTTCATGTGCAGACAGTTGATCTGCTGCAAACTCGAAGAGTGGCGCGATGAACTGTGCAAATTCTTCTGCGAGCCCTCAGGTTGTCCTCAGGTGCAACAGCCTCTCTAAGTGAATTTTATTCCTTGGCCGTGCAATGGCACGATGACTGCAGCGAGTTACACGGTGCGATGGCCCTGCTTGATTGCATCTCGCTCGTGATTAGCTTTTGCTGAAACACAGACCTCCAGTGCGTGCATGAATCGTGGCAAACTGCCTGCGTGCAGAGAGTGTGTGTCATGACCGTGGGCTAAGAAGCCAACCGTGGGAAGCTGCATGCCACTGTATGACGATGTGCTGAGGCCCTCGTTTGGGGCTTTCTCGGCTTTGCCTTCACTGCACCATGCAGGCACTGTGATGGGCTTGTCTGTAATCAGCCATGAAAACTCTTCAGACTTGCTTTGCGATTTGAAACATCCCCAGCCTGTACCCTCGGTCGCATGTTGAAGGGCTGACACCAAGGCAAGGAGTTGGCCTCAAACCTTGGATCCGCTCCAAAAAACTCCAGGCCCAAAAGACACGCTTGACGGCGGCTCGAGACCGTTTTGCAACTCCGAGCTCTGAGCGTCTTAGTTTTCGACTGTCCTAGAGATCATGATGGCTCTCCTCATGGTTTTGGCTGGTTTGGGACTCGTGATGGCCGAGCCGCCTGCTTCAGGAGTGGTCAACTCCACAATGCGTGCCAATGAGCCGCGCCACTTGGCCTCATGCGGCGTGGCTGGGGCTGTTGACTGTGGTGTCTGCAAGTGCACCGATCGGATCGCTTGCCAGTGGTGCGACGGAAGTGGGGGCCCAGCAAGCATCGGCAGCACGGGTCCGAGCAACAGCCCCGCCCCGGCGGCACCGGCAAGCACCCATACCTCCGGCTCTAACGGTGGTGGCTTCTGCCCATCCAATCTGGTGAGCTGCGGTGTCTGCACGTGCACAACTCGAAGCTCTTGCCAGTACTGCAACGGCTACGGTGGTCCCGCCAGTATCAGCAGCAGTGGCAGCAGCAGCGGCAGCAGCAGTGGAAGCAGTGGCAGCAGTGGCAGCAGCAGTGTCAGTGGCAGTGGCAGTGGCAGTGGCAGCAGCAGCATCAGCGGCGGCGGCAGTGTCAGTGGCGCCGTCAGTGCTGGCCATCGAGTCTACGCGCCCTTTGCCGCCCTCTTGGCGCTTCCGTTGGCTTTTTCTCTTCGGAAGTAGGGTCTGACACAGACCTCCGAGTTGATGAGCCCGGGTGAGTGGCACGTGTGAAGTTCGGCAGTTTGTTGGAGATGCTGAGGTTGTGGCATTCAGGTTTTGGCTGTCAGTTGTTCGGAAGCCCAGGCACATCACGCATCTTCGGCACAAAAGCTGCCGGTTCCATTATAGGGCTCAGGGAAGACGCAGAGGCCAAGATACCGCACGACCAGAGCCTGTATTCTGTATCCACAATACCCGCTTTGCAAGAACAGGTCTCTGCACTGTTTTCTCAAGTTTCTTTCCACCGCGGCCAAGAGCGCTGCACACAGCCCGGGCAGCATCATCCAAGCGCCCACCGAGATTGTTGAGGACTCCACCGGATTCTACGATTGCGATTCAGTGATTCAGTAGCTTTGTTGGTGCTGTGCCGGGGCAACACGTGCATTTGTAAAGAATCAGCGTTGCCTGCGGCCTGGGCAGCTGTGCCTCAGCCTGAAGGGTTGGAGCTAAGTATGCGCAGAGGGATAGTGATTAAGACTGCACTCATGATGCAGCGACTGACAAACAATCGGATAGGCTATGGGGCTACTGGCAGTATTTGTCAGTATTCGGCAGTGGGCATGGTGAGGCTGCCAGGCCGTGGGTGGGCCCAGATGTTCTGCGACTGGAAGACTGGAGGGAATTGGATTGTGGAGTCGTGGTTGAAGATGCTTCGTGTTTCTGATGTTGCCTGCCCCGATCCTTTCTGCCAGTCACTCGCTTAATTCGTGCTGAGCTTTTGGTCGAACCGAAGCTTCTTCCTCATCGGTGCTGCCCACCGATTTCTGAACCGTGTGTGGCTTGTCATGCAAGAAGGTTCGCATGCCTGCGGAGCCTGTAAGGAAAGCAGCCCCACAATATATGTATATATGTATATATAGATATATAGGTATATAGATATATAGATATATAGATATATAGATGTATAGATATATAGATGTATAGATATATAGATATATAGATATATAGATATATAGATATATAGATATATAGATATATTGATATATTGATATATATATATGTATATATATATATATATATGTATATGTATATATATATATATAGATAGATATAGCTATAGATATAGATATAGATATATTGATATATTGATATATTGATATATTGATATATATATATATGTATATATATATATATATATGTATATGTATATATATATATAGATATAGATATAGATATAGATATATAGATATATAGATATATAGATATAGACAGATAGAGTATGTAGCAGATGCCGGAGATGCGGAGGCTCTTCGACCGGCAGAGGCTCTGCTCGCCTCGGCGGTGCCTTTCGGAGGCCTCCAGCTCTAGCTGATCATGATGGTTACACCGACGATAATAGGGATTTTCCGCCTTTGTATCCGAAAATCGTGCAATCACAGCCTCAAATATAGAGATCACAAATCCAGCTGAGCGAGAGAGAGAGACACCGCCCCGAATAGGGGCCTCTCCAAGAACGACTGCGGACCGTGGCGGGGGCGGTAGTCCTTCGGGTCAGGGGACTTGTCCCCAGACCCCTAAGCGAGCAAGCAAGCAAAAGACAATCACAGCCACAAATAAAGATCACACATGCAGCTGAGAGAGCGAGAGAGAGAGATAGAGCCCGGCAGAAAGAAAGAAAGAGAGAGAGAGAGAGAGAGACACAGCTCCGCCCACGGAGAGCCAGACACCTGCGACACGTAATACCGTGCACACAACCCTGGGGAAAGAAAGAGAGAGAGCTGACCAGAGCGGCCACGCCCGCTTCAACTTCGATGGACAGGAGTAAGAGCTACTGCGTCGAGTGCGAGTGCCAAAAAGAGCTACTGAGAACCCTGATGTCCAATAACCCAATAGGAGCATCTACGCCCGCGACCTCTTTGATATGAGCTTCTGAGGAATCCGAAGCTCTTGCCCTTCTCGGTGTCGAGCTAGACGAGGCCCGAACGAGTTCTGGGTCTGGGCTGGTCTTTTTCCGATTGATTTGCTATGGTTCGTGCCCGAGTGCTGTTTTCGTATTGGTGAATCTATGTATGTGCGTAGGTACGTATGGACGTGCGTAGGTATGCGCGCGGGTCGTACATACATACGTACGCACATACTACATACAGACATACACAGATGCATGCCGTTTGATGGCAGTTTTCTCTTCAAGTTTGCCGATTACAGCAAGAGTGGGGCGACGGTTGCCAAAGGAGCAGCCAGGCCCAACTCTCCAGAAAGCTGCAGGTAGAGATCGTGGGTTGATCTGCCTCACTCCTTCGTTGAACGGTCTCCTCATCTTACAGCCAGAAGCATCCAAACATCCTAGCAGACAGGATCGACCACAACCCTACGCGATGTTCCGAGACGCTGCAAAATCACAACGCCCGGTCTCAAAGAGCAGACACTGCCTGTGCCCCGATCCCAAGAGCTCGAGGCCGACTTTTCCACTGCCCTTCGCCGTGCCTTCCGCTCCAAGGCTTCTGATGTTGCTTTTTCTGTGCTGAAACGCCGGTGATGATAGCAGTGCTAACCGTTAACCATGAAAATATCGCAGACGTGCCAGAAAGCGACGACTTCCTTTGTCGGGTGCGGTGGATTGCGGCACCTTTTTGTGATGCCGGTCTTCGACTTGAGAGAAGATCCGTGTTCGGGAAGCTTCAGGGAAGGGTCCAGAGAGCCAGCCAAACCCGTCGTCAGGGGCAATTGAACGTTAAGACTTAAATGAGAGCAGAGATTATCTGGGTAATTGTAGAGAAACCTGTGCCCAGAAAGGCAAAGCTTGTGCACCCAGATGCTGGAGGAAGCAAAGAGGCCAAGACATGGTGGGCACGGGGTGGCAGGGTCTGTATAAGTCTGGCAGGGCTTCGTGCATGGAATCTCATTGCATGGGTTTTGTTGAGGACGCTGTGCCAGCTGCGTGGTTTGGAGTCCTGCTTTCCGTCGGCACTGAGTTCAATGATATTTTGACCTCTTAGCCAACATCAAAGACCTAGCCTGAGTCGGATCGAGTGTGCGCGAAGGAATAGCGGGCCGCACGCCTGTTTTTTGCGCCGTAGCCAATCTTGGATCCAGGCACCGCTGTCGTCTTTTATGCGTGCTGTTCTTCTACCGTTTACTTTGCCAGCAAGCAACAATGAAAGCCGTCTTGAGCCCAAGGACACCAAGGGGATAGTGACGCGTGCCTGCATCCTCAGCCTGATCCTCTGCGCGGTTTGCATGTCGGCATGGGACAACTACATACAGCCCAGCCAAAGAAATTCTTGGCAAGATGGCTGGTCTCCCAAAGGGGATGGCAAAGGCAAGGCTGGATAACGGATCTAGGGTTTACTGCGACTTAATCTCATCTTTTGCTGTGAAATTTCCGTTTTGGACGGGACTCTGGATAAGTGTGCATGAGACTAGGCCACGTGTTCGTCTGTGCAGGAAGGTTTCGTCAGCAGTGCGCAGCTGTGACTGCGAACGCTGGTGAAGTACGGAGGGGGCGAGGTTAAGACATGTGATGACCCACGATCGCCAAATGAGGGGGGGTTCAAGAGATGCGATTAACCGGGATCGCCTAGGGCATGGGGTGTGGTTAAGATATGTGATGATTCATGTGATGCATGAGGATCGCCAAAGGAGGGTCCGTGTTTAAGATATGTGATGAACCGGAATCGCCAAAGGAGGGGGGCGGGTTTAAGATATGTGTTGAATCAGGATCGCCAGATGAGGAGGCGTGTTGAAGATACATGATGAACCGGGGTCGCCAAAGGAGGGGGCGAGCTTAAGAGATGTGATCCAGCGGGATAGGGCAGTCATAACCCTGTTTACATATTGTGATGAATTGCCTATGGTACAATTGACTAGTGACTAATCACCAGACGAGGGCGGACCCTGCCCTGGCGGTCGGGATGATCTTGATGCGCTCGGAAATGTTTTGGTGACGGAGTTTTCTGTCTGTTCCTCAGGCAAGGGCAAGCGAAGGACGTTGCTCCCAGAGAAGGACCGCCGAGGCCTCGATTTGCCACAGCGTGTTGCGACACATTATGTTAAGAATATTTTCTTTATAGAAGACAGCACGTCCAATGGCAGCTTCCTGCGTGCAAAGCACGGGATCGACATCGTCGATTGGGACACGGAGCAAGAATATCTAGAAGACATGCCGACGCCCGTGTTCAAACTTGAGTATGCGCCGTTTGGAGATGCAGTGAAAGAGCAGCTCAAACGGAGAGGCTACGAGAAGCCAACACCAATCCAGATGCAGGGGTGGCCTTTGCTGATGCAAGGCTGGGATTTGGTGGGCATTGCCCCAACGGGCAGTGGCAAAACCCTGTGCTACCTGCTCCCTCTCCTGGAACATGTCGAGGTGCAGCCAGCCCTGCGGACTCACGATGGTTGTGTTGCCTTGGTCCTGCTGCCTTTGAGAGAGCTCTGCCAACAAATTGCCCAAGAGGCGGAGGCATGGTGTAAATATAGTGGATGTTCGAGACGAGTGGTGAGTTGCAGCACAGGTGACAGAGGGCCCGAGCTGGGGAGATGTGACATTCTGTGTGCCTCTCCAGGCAAATTGGGGGACCTTCTCTCTTCGGAACAGTATGACATCGATCGCACGACATACATTGTGGTGGATGAGGCAGACGACATGCTCTTGCGCCCAGACCGCGAGAACGCCTCCGAAATGATCACCCCCTTACAGATACTCATGAAGAGCACTCGCAAAGACAAGCAAACGCTGCTCTTCACTGCGACATGGAGGGATGGATTAAAGGACATCAAGCTCGACCGTGGCCTCCGCGTCGCTGTGGGAGGAACAGATTTGAAAGCTTGCGAGCGTGTAACGCAACGATTCTGGTGCCCTGGACGTGGTGACCCTGCAGACCCCTGGCAGTGGAAGCAAGGTGAAACGAAAGACCAGGCTCTTGTGAAAGCTATTCGGTTCATCTGCTGCTCTAGAGAGTTCAAAGCCGGCGCGAAGGTCATCGTGTTCGTAAATGCGAGCGCTGACCCACGTGGAAACGTGGAGCGAGTGGTTCAGCTGCTTGAGGCCTCCGAGATTCTTGAGCCAGGAGACATCGAAGGTTTCGGTCGAACCCGAAGCCTATGGTATTCCGACGACATCTACAACCGTTTCAGGGATGAATCCTGTCCACAGCCACGTGTTCTGGTGACAACTGATGTCCTTTCCCGAGGTTTCGACTTCTTTACCTGCGCTTGGGTTGTGAACCATGACTATCCGGCGGGGGGAAAGAATGCCCTGCTCAAGTACGTCCACCGGATCGGCCGCACTGGGAGGGGCGACCGCACTGGTACCGCCCTCACACTCCTTGAGGAGCTGGAGCTGCGTTTCGCGAAAGAGATTCTACCCATTGCTACAGCGAACGGCCACCGGGTGAGTGACTACATCTGGTTGGAAGCCGAGTGTCGCAACGTCTGGAGATACCGCGAAACTTAGACTTAGTGGCCCAGGGGTAAGCTTTTTGCGTGCAGCCAGGTTCACATACGACCATAAATAATGCCATTGAGACCTTTTCTTAATGTTTGGACTGGCTGGGTTCGAGCAGAGTTTCGCTTTGGCTCTAGAGACGACTGTATTGACCATCACAATCCCCTTATTGCTCACAACGGCCACCAGCCACCTGCCACCAACCACGGGTCATCTTCAGAGCCAGCGTTTGTCGGCGGGTTGCCCTGCAGGTCGTTTCACTACGTGTCCAATCCCAAATTCAGAGCTACGCTAAACCTTAGGCCCAGACTGCATGCAGTGGGATGCAGTGCGGTTGGTTTAAGAAATGTTTGAATGTGTTTCCCCAAAGAATCATGGTATGGGTAGGGCCGGTGACTGCCACCCTCAATGAATGGATGCCGGTGCTCTCCAGTTCCGAACCACTTGCAAGAACGAAGCCCCCGAACCATGCGTCGTCTGCACGGCCCGACCACAGCCAAGGAAGCCTACAGAGAGCAGAATAGAGAGCAGATGCAGGCGAGGACTCCACGGGAGGCCGAGACGCCGCTCGCGTCTTTTTGTGAGCCTCTTCCGAACCCCTGGGACGTGGAGACTTGGGATAAACTGCGAATTGAACTCAGAGAGTTAAGGACCAGCGATTAGGATTTGGGAGACGAGATGTTTTATGTCGTCCAGGGCTGCAAAGCTCAGGACGTCCCGTGGCCAGATTGGGGCAGCCAGGAGCGCTACGAGTTCCCACCTTTGTGACGAGCGACGCGCCAGTCTGAGGTGAATTGAGGCGCAAAAGCTGGGGACGAGCCGACTCCTACGGCGGCTACGGGCCTTCGGGCCTTCTGAGCCCCCATAACTGCACCAAGGGCGCGTTGATGCTGATGACTAGTATTGCGAGAACGATGGGCGGCTCGTGGTGGGTTCAGCTCCATGCTCTGGTCAGTGCTGCTGAAGTTGCTCTGCTGCCAAACAGCTTTTGACGGCCTCGAAAACTGGATTCGGGGTAGTTGAGGGTTTGGGGTTCGGGTTTAGGTATGTACAAGTCTGTGCATAACAAGGCTCTGATGACACCGTCTGGGCGTCAGGACACAAGCCCCCCGCAAAAGGGTGCAACCCATCATAATTGCAACTCTGAGCCCGCAGTTTCCATAGACGAAATCCTAGAGCCTGAACCCGGCCGGACCCCGTGTCATCGCCACGACCTGTCGAAGTGCCATGCCAGGACTTCCAGCAGCTCCGTGCCGCCTACGCGCCGGCCGGCCAGTTCAGTAGGTTCTGTTCTTTTTGCTGCATGGTGCACGGGTTGGAGGGATTAGGGCAGGCGTTCCTGATGCCATGATACGTTTTGAGCAATTATCAGCAGAATGGTTCCTTGTTGTCTTGGGCTTCAGCTTCTTGAATCTGCTGGCGATGTCGCTGTTTGTATGTTCGCTGATGCGCAGTATGTACGTGCAAGTGATGGAGGATCGGCCTGTGCTGCTGCGATTTCTGCAACCACTGACATTGCCGCGTGTTTATTCTCCGAACTGATCTTGGCGACTCTGATCTTTCGCCCAAGACCTAGTATTGTTTCGAGCTTTGGATGCTGGGATGTTTGCATTATGTATATATATATATATATTTATATTTATAGATTTTCGTATATATATATATCTATGTATATAGATGTATATACATACACAATGTACTATACTATGCTGCCTCATGCCTGTCTATAGTGTGTACTATATACCATATAACACACTATGTACCATATACTGTTTGCTCAAGACTATATAGGCAATACTACACACTATGTTCTATATAATACATACCAAAAACTATGCAGTATGATGCATTGCGCCAACGCGCAGTAACATAACTTATGCTGTAGAGCACGATTGCGCGACATACTATACTGTGGGTTATTATGCCGTAATAAACTACAGCGCATTTTAGCATGCTATACTACACCATACCATGGTATGCTATACTGTATATTAAGACAATACAGCACAAGGCCGTGTAATACAGCAACAAGTCGGTCAATACCGTATAATGCAACATGCTACGATATCAATTCTTGGTTGTGGGCTGCCGGCCTCCTGCCGTTTTTCTTGTGCCGCTCATTGCTCTGGCTAGGCTCTGCATCGTGCTTACACCTACGCGCCGAGTGACAGTTCCCGGGTTTTCTCGCTCTAGTTACTCACTAGCCACTGGCGTTAGAACAAGCTGTCTTGATGCTGGGGTGCTGGGAATCGTTTTAATGTTTTTTTGCGTGTTTTAATGTGCTAACATCATGATCTGACTTCTTCTCCAGGGTTAGGCTGTAGTATCTGGTCAGCGATGTCCGCACTTCGCTCAGGGTAGGGTCTGGAATTCCTGCGGGGGGCTGGCACAAGCATCACTACTCTACAAGTAGCGGAAAACATCATCCTAGACCCCGAAAGTTGAGAAGTTTACGGTTGAAAGCCGAAAACCCACATAATCCCCCTAAAGCCCGAGATAGTCCCAGCGGAAGTAACTTCCTGAGGTTGCTGCGGAAGGCTGTTCGAAATGGAGGCCTGCAAGAAGCAGGCAGGTGTTTGTCTAGGGACTGACAGTACAGATGTCCATTGCGGTCCTGTGCTTCTTTTTCCTATGCTTGTGTTTGTGGGTGTTTTGTCAGGTTGGGGTTGAGATCGTTAGGCCGGACTTAATCCAAAACCACACTGAAACCCGTGCCTGCAGAAGCGGACCGGAGACTTGCCCAAGAACGCTGGGAGCGATGGGAGGAAGAGGCCTCGCAGAGCGGGGAGGGAGAAGATGGGAGGGTTTCGGTACGCACTCAACTGGAAATGGTTGGGTCCCGTTAACACTCGGGCTTTGAGACCATTCTGGCCGAAGTGGTAGATTGATTCGCAATTCGCGGTCTATGGCACTGAATATGCGGTATCTTGCCGAAGGCAAGGATGGGTAGTGGTCAGTTATGGTAGGTTCAAGGCTCGGGATTTGTTGTGGATCCTGTTGTTCTCTGCCTTCGGCTGCCCTTCAGGACAAGGCCCCCAGCACGCTTCCCGAGATCGTCGCTCTAGTTACTTCAGGTGCGGTAGGAATTCGGGTGCCCTCCCCGAAGCCTTTGACATTTCGTTTCTTCGTCTGGTGCAAGGTCGAGAGAGGAACAGAACTGGCACAGGAGCCTCGGTGCTGTTGTTGAATCCTTTCGAGTTTCTGACTTACAGTCGGGCTGTGGTGCGACTGTCTGCCTGTCTGCCCGCCTGTCCGTCTAGCACGCCCGGCATGCTGCCTGGCTCACCAAGAACTCCGAACTCCGAAACCACAGAACGCAGGGGCAACACGGACACCTTTCTGTCGCGTAATGCTTACACACACACATGGAGCAACGAATAAGTATGGATGTGTAGATGTATTGAACTCGGTTGCAGACAGACAGACAGACAGAGAGACATGTCTAGAGTCTAGAGGGAAACCTCTACATCATAACCCTGGCGAAAGAAAGAGACAGACATGCATTTTTTACGTACGTACAGACATACATACAACCCACACACGCACGCACACACGCACGCACACACGCACAAGCACACGCAAGCACACACCGGTACTGACTTGCCCAAGAAAAAGAGTTTGTTGGTGTACTGTATTTTCTTCGTGCATGAGACAAACATCTGCTTGGCAAAAAATATCATATCATATCATATCATATCACCATCACACACACAGAGACACACACACACATATATATATATATATATGTATGTATGTATGTACATACATACATATATACATACATACATGTTCGGTCACGCGCTCCTCGGCCGCCCCTCCCCCCCATGGTCCAGCCTCTTCCCCCTGCGGGGTAGTTGTGGGGTTTTGGCAAAAATGAGTTTAGGGTTTGGCTTAAGCTGAGTGTTGGGTCTAGGGTTTAGGGAAGGAGTAGGTTCGTTACGATTGATGGTTTATTTTCTGCTTCAGGCTTAGAGCCTGCATTTAAGTGGGGTTCAGGTTGGGTTAGGCTTTAAAGGACGAGTTAAAGTTAATGTTAATCAAAATCTGAGGTTCACGGCTTGCGTAGGGCTTTGCGTAAGATGCACGGACAAACGGACAGACGGACAGAAAGACACACCGATAGATGGATAGATGGGTAGGTGCATAGATGGACAGGTGGACTGAGGATAGATGAATAGACTGCTAGGTGGATACATGGATAGGTAGATGGCATGCACATGCATACACATACTCATACATGCTTCTATTTGTCTATTGCTGCGCAGGCTATCTCCATACGCTTTTCTTTTAAATGTCTTTCTAAGTGACCGTCCATTGTTTGTGTTTTATGTTGCCAGCTATCCGACCCTTGGTGAATTGCCTTCTAAACTGGTCGGCTTAAGCTTGCGGCACCCAGCCAGAGTTCCTCCGCAGAGGCGAGAGAGTTGGAAGCATTTGATGTCGAATCGACTTTCGATTCGCTGGTTTAGCTTTCGGATTTCGTTTCGGATTGAAGAGGACGTGTAGTGTTCTGAGCCCTCCAGAAGCGGTTGCTCGGGCTGAGTCTATGCATCTTGCTCTAAGGCCTCGGGGCGTCTGAAAGTGTAGAAGCCTCTTCATGTAATTGGGCGGATGTACCATCATGGTCTTCGGACATATGATGATGGGTGTCCCCATGTCCCCACGTTGCCATCACACGATGGCAGAAGCTTATGGGACGGCTGCAAGAAGTAATACAGGATCACCCTGGTGAGGAGTTGAGGCGCTTTCTGAGACTAAAGTCCGCGAGCCAACAGTCCCACCTTGCGAGAAGCGACAATCCGCAATCCTGCGCCAGGTTTATCGTGACGGGACCGTCCTGCAAGTATGTCATTGCTGCCTGGCTGAAGACGACTCGGGCAGTTGGGTGTCAGCATTGGCATTGGATGTTTCGGAAGCAGAGTACCACGATGGCAGTACTACGCTGTGCCCATCTTGCGTCTTGCATCAGACAGCACGTGTCGGCACGTCTGGGTTGTGTGCGTGTGCTGTTCTAGAAGACAGGTCAAAAATGGCCGAGAGGACTTTGTTTCGCATTTCTTCTGTGGATCACGGGTTGCCTTATCAGACAGGCTGGTCTCCGTCTAAGCCTCAGGCTTTTGCATCGCGTCAAAGTTTGGTGACCGAGTGATTTCTCCATCAACAAGGGAGGCTGTCCTTGTGCAGAGGCCCGAAATCGCAGCAGTAACCCTGGATCTTTCCAAGCCGGCAGGACGGATCACGTGCATCGGCTGGACGGTGAGGAGCAGGTCGGACCCCTCTCCCGAGCTTGATTGAAGTGTCTTGACACAGTCTGGGTTTGGCAGCTGGCGTTGGGCTGAAGGCTAAGATGTGGTTGGGGAACACATGGAAGCTTGGTGTGAGGAATCAGGACCTCTCTCGCTGGCTTGCTGGTTCCTTGTTCGTTGGCTGGTCGATCTCATTCGTCGTTGTCCTTGTCGCAGCAGTTCTAAGAGACTCGGGACTTCCGCCAGGCGGTGGAGGCACTGCTGAGCAACGTGCATCCCGTGCAGCTCCGGCGGCCGACGCTCAACTAAAGGGAGCTTTGTTGATGGGTCCTGAGCTGCTCATAAAGCAGCATGCAGCCCCAGATGGTCAATCTATCAGGAGAACTTTTATCCTGAAGGGGGCTAAATTGCACAGGGAAGGGACAGTTGTGCATGCACGGCCTTCTAATAGCCCGTCGTGCTTTGCCAGGTTACGGCCGTTCGTGGTGCTGACGCTTGACACGATGGACTTTGCTTGCTGGTATCTCGGCTGACAGGCAAGGACGCGGTGAATTTCCATCAGACTCCTCGCAGAATTCCTCTGAACCCTGATTGGGGCTGAAGCTGTTTGCCTTCTGTTCGCTCATGTGTTCTGTGTGATTACGGTGCAGTAATTAGTGAGACATCATGAGACCGAAACTTGCGGCGTTCTTTAGTGGAACACCAGCTGCTGGCTTAGGACTTAATAGGACGAGGCATTGGGCGCTAGGATGTGCGATGTGCAGCTTCAGGCCAAATTTTCATGAGCAGTGTGGAAGTAGAACGATGATTTCTTGCTTCCAATATGCCGATCTAGAGTTTCCACGTGTCAGACTACGCCGTGAGACCGGATGCAGCATTTGTCAAACACAGGTTTTGCAATCACAAGCACCTGGTCTGTTATGCTGCACTCCCAACATACATATCCCAACTGCCAAGCCGTAACTCGACAGCTAGGCTCATGCGCAATGACAGGACCACTGTCAGTAATAATTAGAGCAGAGTTCCGAATTTAGGCTGCATTAGATGCCAAAAGTGTTTCACGTGCTGACACATTGAGTCAGAGTGCTTTTCTGTGCAGCTTCACGGGAAGCCGAGCAAGGCTCTTTGGCGTGGATGCAGCGGATCCGAAGCTGCCGGCTAGCCTGACCAGAGGTCGGGTGGGTCTTGGCACTTCGGTAGACTGCTCTGGTTCTAGCTTGAAAGCTAAGGAGAAGGAAAAGGCAATCCCCATATTGCAATGCGCTTACAGAGCTTACTAGGTGTTCTATAGTTGTTGCAAGTTAACTTGCTTTTGGTGTGCGGCCGTTCTTACATTCGTGCAATACCTGGGTAGCCCTAGACTAAAAACTGTGTTGGTGCATGTCCGAGCTCCAGAAGCAACCTAAGCCCCTCAACCCTAGACTCTGAACCCTAAACCCCCTACGGCCGAACCCTAAAAGCCAGGATGCTGAGGCTCATGCAGTATGATGTCAGTAGACGAACAGGTGGGGGCTTTTGGTCATTGGCTAAAGCCTGCCATGGGCCTGACTCAAACGTCTTAGCTTGGGAAGCCTTCCTTTGATTCCTTTCATGGTTAAGCTTTTTGCAGTGTCGGTCTTCTCTGAGATCATGCCAGGCTGGCGATTCAACAGTTTGCTCTGTTCCCTTTTGCACTTTGATGTGTGTGGCTGCTTGAGGTTCGGAAGTGGTGGTGTCATTTTAGGTTTTGGTTGGGTCATGCATGTCCTTTGATGTAGTTGTGGTTCGGGCTGTCTGGTGGATCCGTGTCTTGAGGCGCCATATTGTGGACCCGGTTGCGAAGCCTTGCCTGCTTTGTGCGAGGTTGCGAGGGTCGAAACCCGAGCTATAAAGTTCGAGGCCTCCTGTCCCAGACCTGTTGGGCCTGCAAGTGCAAAGTCCACAGCTCCAGCGAACGGACTCGAAATTGCGAAAGATCCTGAACCAATGCTATAAAGTCTGAACCCTACACTCAATGTCAAGTAAGCTTTGGTGGTAGACTGCGCTCGTCACTGGCTGTTTGGGCGATTTTAAAATTGGGGGTGTCTTGGGGTTGCTGCTGTCTCTGCGCGGCAGCCACAACAAGCCATCGCAAAGGTTCCGGAGGCAAACGACCCCCCAAAAAACGAGTGTTTGCAGGAGCTGGCGAGGAGGAGGAGGGGGATGACAGCAGCGCGCTTTCTATCGGCATTCTGAGAGAGTGAGAGAGAGAGCTTCGGGGTTTGGGGTCAAGGCTTCTGTGGTTTTGGATGTGGTTTTGGATGGTAGCGATTGGTGGGTGTCGAAATATCCGAAAGATCCGAAAGCCTTACGCCATGATTAGGCAACTTTGCTGTGAGCCTGAAAAGAAACGCATCCAAGCATCGGAGTTCGGACCCGTTACCCTGACAGAGCAGCACGAGGTTGTCCATCCCGCGGAGCGTCTCGTGCTGCTCGGCTGCGTTCCATCCGGTGCTTTACAGCTCCTTCAGAGCAACTTGAAGTGCATACTAGCACCGCCCAGCATTGTACCGGATGCTGACTCTTTGTGGCGTGTGATGCTACTAGGAAGCCTCCCAGGGATCAAACGAAACCTCCAATTGGTTCCGAGACTCCGGCATTGGGCCCGACCCCACGTTCGGGATGCACGATTCAGTGTTGTGCTTAGCTAGGATGCGTGGGTTGGACAACTGTTACAAAGTCGGTGCCTGTTAATGCTGCTAGTCTTTCTGTTCGCGAGGTGTGCCAGAATTATTGTGGTTGTCATTCTTCTCGACAGGCTCCAAAGTCTAGGTGCAACCTTCATCACCAGTCCTAGTTCTTATCCCTTTCCTCTTCGGGGCAGTGGAAAATCCAGGTAGGAGGCGCAAGCAAAGGGCCCATATTCACTGCCTCCACGAGACGGAGCTTCGGATCGCTGCGGACTACTCTCGGTAGTGGGAGTTACCATTGCGGAGCGAGTTTCAACGAAGCTGATGCCACCACCTGTCTTTGCACCGTAATGATATGTCCAGAAAACCAATGTAGCGTCCCTTCAACCGACGATATGCAGGAGCACCTCTAACAGGAAGCTGTCGTGACAAGCCTTCGCCTCACGCTTTGTTTTAGGCTTGCTGGGCGAGTTCGGCTGCGATCACCTGATAACCTTTGGGCCTCTTGTTGGCACAAGCTGTTCCCTTTTCATGAAGTCCCCGTGACGTAGGAGGCTAATCCTGCTCCTGCTCCTACTCCCCCCTCCCCCTCACCCTCAGCCTCCCACTGCTGCTTACACTGCTCCTGCTGCTACTGGTACTGCTACTGCTACTGCTGCCGCGACTGCGACTGCGACTGCTACTGCCACTGCTAGTGCCACTGCTACTGCGACTGCGATTGCGACTGCTACTGCTACTGCGACTGCGGCTGTGGCTACTGCCGAAAGAATGAATGAATGTGGCTACTGCCACATTGTTACCGCCGGTGAGTCGTACCACTGCGACTAGGACGACTATGGCGACGACTACTGCCATTGTTGCTTCTTCCCTAGTGTTGCTGTCAGCTGTAACCTGAGTCATATGGGTAGCAGTATCACCAAGCTCACCTTGGCATACGTCAGCAAACCCGAACCCCAAAAATTTCCAGTTTGAGGTTTATTTCTAGAAAGTTCAGAACAAGCGCAAAGTGGCCACGATGTTTTCCAGACCTGGCCCTGTCCGCAAAGCCGTGCTGTGCTTTCTGCCTGGTTTCTTATGTGGTAGCGTCAACCGGCGATTGCTTGGATTTTGGTTCCTCGTTTTGGCTGTTGGCTTGTGGGCCTGACAGGGCTGAGTTAGGGAACCGACCGACAGTACATGATGAGTACAGACCTGTCAGCTGGATAAAAAGTGGGCTGCCAACCGGTCTAAGCCGAGCCCCTTGCGCTTTCCAGGATCCTGCTCTTGGGCGGTGCAGCCACCGCTGCAACGGGCGGGACCACACTGGCGCTAGCGTCGATGGGAGCGCTTGGATGGCACTTACAGCTACGGCTTTTGCATGTTGTGGAAACACCATGGACTTGGCACAGTTCCACTTTTGGCGCTTCTTGTGCAATGGCCCAATGGCCCATCGTCCTGCGATTTGCAGTCTGTTCTTCAGGGTCCTTGGCTTTTTTGTACCGGGTTTTGTGCATGGCTTTTTCTAGTGTGTGTGTGTGTGTGTGGGTTAGTCAGGTGGGGTTGGATGGCTTCTGAGCATCAGTCGCGAGGAAGCGTTAAATCTGAAGGCACACATATGTACACAGACGCAGCCACGAACACGGACCCAGACGCAGACATAGACACGGGCACAGGCACAGTGAAACATACATACGTATATATATATATATATGTACACACACACACACACCTTTCTTTCTTTCTTTCTTTCTTTCTCTCTCTCCCTCCCTCCCTCCCTCCCTCCCTCCCTCCCTCCCTCCGTCTCTCTCCCTCGCCCTCTCTCACGCTTTCTCCGACAACCTCCCTACTGTGTACCTGGGGAAGTGTCCTTTCTCCCCTTTGCCAGCGGAGGTTGCTTGTCTTACCGGAAGCCTTTGCCAACCTCAAAATCGACACTAGATGCCCAGAGCCTCTACGAACCCTGGAAGCTTACAATTTCAGCCGGACATTCTAGCTCAAATCCAGCAGCAAGTGGTGGTTGCCGTTGTTATTCGCTTAGGCCTCGATTCCGGCCTGGATGCAGAACGTGCCTGTCTTCAGTAACTTGTTGGCTGGCGGCACTCTCGCCTGCTACGGGTTGCGCTGGTGCCGTGGCTGCATTAGCTCCGCGAAGCTTGTGGGAGTTGTCGTTCTAAGCAGTAGTGGCCCAGGCCAAAACCATGTCTGGGACCTTATCTGGTCCAGCAACCCCCAGGCACCACGCAAATGGATTGATTTGGATGGCATCGTAAGACCATGAACTGTAGCCAGTAGTGCTGCAGCTTGGTGCGATGCTGTTGTTGCCTATCACCTTCCTTGGCCGACTTCCCAAGCCCGGATGCAAAAAGTATTACCCCATATTACCCCACCATACCCCACCGTCAAACTGGCGTTGGCATTGTACAAGTTCCGGGGGGGGCCCTCCCCTGTTTCGACCCTTAGTTTCCAGCAGCAATTTTCAATACGACACACGCATCTGCCTAGCCTAGCTATTGCACTTTCTGACCAGTTTACCTTCTGCACAGTGAGCCTTCGTAAGTGCCGTGCTGCAACAGATTCGCCAAAGGCTGAACTTGTTGTTGTAAGAAATGACCACCGACTACAATCCCTCCTTCCAGTTGATGGGATTCGTTGTCGTGCGGTGTCATTTCTCGGTTCTCGTGATTTGCAAGCTGTCATTTCACCTTACTTCTGACGATCTTGCTGTCGTTGTCTGCAAGACCGACGTTTTGCAGATTCCTGTGCCGCTCCCCATGCCATAAGCCTTAGCCTCCGGCTTGCCCTGTGCAATTTTTTCAGGGAGTGTCAATGTCAAACTCGTAGGCCCCAGCCTTCAAAGTCCAGAGCCCATCGTCAGGCTCACCGAGGAACGCTTGGGAGACTCCCCGCGATGGTTCATCAGGCGACCTGACAGCTGTTAGGACAAGTGCCACATTTGATCGCGGCCGGTGTGCATGCTTCGGGATGCAGATCTGCTGGCAGTTGTCGGATGCCACGCATGAGGACGAGGAAGAAGAAAGGAGGGAGTAGATCAAACGTAGAGTGCGCCCCATGTCATCGAAAATGAGCGGCCAGGATGGGCTGGCTGCCAAGTCCTGCCAAGCTTCAACACACAGCCTGAGTAGTCGCACCATTGCTCTTAGCTCCAAGTCGTTGAAATGCAATGCGATTCGAGGCTGTGCAGCGCCAACTTGCTGCTCGCGGGCTTGATCCACCTCGGGATGAGTGCAGTTTTATATGGTGACGGGCTCAGGCTTTGCAGAGTGCTGCCCACCCGGGGGCGCTTCGCCAGACGTGCGATAATTGCGGTAGAGCATATCTGACACGGCCATGCAGCCGATTGATATCTTCGGGTCGAGGACTTTCAGAGCACCGGTTCTGGGCCGATCATGCTCCCAACGTGTGTGGGGCTTGGCCAACTAAGTAACTAAGTATTAAGAAAATCCGGGAGCTTCGAACGACCTGATCTCACCCAACAAAGGGAACCGCAGTCTGATTGTACAAAGCCTCCCTGTGGTGTCGGAGCGGCCAAACCTTCAACAAGCCTCTTTTCAGCGACAAGGCGGCATCGGGTCTTGGCATATTCCTGCCGAGATCATGTTGCTCATCAAATCGTACCTTTTTGGCATCCAGGAAATTGGGATGGTGTTTGTTTGGGGTCTAGCCGACTCGAAGAAAAGGAACCAGTAGCAGAATGCTCGATCAAGCCAGAGCGTCGGACTTTTCGGGTGCATGTCTCACTGCTGTGCCCGGTGCCGCATGGTGTTGTGTTTGTGCGCCGGCCTTTGTGGTCTTTGCGGGTCTGTGGTCTCACCATCAGTTTTCCGTCATCACCAGCTACATCATGCCAGGTATCGTTTTTGTCGTCTCACATTTTCTTCGATTGTGGAAAACCGTCAGCTGAGCTCTGTCGCGGGGGGGAGGGGGGGGGCGTCCAAACAGTGCAAGTGTCATCGGGATGGACTCGCTTGGCTGAGTTGCGCAGGTAGACCGTTCGTAGTGTGGAACGAAAAGGAGAAGAGCAGACTTTTGAATCAATCGCGTGCGTGTCTCTGATCTCGGGCTTCAACTTATTTCCTTTGTGAGGTTAGTTGCGTTTGCCTGGGCCTGAGCACCGAGAGACCTCAAAGCCCTTAACAGGGGCTTGGCAGACGGGGCCTGTGTGTTGCTCGACCGTGACTCCGGGCTTCGGAGTGCCGGAGTCAGACAACAACGCCCTGCCATAAACACCAAAGCCAGAACTCCCCTAACCTACTCCCAACAGTCAGTATGAGGCATGCTGGTGTGCAGCTTTTTGCTCCTTACTACGCCATTCAGATAGCCGCTTGCCGAAGATCACTACGCACAAGAATGCATCCAGGCCGTTCATCTCGAGGTAAAAACTGTGTAGTGATATTCTTCCTCTGCTGGTCATGTGCGCAGGGCATGTCCTGCTGTGCTGTTTACCACCATGTCTCGGGAAAGGACGTGGCCGCATAAGAGCTAGTCTCATTTCGAGGTGACCCTGCCTTTGGCTGTGACCTGCATGACCAGCTATGCCAGATACGACGCGCACGTCGGCAGCAGAACAGTTGAAGATAAGCTGCTGATGTGTTGATCTTTGTTTGGTCATTGAGCGGGGTAGTGTGGATGTTTGGAAAGTCATTGCCAGTTTGTCTTGTTGGTTCGATCAAGCTTGCTACATGGGGTTAGGGTTACACGGTTACACCTAGACTCTGTAGCAAACTTTTCTGGGTGCGTAATCTGCAACTCCTTGTGCACAAGCTGCGCATGGTCGGGTGCTGCAACGCCTCGTTTTGGTAGAGTAATGGTCGTGGCCATGTCATTCCGTCCGTTATGGTATTGTCGTCGTCGTACTGGTACTCTTCGTCGTCCTCGTAGTTGAGTAGTCTTGCTGGCGGGAGCATGATTTCCCCTGCCTCCGGCGGACTAGGTCCACGAGGGACTGGAAAGAGCGTGACTTTAGTCGAAAATGTGCGCCACTGCGTGCACGCCTGTCTGGCGCGGACTGTAAGCTGAACCCCTTCACTAGCAACGACAGAGACTCGCAGGGTCAACACAGTCTTCTTAATTGGGGCATCGCATATTCTGCATCTTCGGTAGGATGACTATTGTTTTGGCGGCAGCAAGCAGCGTCAGTCCGCCACCGTCCCAGGTACAATCATCTCATTCCTCTGCTTTATGCGGGAATGGCCACATACTGCTTTGCGACCCCATACGACCTGGCAGTGCCTCGTTCAAGTTGAGAGCCTGTTGGGGATGTGTACAGCAAGCGCGAGTATCTTGCGCAATTGTCCCAAAGTTCGGAACTCTCGGGAAGCGCAGTGGCCATGAAACCTTGCCTGTGCAAGCATAAGAGTCGAAGCCTCAAACTCAACCGCCACGCCTCGCTCAGCTGAACCCGTACAGGTGCGGGATCGCACGTGTTTGTTCTCCATGCCATTCCCTTCCATCAAGTCGCGGCTGGGTTCGTTGGGATGTGCTACGGCTAGCCTGCTTACAACCTTGCATGGCGATGCCGTAGGAGACCGTCCCAGCCATAAGAGATTTTGATGCATGTTCATGTTTGCACGTGCTGGTCACTGAGTTTACTGGATACGGGCAACCTTCCGGAAATAGACAGGCAGTGGAACATCAATTGCAAGTCAATCCACGAGGTCTACGGACGGCAGGTGTGCGTCTCTAGTATCTGATGTCCTTCGTTCATGTATCATCGCATTGCAAGGTCTCCTTGTTTAAGACCTGGGTTAGCCAAAATTTCACCCGGTCTGCTTCGTCGTTTTGCTGGATATGCGTGTTCATGCAGTGCAATTCTTCATGACGGGTCGTTCCGTGCCATTGATGCTTTTGCCACGGTTTCCGGCTTTGGTGCACCATCATCACCATCAGCTTGGGCATTGACATGGCGCTACCACAGGGGACATGCTCACAAGGTTCACAGTTTCACAGATAGACTGATACATCACCGAGGCTTCCTGGCCTGGTAAATGTACCGCTGGTTAGGTCCTCAGGCGTACTTCTCCGGCATGATGATCGGCTTCACTTCAAGGAGCCCAAAGATACCTATGCATCCTTCTGTTCATTACACCCGTAGTACTTTCCTACTCAGGAACCCCAGCGAGGCTCAGTCGTTTGAGGTTGGCCGACCAGCACGACATGTCTTACGTGTTGAGCGGTCTCACACTTAGGTTTCACCCCCAACCTAATAGGTACAAGAACCTCGAGAGAGTGAGAGCCGAATGAGAATTTCCTGCTCGCGACACAGTGGGGGAAGCCCAGTGGGCCTAGTGCAAGAGTATGCAAGAGTCATGTTCCCTTCTTGCAGTAATGCTTGTGACACTGATACCGAGATTGAAACCCCAGTATCTCACGCTAGTCCGACAGGCAGTAGTTTCCCGATGCAGGCAGCAAAATTCCCAAGCTGTGTCACTTGAACTCTTTGGTGGCAGCCTGCGCGACCACTTGGTATGGGCTCGCACGTGCGAGTGCTAGCTCGTGCCAGTCTGCAGCAGAGGTTCAGCAACTTGTTCTGAGGCATGGGCGGGGTCCTTCGCACTGGCAGTGTGTTGGATATATACCGACGCCAAGGACAGCTTCGGATTGGGCAGATAACAATTTTGTCATTGCTGCTGCTACCACCCGTTGCTCCTCTTCCTCCTACTGCTGCTGCTGTTACTGCTGCTGCTACTACTACTGATGCTACTACTACGACGACGACTATATACTACGACGGCGACTATTTACCATTACCACCACCACCATCACCACCACCACCACCACCACCACCACCACCACCACCACCACCACCACGACTACTGCTACTACTACTACTACTACTGCTGCTGCTGCTGCTACTACTTCTACTACGATTATTGCTACTACTAAGTTACTACTACTACTACTACTACTTCTACTACTACTACTACTACTAGTACAGGTGGGTGACAACTACTACTACTACTACTACTACTACTACTACTACTACCACGACCACGACCACTACCACTACCGCTACCCCTTCCACTGCCACTGCCACTTCTACTGCTACTGCTGCTGCTGCTGCTACTACTACTGCTACTACACTCCGCTCTTGGTTTCTCTTTCATAGACCTTCCATCTGGAGGGCAGTCCCGAAATAGAATTCGTGGCATTGTGCATGAAGGAGCTACGTCAGGCCGAAACGGCAACGCTGCGAGCCTGGTATCAGACCATGGACAGGCACCTGTGCTAAGTTTCTATTCGGCCATTCAAAGTTGCGTTTAGGGGTACTGTGTCGAAAAGTTTCATTATTTCTGTCGTTGGCCCAGCTACCTACGCTGACAATTCGCAGTAAGAGTAGGAGGAGGAATCGGGGTAGTAGGAGTAGTAGGAGCAGTAGGAGTGGTAGGAGTAGTAGGAGTGGAAGGAGTAGTAGGAGTAGCAGGGGCAGCAGGAGTAGTGACTTGTAGGACTAGTAGGAATAGTAGAAGCAGTAGGAGTAGGAGGAGGAGACTGGGAGTACTAGCAGTAGTGGTACTAGTACTACGGTTAATACCGTACTGGTACTGGCACTTGTCCTAGTGCGAGTACTAGTACCAGTACCGATACCTGTACCTGTACTAGTACTGGGAATACTGGTAGAAATAGAACAGTAGCGGTAGCAAGTAGTGGTAGCAGCAGCTGGTGGTGGGAGTGGTGCGAGGACCCTGAGCAGCAGCAGTTTCACTAGCTAGACCCTCCAACAGCTGCAGGAATACCGCAGTCTACAACAAGTATGATGTCGTAAGTTGCTGCGGCAAGGATGATAATGACAGCAGTGCTAGCAATGGTGCGGGTGATAACGATGGTCATCCCGTCTAGCAGGCAGCTAGGGTTGTTAGGGTTTTCGGGCCTTGTGTGTGAATGTAACGCACCACTTGTAGAAAAAACCAACCTTGCTTGCTTTAGTGCGGTGTTGTTTGTGCCAACACGGAGTGTGTGCTAAAATGATGGAACCACTTAATTATTCAAAAGCCGGAACTGTCCGAGAGTTGTTTTGGGGTGTCTCCGGCAGAGGTCCCTGAGCGGGCTTGATTCATTGTGGTGGTCTTGGAGTGGTCTTGTTGTTGTTCCGTGGTTCTGGCAGGCCCCTTTCAGATTCTCTAGTGTCTTCAGAGTTACGTTGAGCTGGTTCTGTTTTGTTTGTTTTCTTCGCTTGTCAATAGTTGGACTTATTGGAAACCAGTTTTCTTGCACATGTGATGTTTGAATGCGTGTTGGGTGCCACCGTGCCAATGGCATTTGCGAGCTGATGTCGGCCCACCCTGGGAAGCAAGGCAATCCGACGTGGTACAAGTTGGCGGCAAGTGCTTCGACGCCTACATGCTCTGCATGGTCGGGATCCAGGCCTTGCTCTGCAGCGAACCTGTCCTCATATAACCAGGCCAACGGACAGCTGAGCTTGAGCTGTGCTGACCTGCAAAGCTTGGGACGCCATACTCGGCTAGACTCTGGATTTGCAGGTGGCCGGTGTAGTTCCTGACAGGCCGCCGACATGTTCGGAAATGTTCCCGACTTGTATACTTCTGTTTTGCACAGTGGAACCGGCAGTTAGAATCCACTTCGCAAGGCCTAGCGTGAATTCAACAGCCAGTATGGGCCAGTATGCCATATATATATATATATATATATGCTTCCCCCCCCCCCCAAAGATCCGCGCATTTTGGCTTTATTCGGAAGGAACCCCCCCCAATATGAGTCGCAATTTGTTCTTAGTCGGAAGGAACGCCCTCAAATATGATTCGCGCGTTTTGGCCTTATTCGGAAAGAACCCCCTCAAATATGACTCAATTAATCCGAAACAACCCTTCCATTCCACAGCATTGCCGGAGTACCATTCCACAGCATTGCCGGATTACCCTTGGTACCCACATCACTTACAACAGCATGTAGCTGCAGTATTTGTAAACCCTTATGCATGTCTCTTTGCATATGGACACGGGTGATGGACATAAAGCGTAAACTTTCCGAGGGAGGAATATGCGAATACAAACGAACACGACTGCACCTCTGAAATGAAAAGACAACGACAATGTGGACCGGGTGATCGGTGATGGAGACAAACGGTGGCACAATGATCGTGACTTTAGGGTCTGTTTAGCTAGTTTTTTATATAGACAATATCAAACGCTTAGCTAAATGCTACATAGCCATATCACGCATTCTACAAACCGAAACCCAGAAAGTTTCGCACTGATTCAGACATAGAATTAAAAGCACAAATGTCAAATTTCAGGTTCGTCCACGCATCCCGGCACGCTCGCATGCAGGATATTGCTATGCACCTGTTTACCTTTGATATCGGTCGTCATCGTGTCTGAAAACAATTATGCCACTGGTTTCAACAACTGTACTATCCCTCGGTGTATGAGCACAAGAAGATTCCTGGCATTCGTAGTCTCATGTCAAAGACTGGATATGGCATCCATACATCATCATATGCTGTTCCTCTGTCAATATGATACGCAACAGTTTGCATTCGGTCCAGGATAATTTTCTATATAAATGTTGCAACACAGAAGGTTGTGATTGCTAGTTTGTACATGTGTACATCAGATATGGTCCTCAGGTATGAAATCTTACCTTACCCATAGGCAATGCGTCAAGGACAGGGGTTCTCTGGCTAAACAGCCACCAGGCCAATCCATGAAGCTAATGACACGGTGCACCACAGTTACCACTCCTCCATAGCATATAACTGCCGGCCTGACATGCATATTGTCTTGCATATGTCAGCCCATGGATATGACACAAAAATGTAATATCTTCATGGCATGTTGGAGAAAAAACAAGTACGCAAATACTCCGGCATCGACATCGACCACGAAGATCTGGGTTTCTATATAGAGGATCTACAAAGTTTCTATATGGAATCTATAGAACTTTCGATATGGGCCCATATGAGGGATCTACAAGGGGTTTCTAATGGGTTTTTTTGCAATGGATGTACAAGGTGTCTATAAGGAATATAAACGGGTTTGCTATAAGGGCTCCATATGAGGGATCCATAATGAGTTTCTAGAAACTCTCTCTATAGGGATCTATAGTTTTTCTATATCATGGGTTTCTATAAGGTTTCTACATAGAGGATCTATAAGATTTCAAGAAGGAATCTGTAAGGGTTTCTACATGGGCCCAAAATGAGGGATCTATACCGGGCTTCTATGTGGTTTCTAGAGGGGGGAAAACCACATAGAGGGGAATCTACTAGTTTTCATAAGGAGTATATAAAAGTTGTCTATGAAGGCTCCGTGCAAGGAATCTCTCAAAGTTTTCTATAAAGAACTCCATCTGTGGATCTATAAGGGGCTTCTGTAACTCTCTATATAAGGGATCTATAAAGTTTCTGGAAGAATCTATAAAGGCTGTCTATGAGGGCTCCATATCAGGGATCTATAGGGAGCTCCCATAAGGTTCTACGATGGGGCTCTGCAATGCAAGGACTTCTATAATGAATCCATAAGGATTCTCGATAAGGGATCTATACGGGATCTCTATAAGGTCTCTATAGGGAATTCATAAGGCTTCTAGAGAGAATCTATAACGGTTATTTGGAACGGCTCCAAAACAGAGCTGTATGAGGGTTTTCCATAAGGTCGTTATAGATGGGATCTATTCTTCAAGGTGTTCATAAGGCCGCTGTTTTGGGAACCCACACGGTTTCGGAACGGAATCTGTAACAGAGTTCTATAAGGGATCTATGAGGGGTTTCTCGAAGGTTTCTATACAGGGGATCTATAAGGTTTCTATAAGGAATCTATGGTTTTTCTATACGGGCTCCATTTCAGGTCTATAAGGTCTTTATATAAGGAATCTGTAAGGTTTCTATAAAAAAAATCTATAAGGGAATCTGTAAGGTTTCTATAAAGAGTCTATAAGGGTTTAGGATTCTCGACACGGTCTCTACACAGGGGATAGACAAATTTTCTAATAAGGAATATTTATCAGGGTTGTTGAGAAAGGAGGGGGAAGGTGGGGAGGTGAAAAGAGAGAAGGGGAGGGAAGGGGAGAGGGATGGGAAGGGCTGTTGCCGGCAACACATCGGGTATTAGATCTCGGATGCAGGCCTTAGCCCCGGTACAAACCGGTACAACCGGTACAAGTTGTACCGGTCTTCTCCTGGAACCTTGGAAGGGTCCCCCCGGTACAAACCGGTACAACCGGTACAACTTGTACCGGGGGAATCCAAGATTCCAAGATTCCAAGATTGCTGCGAACTCTTTCTCGGAATCTTGGATACCGGAGCCCATCCAGTTCCAGGATTCCAAAAAAGACTCCGCAGCAATCTTGGAATCTTGGAATCTTGGATTCCCCCGGTACAACTTGTACCGGTTGTACCGGTTTGTACCGGGGCTAAGGGGCCAAGGCCTGTACCCACTATCTTTGGAGCGGAGTTTGCCCAACCATGTGTGTGTGTGTGTGTCTGCTAAATGTTGTGGTATTCACGTAGGAAGACACACATACAGACGACATGAAGAACAAACAAACGGGGATGGCACACGAAGAGCTGGAAACAGACAGAAAGCGTGGATCTTTGGGGGGGGGTACCATATATATATATATATATATACACCAAAGCTCCTGGTCATGTGTCTCGAAATCTGGGCCCCGACGCTCTGCAGTTGGTTATCATCCGCGGCGGCGTCGTCTTGCCGGTAGAGCCGTGCCATGCGGTGTGCCATGCGGCTTGTGCACTGACCACTGTGCCTTCGGCAGAGGATCCAAGTGAGGTTTGTGATTGGAGAATTGCAAGCTTGTGGGGTCCGGCATTGGGAGTCCGCATTCTTGCGGCCTCGGAAGCTCCACGAAAGGGAACCTCGAACCTTCTGGAGCCGTGCTCGAAGTTCTATCTGAGGTAGTCGGCCTGGTTAGTACGACACGCCCGTTGTTGAGGCTGGCTGCAAGCTATTGCCAACCAGAGCACGCAGTCGCTGACTTCCAAGTCATCACTCACGGAAGTTAACAGAGATATCGCTGACTTCGGGATCATGGGGGAATAGGGATTTGGCCACAGGAACTCGCACAAGCTCAAGGAGATCCTTGCAATCCAGCGTGCCTTGGTTGAGGGCTGCCCAGAGTTTAAGGAGAAAGGGCCTTGCGGTGAGGCGGCTTCGCATGTCGTGAATATGGATCCGGCTATTCTATATACCTCACGATCTTAATCAATGATGAAGCCTAGGTGCCGGTACAAAGCATTTCTTGGGCCATCCTGTCTTTTTCAGCTTCGCAGGGCTTGTGGCTCGGCTCGGTGGATCATGATGTTGGTGAAGATGATGAGGGTCAATGAGGGTGAAGATGAAGATTGTGATGATGCACGTTTCAGATGGTCGTGATGATGCTGGTGCTAGAGGTAGTGCTGGCGCTGATGATCATGCCAATGACTGCACAGTCTGGTTGTAAAATTTTGGGCGGTGGTCGTCATGGCTGTAATTCTCATCCTGAGGCTCTTCGTCCTGGCGCGAGTACCGCGGGGGCTTTTGTCATTACCACTGCGCACTAACTAGCGCTGTTTCTGCTGCTGCTACTGCCGCGCCACTATTTCACTACTACTACTACTACTACTACTCCTACTACTGCTGCTACTACTGCTACGACGACGACGACAACGACTACTACTGCTGCCACGACTACTACGATTTCTTCTACTCCTGATAGTGGTAGTAAATACTAATGCTCATGCTCATGCCCCTGCTACTGCTAGTGCAGATGCTTATGCGAATGCGGATGCTACCGCCGATACGAATGCTAATACTCATACTAATACCAATACGGACATGACCATGACGACGGCCACCAAGCCTTCATGCTTCCGACGCCGACAACTGCTACCAGCCACTGCCACCAAGGAGACTCTGCCTGAGTCTTGTGGCCTGGACTTTTCTTGTCATTGCCGTGCTTGCTGCTTTCAGCTTTTGCTGGTGGCTGAGGCAGAACCACTCGCCAGACCGTCATGCTTGCCGACGAGGAACAGCAGCAGCTTCTCCGCGATCCGCAGCTCGCTGGATGAAGTGCGAGTCTCGGAGGAGAAGAAGGCCTTGAGGCCTCGGGTTGCGGACATGAGATACGAAGATGGAAAACTACCATAGATTTAAAGTGAATAGGAAGTGCAGTTGCCAACAGTATGTGGTTGTCTTTGTACATGCCGAACATCCAGTGCCTTCAGCAGCCACGCAAGGAAGATTGACAAACATTGTGCCGACAGCCCAGACAGTGTTCCATTCTGCTACGCTCCTACCTCCTATCTCCTACCTCCCCTCTACCCCTACCACTCCTGCTCCTACTCCTCCTATTTTTCCGACTCCAATTCCAACTCCGACTCCTACTCCTGCTCCTACCCCAACTCCTACTGCTACTGCCACTTTTCACTGCCACTGCCACTGCCACTGCTACTGCCACTGCCACTGCCGCTGCTACTGCTGCTGCTACTGCTGCTGCTACTGCTGCTACTGTATTTCTGCTGCTGCTGCAAGTAGTAGTAGTACAACGACGGCTACTACGACTACTACGACTAATACGACTACTACGACTACTACGATTACTGCGACTGCGACCACTGCGTCCACTGCAACTACGACTGCAACTTCGACTACGACTTCGACTCTACTACTACTACTACTACTACTACTACTACTACTACTACTACTACTACTACTACTACTACTACTACTACTACTACTACTACTACTACTACTACGATTATTACTACTATACGATTATTACTACTATACGATTATTACTATTACTACTACTCTTTCTAAATTACTTACTACGTAGTACTATAGCATAGTAATGTGGAGGCGCATTTGTTTGTTTAGCTCGCGAGAAAAAGCCGCCTGTGAAACGCGGGCCTCGTCGAACCGGGCCCTTTGGGCGGTTGAAACCCGCACAGGGCACGACACTTTTAACGATGCTGTCGCTGTGGCATGATCAGGGGGTTGTTTCACCGAGTCATAATGCTCACCGCAAGCTCTATACCGTTAGAGGCTTGGAACCACGTGTTGCTCTTGAATTTTCTTAGTAGGGTTAAGAATGCCCGAAACCTTTAACATTACATCTTGATGTTCCGAAGCTTAATAATTAGGCCCTGCCAACAAGAGCTGCAAGCATCCTGACGTCCATGATTGCTTTCGCAGTGCCTTGATCGTCATGATTCGAGGGGATTTAATGATTCAACTCCAGGAAGGTGGTAAAGCTTCACAGGTTACAGAATTCCGATGCACAAAGTGTCAAATAGATATCCTTTGCATGAACGCTTTGTCATGCCTAGGACAGCTTGAGCCACCAACTTGTGTGCACCTGCGTGTGATGCAAGCGACAAATCAGGCTCTCCTGCGTTTTCCGAGTCCTGTAGGAACCCATACCGTTCTCCAGCTTGAAAGCCGCATGCCGTACCAGGTTCCGCATCAGAACTTTCAGGGGTCCCGGCCTATGTACGGCGTATTACGGCGTGTCATGCTGGAGCGGATAGCCGATAGCCAAACGAATGCAAGCACCAATTCGTAATTGGTATCCTTTGCAAGGACTATCAAGGACTCACTGTTGAATGGCCTGCTCCCGAAACAAGGCAACCTAAGTTTCGGTGTACCAGCTTTTCGATGTGACTACGAACAGAACTCTACCCTACTCCCCACCCCCGAAAGCCTGAGGCTGTGTCACCTTTACTTAAAGGGCCTTAGTGTCACGTTGAATGGGCCTTGAATCCAGACCCTAAGCTCCATCTTTAATCCGACAGCGCACCCTGAGCCTCATCAGGCAAGTCCGAGTGTGAAAGCGTAAACCCAGTCTTTGAGTTTGGAGTGTCCTTCTCCCGGCATGCAGCCTTCGGTGCTAGTCCGTAAACCCCAAACACCCCGAACTCCGAACCCATAAGGTCCTAAGCTCTAAGCTCTTAGTGACTCTCAGTCCTTGACTCTCCAACCCGATTTGGGTCCAGCTTGCGAAGTGCATGCCGTGACGAACAGAGAGTGTAGGCAGAAGAAGTTGAGAAAATGGTGCTCTCGAAACGGCTTTACGCACCGTCTGGTGTTTTGGAAGCCTTGATCCACTGTCAGCACTATATACCTGCTCTGCGCGCAAACCGACAGACGGGCCAGCACGGTCGCCCTTGTTCGTAGTAGTGGGGACAGGAAGCGGAGGCTAAACATCCACGCGCTAGGAGGGCGACGTCGTTTACTGGCGTCCGAGCTGTGACGACGGCTGGACCACAGTCTGCTGGTCGCATTGAAAAAGGTAAGTTTCAAGCCGAAGTTTATGCCTGGTTGGTTTGGGTTTCTCCAGCAGCTTTCCGCGACATCATTAATTTGAAGCGAGCACGGCTCCACAAGCTGTAGCAGTGTAGCACTTGATTGATACCATCCCAGAGCGAAGGACCCTTGAGCCTAGGATCCGAAGCCAGGGACTTAATTGTCCGAGACCACGAGAAGTGCAGTCACGAGCCCCGACTAACGCTCCGACCGATTTTCTAAACGCCCAAAGCAGCCCTCTTGGGGATTCTGAGAACCTTTTTCTTCGTTTGGGGCTTGACGGTACCACCGGCTTTCAACCTCCTCAATTTCTGCCGCTCTAATTTCAGACCAGCCTGCGGTTGCTCGTTGCCGTGATGATGGTCGTGGTGGTGATCGTGATGGCGATGTTGCCGACGACGATGATGGCTTTGCTGTTGTTCTAGTAGTCTCAAACTTCTGAGTCCGAGCCCCTCAGCCCATGGGGCCCAAGCCCGAGGCTCTGGTGCTCGCTGTTCAAGTCGTCTACGAGCCCTCGAGTGGACCGCATGGTGTTCCGGCTCGCAAGTTTACCCATGACCGTCGGATTCTGCGTGGGTTCTGTGGGCTTCATTTTCGTGCAACTTCACACTTTGGCTTCACAAGACCCCACAAAAACTAAGACCCACGTCCCGCCGTCATAGCTGCTGGCTGCCACTGGCACTGTAGGTTGAAACAATCTCAGCAGAGGAGTTGCAGACTGGATGAAACAGTCCAGAGATGCAAAGGCTGGATCTACCTGCAGCCCCTCCTCCCGCGAGAGAGCGACCTTTTCGATGCCGACGAGGATGCTGAGATGGAGCAGGTCTTCAGTTCTTAGTGACGGGTCTCAGGCTCAGGACTGGCTCCCGGCACAGGTTGGTAAACCTCGTCGATGTCGTGGCACATGTGTAAAATCATGTCTTACAAGGGCTCATGTCGTGCACCACATGTGCCAGCAGACCGCCGAGCTAGCAATCGAAGACAGGAAAAATCAGGAAAACCTTGGACCAGAGCCCGAAGATTCTGGGGCAGTTGGGGATCGACCGGTTCAGTGGCGATAAGTCCTGTGATCTGCGTCAGATGCAATCCGACGTTGTGGCCGGGTTCGGGTATTGCTGCCGGTGTACGAATCGGCTTTTGTTTCACCCTGAACGAGAAATCTTCGGTTCATTCATGGCCGAAGCCTTCCGATTTTGCTCGGAGCAGGTTGAGCCGGTGAGTCTCGATGGCGTCAACTGGGCATTTGCACCTGGGGCAGCAGTGCTGCGTGCCAGGTGGGTGCGGGATTCAGGTCGCGGAAACTTTCGTACTGGCTTTGCTTCCCGCTTGCGAGTTTGAGCTTTCGGAACGATGATGCATACATCGCCGGCGAGCATCCAGCCCCTCGTGGGAACAGCATTGAGTAACAGGGCATAGCAGACCGTGTGCCGCCAGGAACTACATGTCTGAAGAAGTGATTTGGGGCTGTTGGCACGAGAGTTAAGACTACTGGACCTGGTGTATCCATGAACAGACCCTTGACATGGCGACAATCTGGACAAACACCGGTCCTGCAGTCTCAGGTACGTAGTAATCCAGCTGCAGACAACACGTACAAGTAGACCATAAACTTGGCTGAGTAAACCCAAGACCTGGAAGAAAACCCCCCGCCCGACCCGTTGCCCAGGCGAGCCACGCCGAGGACCTGGGCGGAGGGGCCTGGAAGGTGTCGCCTCCTGACTACTTGCCGCCGTGAAGCCGGTTTCTAGTACATAGCCAGACCGTTTAGACCCCAAGCAGTGAACTGTCGGCCTGAAGCCTACACGAAACTCTGGGAAAGTGTGGTCGTATGTGGTCGTCCTTTTCAAGTCTGGCTGCGCGTTCAGACTCGTCAGTTAAATCCCAGGGTAAGGCCTGGGATTCGCGCGTTAGACGGAAAGCACTCGATGCCGATGGCCAGCGGCTAGGCTAGCGGTCTGCATGAAGGAATAGGCCTTGTCATTCCATCCCGCGTTGTGGCCTTGCTTCAACAGATTCTTGAGTCAAGACCGTCGCCGGTAAGTAGGTTCTTGTGCCCACAGCACGAGACGCTTGGTGCGGGAGCAGAGGATTGGAGAAACAAGTTGTGCTCAAGTGCGCGGCCATGGAAGCCTCCTTGCCTCGTGTTTCACCTGGGCAACTTACAACGAGCGATATTTATGCCACTGCCGTTGAACCCACACCTGTCCCATGCAGTCGAGTGGCAACACACTTGCGCCTTGAATCCGCCTCTGGCTGCTGCTGTCGGCTGAGGTGTGGGGAGAGGGCATTTTCCGAAAAAGTATACAGAAGCTTGTTAAGTACCGTACTCCCACACACAAGCCAAGCATTTCCCACAGCCTTGTGATACTGATGCAGTTAATGATGTAGCTTCGAAGGCAGCTTAGCTCAGTGCGTAGCTGCAAAACGTAACCTCTTCCCAAACTGCTATGGCCCAGGCACCGTAGGAGTGCTCGGGCAAGGATCACTTCAGGCGAAGCCTCTGGTGATCTCCGGGGCTTAGTCCGAGCAACTCGCGCTGCACTTCTCAGAGTCACGCTTCAGCCGTGTACATGAATGGCAGGGAATGAGAGGCAGATATCCGCATGGCTAGGGAGCTACGTCCTGCATGTCGCACATCCCAGCAAGCGCGTAGGTATGCATGCATGCTGGGACATGTACATCACAGATCCGCCGGTAGGCTTGGACAGATCACACATCAGTTTGCATGCGCATGTGATGTTATTCAGGCACATATGTGCAGCTTCGTCTGCATCTACATGTTCACGCATGCAAGCTTTTATGGTGTGCACATTTTACATTAAAAATGTGTTTTGCCAGCGTCTTCGGCTACTTGTACTTGCTCTCTGCATGGGTGTTATGTTCGGTAAGAGGTTACGTGAACGGGCTTGATCCCGAGGTGCGATGCCCCGCAGAATCGACCTTCCGTTGAACGTTGCTATCTCTGTCGATATGGTGCCTTGACTCAGTCTTTACTGCAAGGAGCGTTTTAGGAGTCTTGTTTGGGTTAGTTGTGATTTAATCGTTGTGATTTAATCGTCAGGTTCAGTCGATGAAGAGAGAGTCCTTCAAGCGTCACCGGGCATCTGCAGGCACCGATGCTGCACGCCATTATGCTCCCCTTGACCATTCCGACCCCGCCGCTGTCGCTTGGCTCTGTTGCAAGCTACAGGTCACACCAAAGCACTCTCCCGACCAAAGCACGCACAGCGCAAAGGGCTACTTCTGCGCCACGAACCCATCCTTGCCTTCCAAGCCTTAGCTTGCATAATCGCTTGAGGACCGGAATTCTTACGGTATGGTATCGGTAGTAATGTTCTAAAGGTGGTGGTAGGAACAAGACTGCTTACAGCTACAGGGGATGGCAGAGTGTCACTTCAGCAGTACAAATTTGGACGTACTAACTTTAATCGTAGTACAAACTCTTATGGGAGACATAATTGGAGCAATTCCAGTGTAGACTTGTGATACTAGTCGTGGTAGTAATGGTAGCAACAATATCAGTCACAGGAACATCACCCCATCAGTGGCAGTCATAAGTTGTTAGAATTACACCAGTGTATGTGCTGCAACGGCGGCAAAAAGTGGGCGTTGAGCCTGCTGCTGACAGCCTGCTGTTCTGATATGTGCTACGTTATGCTATATGACAGCGAGGTCGAACACTTCTGTTATGTTGCATTTTGCTATGCTTAGTGCGTTTATGTTGTTTTCTCTTATGTTGTACCATATTGGGTTATAGTATGTTGCATTGTACTAAGTTGATGAATGATTCACAATATTATGATGCATTCTATATGTCATAAAATATTTTATGTCGTTGTGTATTCGGCGGTGAGATCATATTGGACTGCACATCGGGTGCAGACGCAAAACATGCATGCACCCGCCCTTCAACCTTGTTTCATGTTGACCAGTCCAGTTGCGAACTCTTACACATCCAGCACGCTGAGGGCTAATAGCGTTAGGGCCCCCACCACACTCACCAGCCCACCTTCGTGTGATATTCCAGAAATCCTAGCAGTTCGGCTGTCGCTACCGTCTCTGTCTAACTATGCTTTCGGTCACTCAGAGTGCGAGTGCTGGGAGCTAAGGCAAATGAAGTTCCTTAAGCTCTTAGGCGAGATCGTGGAGGACGGCCTGCGTGGTCAGGGTTCGAACATGGTGCTACAGGGGACTTGAAATCAGGTTGCGTGTCTCACTACGGGGCCCTAGCTCCCAGGTCCATTGTGCGAGTGTGCGAGTCGAAATAGACACAAACCGCGACAAGCTCAAGCAGCAACTGAGCTGCTTGAGTTGGCTGCTTCGGGTTGGAGTGCGGCGGGGCTGACATGCACTTGGGGAGGTTTACGGTTCTCGATGGCACACCCTTCATGCTACTTGTCAGGTTCCATCACGGCTTCGGGTGGCAGGTTCGGGCATCGGGATTGATGGGGTCAGCTGCGAGGAAGCGCACCATTCAGCGATCTGCGTTCCGGAGCAGCGGCTTCAGTTCAAGAGGGTGCCGTGGCTGAGATCCTGAAGAAAGCTGTCTTCGCATATGATTAGGCCATATAGGGGATTGGCCGCTTCACCCGCGGCGCAGTTTGAGATTTCGCTTGGTGATGGGCTGCCGCCTGAAGCGGTCTGGTACTTCTTTTGAATTTTAGTCTATCTAGCATGCTCGAGCATAAAGTCAGGCCACATCGTTGGCCAGGGTTTTCCTATGCTTCAGAGTTGAAGTCCATATGCCTTGCTTGCATCGGCTTACATGTGCCAGCCATCCCTGCAATCCTAACGGAGCAAGGAGTAGAAGATTGTAACAGAGCAGTACATGTACAGGCCCAATTGATAGGTCCAAGCAGTGTGTGAGTATGCGTAAATAGAGATGAACAGACCGACACACGTGTACCCAGCTGGATGTATACCTTCCTTTGGAGGTTAAGAACTCTCCATAGTCATAAAAACCGAAGAACGAATGAATGACTTAACAAAGCTTGGCACACAAGCAATGGATTGAACACGTGACCTTGAAGGGCTGCTCTTCTATTCAGACGTACTTATGGCACCAGTTGTCGCCAAGCCTTATCTGCCTCTGTGAACGTGAGAGAAGAAATGCGTGAAGTCTCAATTGAAGTCTGGTGTGGGCCTGTAAGCGACCACTGCACGTACCTTTTCGGACATGCCGGTTCGAGTGCTTCCTTGAGAAAGCCCCTTCGTTGGCAACTTTGATTTGTCATTGAGTTTTGCCTCCCATCGCACCCGAGCTGCGTTCAGGCACTGGAGTGTGCACGCACCGCAGCTGCCAACTCCATGTTTCAGTCGAAGGTTCAGCCGGGCGCCCGGTTCAATGTGTCCAGGAATGCAGCTGCAGTTTGACGGAGAGGCCCTTTCCTGTTGCTGGGTTGACGAAGGTTTCCCCACCTTGATCGTCGTACCAAATCATATCGACAGCAGCAATTCAGCAGTACAGTTTCTTGATTGCCAGGTAGCACCAGATGGCCGAGTAGCACCAGCATTAAGTTGTATGCCATGAGCATCAGCAGTTCTCATCGCGAGCCACTGTAAATCCCACGTTAATTGCAAGAATTGCAGCACGATTCAATTCAACAATGCCACCAGGGCTGTTCTCGACATGGTTAGAGCAAGAGAAGGACTGTTCACAGTAACGCTACAGCAACATGGACACCCTCGAGCGTCTTCCCGTAACACCTTGCTCCCGAGGGGCCGCGACGATTCTCAAGAACCTCGCAGTCCACTCCTGCCCACGAAGGCGCAAGAAGCACAGCCACAAGGCTAAATTTCGAGCCGAGGTGCTGTCGAGATTCACCCATCCCTCGTTCAGGCTTTGGATTGACAGTTGGTAGTTTGGGGTGAATGGTACTAGGGGTGTCGGGAGTTTAGGTTTGAAGGGGCTTAGTTTTTTTTGCAGAGTCTAGTCTGCAGCTGCTCCGGCAGCTGCTTCTCCCCGTCGCTGAACGATTGTCTGGACGGCCAGCCAGCCCCTCCCAGAATGAACGCGGACATCTAGAAATGATTTTATTCCGGAAGCTTCAAGAAGCACACGTGGACATATTGCAACGTCGAGAAGTTGTCCAAGTGCGAATGTCAGAAGCGTAGAGCACGATACAATCCCCAAAGCTCACGTCGCCTTATTCGCTGAAACATTGGTCTGTTACTCAGATCTTGGACAGCGCAGGGGAAACTTGGGTCTCCCTGCCCTTCCTTCGTCTCTAAGGCAAGCGCGTGCAGAGCCTCGCCCGCAGCAGCAGGAGCGCTCCCCTCGAGCGGCCGGGGCCTAACATTGCGAGTGCTACGACGACTATCGCCGGCGAGTTCTTGCTCCTGCCCCTACCCTTATGTTTCTCGTACTCCTGCCCTACTCCTACCACTACTTCTGCTTCCACTTCTCTTCTAGTACTTTAGTAACAGTGCCTAGTATTAGGACTAGTACTGGTACTGGTCGTGGTGCTGATACTGGTACCGCTGCTACTGCTCTGCTACTCTACTACCGCTACTACTGCTGCTGCCGCTACCACTATTACTACTACTACTACGACTACTACGGCTATGAATACGGAGACTACTAGGACTACTACGACTACTACGGCGACGACTACTACTCCTCCTACTCCTACTCCTACTCCTACTCCTACTCCTACTCCTACTTCTACTTCTACTTCTACTACTACTACTACTACTACTTCTACTACCACTACTCTACTATTACTATTACTATTACTACTACTACTACTACTACTACTGCTACTACTACCACTACTACTACTACGACGACGACGACTACTACTACTCGCAATACTTCAGTTCTTTTTTGGTCATAAGGAGTTATCACAACAACAACAATCTTACTACTACTACTACTACCACCACCACCACGACGACGACTCCTACTCCTACTCCTACTCCTACTCCTACTCCTATTACTACTACTACTACTACTACTACTAAAACCACTGCTACTGCTAGTGCTACTGCTACTACCACTACCACTACTACCACTACTACCACTACTACTACTACTACTACTACTCCTACTACTACTACTACTACTACTACTACTACTACTATTACAGCCGTTGCTACTCCTAGTATTCCTATTGCTAGTGCTAGTACAGCTAACTAATGCCCGACTACTACTGCTACTGGTGCTGCCACTGCTGCTGCTGCTGCGGCTGCTGCTGCCACTACTGCTGCTACTGCTGCTGCTACTGCTGCTGCTACTGTTGCTGCCGCTTCTCCTGCTACTGCTCTTGCTCCTGCTCCTGCTGCTACTGCTACTGCTACTGCTGCCGCTGCTGCTGCTGCTACAGCTACTGCTACTGCTACTGCTGCTGCTGCTGTTACTGCTGCTGCTTCTGCTGCTGCTTCTGCAGCTGCTTCTTCTGCTGCTACTACTGCTCGTGCCGCCCTTCCCCTCCCTCTCCTCCTCCTCCTCCTCCTCCTCCTCGCCAGTACTCGAATTTGTAAGTCGTACGTTCTTACTCGTGCCGAGGCCTTGGCGACGCCGCTAAGCGGTGGCTGCATGCATCCGATCGAGGAGAAGATCTTGGTCAGGGCGGTTTCGCGGACCGTAAGAAGGAAGTACTGCGCAGACTAGGCAATTGTTCCAGGTTTAGGGTTTCTTGCCTCAGTCACGATGATGGCAGGTCGTTGTCTGGCTAGACTTGTAGCAAGAAGGGTTTCTTGTTCCGTGGTGATAGTTGCGGAACTGTAGCTCAGGTTTCGAAAAGGCATCCTTTGACTGACAGGTTTTTCTGGCTAGGATTGAGACGAACTGCGAAGCCCGACAGTACACCATGTGATAAGCTGTGAACATCAACTTTTTTCAGAGGAAGGGGTTTCAAGAATGCAAACTTGCAATTGCCCAAGCTGGCTGCAAACAGCAGGAGACGACAAAGCTTTGCAGATCTTTACAGTGTGTTTCTACGTTGCTCGTGCTTGGCCCGTGTTCTCAAGTGTTCAACTTGAGGAGAGCACATATCAGCTCCCGCTGCGCTTTGCCACGCAATGGCTCCGGCTGGTAAGCTCGACGAAGAAGCGCTTCTTCGAAAGGATGTTGAAGAGAACTACCGTGCGTCGCTGAAACTTTCGCGATCGAAGCCTACCCGGTTCACCCCAAGGCTTCGTGAGAGCCTGTATGCTTCAAAGGCTTTATTTTGCATGGGACAGTTTCTGGAATCGAGCCACGATCAAGAGTTCCTCTCGACCGCTGCGGTGCTATGTTGTGTTGTCGTGTTTGCATGGACGAAGAAAGGCCCACATGGTCCAAAGGGTTTTGGCGCGCATGTATGCCTTCAAAACGCTATGGGTGTCTGCTTTTACAGAAACCCATCAAAGCATGTGCTGCATGAGCTGGTTCTCGCGCTCCGAACATGCTTTGCTGAGGTATCTCCAAGTGACGTAGAAGTGCACATTGTCGGTGGCCACGAATGGAGTGATAGAAATAGCACGTTGAATATCGATTCAACCGGCAAAAAGTCGCATCTCAGCGCGAATGTCATAGATGCGGTCAAAACTGCAGGGTTCAAGAACATCAACCAGACAATGCTCAACCCGTTTCCAGGCGGCCCACTCGGGCCGTCGCCGATGTGCGAATACCGGCTCATCAAGGATAACCAGAGAATTGCAGTGGCAGCGTTGCACATGGAGACGGGGCGCATTGTGACGCATTCTGATGCCGCAAGTGCAGAAGAGGAAGTTCCACCAGAGTGGTGGGCCGCAAGTGACAGGGCGACTTGGAGCATCGCAGCGCATGGACAACCACTGGCGCATGCCGGCGTCAAAACCCATGTTCTGTTTGTTTCGTACATGATCCTCACAGCCGCAATCTTGTGGTGGAGCACCTCACTGACTTGGGCATTAGGAGTGCTGGGTGCTTTGTGGATCTTGAAGCCAGTTGCAGTCTCACATCTTTGTTCGTGGGTGATGGTGGCGACCATCATTTACAAATGCTTGGTCGCAGTTTGGACATAAGTTTCAAGCATGACGTTCGCAGCCGCTCGCGAGCACCAGGCATACCGTAGAGATTGGTCCACAAGCCACGGTCTTGCAGGTTTTTTTTTTGAGCGAAGGCTTTTGGCATTGAGAGGTAAAGGTCCAAAGAAGGTTACCAAGGTGTCTCTCAACTTTTCCCGTGTGTTTGGTGATGCAGTGTTGAGGTTTAAGCTGAAGGGCTGACCGCGGGTTGAGCCGTGATCGTGCATGGGCCACCTCCTGCATTTTCCAACTGTGCTCGGGGCCCCCCTACAGTGTGAACCACTCTAAAGCCTCAAACGCCCGAGGTGCTCAACCTGACCCTTGAAACCGAAGCCCCAAAACCCCAAAACCCAGACATCTATCAGATCTCCCAAGGAGCATGAGTGGTTCAAAAACATCCCCAGCGTTACAGGTTAGAGGGCCAAAGTTTGCGATGTCAGACTGAGCCTGAGAGCCGAAATGACATCGAAGGAGGAGCAGCCCAAGAGGCGCTCGTCGAAGGAGAAGAAACACCGTCGGAGCCTGGAGCCCAATCTCTTCGCGTCTTCGGCCGTTACGGGTCTCCTAGGGGGGTCTCGGACACGTGCGGCCTTTCATTTACGACCGAGGAGTAAATACCCCGCAGAATGCCCGGAGCTGACAGAGTACGAGTGTGCCGAGCTGAGCCCCAAAACAGACCGAAGTCCATGAACCCAAAAAGCCCTGAACCCTCGCAACCCTAAGCCCCGAACGAAACCTTAGATCCAAAGCCCTGAGAACCCCGAAAGCTCGGAACACCCAAACCCGAAGCTGAAAGTTGTGAGGTCGTGCTGGTCGCGGCGAGGACTTTTGCATCCCAGGCTTCAGTGCCCGGGCCGCTAAAAAAGATCTGAGATGCTTCGAACAAGGCTTCGGAGACTGGGTTGCGGGTTCGATGTCCGGGACATTGTCGTTCGTCAACGAGCATTGCTGCTTCTAGTCGGGGCCACGGCTCATTTTGGAACATAGTGCAATATAAGATAGTATAAGATGGTACAATATAATATGGTCTGACATTGCCTAGTCTTTACCTCGCGGCTTTGGCAGGGCCAGAGGGACACAATATAGTTATAGCAATATGGTAGACTGTTAATTGAGTGTTCTCAATGAGCACATCCCAAGTCTTGAGCTTCCACGAGCTCGAGCGCCCAGACCCGCACGGCTCGTGGCTTTCGCGTCCGAAAAGGGCTTTGGAAGGCGTTTAGCACTCGGAAGCGGAATCGGACAACAGAAGCAGTGGCTTATGGAGGCCATGTGTCAGAAATACGTCTGTTAGGAAGCCGCATTAGCCCGATGCCCGTGCACAACTCTACTGAACGCCTTGTATTCCCACCCAAAAGGTCTTGTAAACAGCATTTCCCAACAGTTTCACATCTAAAACCTGCTGAGGTCGATCCGAGGCCCATTCCTGCTTCCCGGGCTGAAGGGGCTTCGGGACTCGAGAGTTTCAGACAACAAGAGACCCTAGTCTACTGTACACCTTGTGCCGTTGCATCACATGCTTTCCCGTCACGCACAACGCCATCTTTAGCTTTGTCAGGTTCTGTCTGCGTGTGCAAGAACGGCAGTCTGAAGATTTCGCTTTTCTCGGGATCACCACAGCAGCAGAGTCCATCACCGCTCGTCGGCACTCGGACTGGATTGATGCAGCTAATCCGCTAATCCCTTACAGCCTTACGAACTCGCAACATGTGTGCTTTGCCCGTACTTTCAAAGTGTTGGTTCCAAGGGTCAAGCAGGACAGGACCGTCCAGAAATGAAGATGAGCACCGAAGTGGATCGAAGGCTCTCCATGCGCGAGAGCCTCGATAAACCTTCACATGCAAATAAGCTGCCCCCGTCAAGCCTGAGTTGCTTGTTCTCTATCAGCATCACCACAGCACGCTGCCAAGCCTTACATTGTTGCACGATGTCACGTACATTCAAAACCCCAAAAGTCTGACAACCCAGAGCCCTCACGCCGAAAGCAGGAGGTAGACCCTCCTTCCGTTGAAGATTTAGAAGGTCGGAGCCCCAAGCCTTTGAGGGTTTGTTCTGACTTCGTGTCCGCTGTGTTAACAAAGATGTGGTGGTGAGGTGGTGCTGGTGGTGATGATGAAGCAAGTCATGATGAAGACTTGCGGACTTGCGGTGTTGCACTTTTTGCATCACCTGCAGCTGATGATGGTCGTGCTTCCATTGTGGTGGCTGTGAGAAGAGTGATGTCCTTGACTGCGGCGGCGAAAAGCGGGATGCCGTGGAAGACGAACAGCGACAACAGGGAAAATCTAATGCTGTGGCATGGTTGTGTCGATGATGGTGGCTATTGCCCTATTGATGATGATGATCATGATGGTATTGGTGTTGGTGGTGATGATGGGAGGAAGAAGAAGATGGTACTGGTCACGTGCATGGTGTCGTTGCCGAATGATATTCGCGATGATCAGTGGCAGGAGAGACATCTTCGGATCAGTGCATTCCTTTGCGGCATATGTGTGTGAGTGTGTGGTGTCTGTGTGTGTGTGTGTGCGTGTGTTCATGTTCACGTTTACACGGCTGCTTTCATTTTTGGCAGTTCCAAGTGTCTGCCACCATGGGACATTCATTTAGTAAGGTGGACAGTGAAACACTTCATAGCATCACCACGGCCAGAGCCGATTTTGGAAGCTAGAGCTGGCTGCAAAAATTTTTGCTTAATCTTGAGGGCTGCCTGTTTTCTAGGTATAGTATTGAGACCATTTTTTGCATACTACCAGTAGGTGTCAAGCAGGGTGCAAACTTATAGGCCCAACATCTTCGGTTGCCTAGTCCAGTGTGAGGGCTTGCGGAGCTGTGCGGCCTCACCGAAGAGACCCGGAAGACCAGATTCGGATCTTGCCTTCGAACTTCTTATTTGTCTCGTGTCATCATGGTTACCATCATCTTCACTTATCTCCGTGGTGATGGCTTTTGGTCTCGTTTGCTTGTGGTCTTTTTCCTGCTGCCGGTTGTTTCGGCTGCCACCACCGCTGACCTTCTTGCTATCTTTGTGTTAGTTGAGATTGCGGAACCTTGTGCTCGACCACTAAGTTAATGAAAGAAAGGAGCAATAGTGCCCAGGAGCACTTCCGGTCGAACGCAGCCCGGGGCCCTTGCAGACTCCGGGGTTTCAAGGCTGGGTTCGAGGTCTGGTGATTGCGGCTTCCGGCAGAATTTCTGACTTCAGGGTTGGCACTGTGGGCCTCGGGCACAGGGTGTGGCATTCTGTGGATGCGGGACCGGGCAATTACATTTCCTTTTGCCCCTGGTGGCTAGTGCTGCTGCAGACTGACATTTCGCAAACTCGAAGTGTTAATGCCAGAGGGGTGGCACTGACAAGAGCAGTACATCACGGTGCTTCTGCTGCGGCACCTCAGCTGATGAAACCCTGAATCAAAATCATGGCCTGGCGTCAACCGCAGTTTTGACTCAAGCCTTGTTGGCTTTTCGCCTCTCAGTTGTCACGACACACCGGTGGCTCGTAGCAAGGATGTTTACAAGTGCAACCGGGACACTGCCCTCATGCGACGGGTGGTGGCGTTTTGGGCTACAGCCTGCCCTAGTCGACTTGGCAGTGGCAGTTGCATGCATCGGCATCGTGAAGCTTCTCTTACTCTACCGGCACTACAAGCCGCATAGCTCACCCAACTTGATGACTACCACGTCCCTGGAAATCAACGACGACCCCGAACGCAAGGAGGATGTGCTTGTGGTCCTGAGCTGTTACAATGAGACGAAGGAGGAGCTGCAGCATAGCATCAGCACATTGGATTGGGTAGAGTCCGGCTCGTCGGCACGGCTGATGATTTTCGTGGACGGGCTTCAGCAGGTTGAACAGGAGGAGGTACTGGACTGGTTTCACAAGGCGAGACAGGGCTCAGATGTGGAAAGCCAAGAGAAGCACAAGCTCGACGAGGTCCAGACCTTAGAGGACTTGGAGATCTTGGCATCGCTTACCTCCATCCTCCCTGCGGGCAAGGTGGAGCTGAATCATGGCTGCGTGCGCATCCGCGGCATGAAGGAGGCACCAGTCCCGTATCCTTTCGAGATCTACGTGAAGGGCAAGGATTGTCCGCGATCCAAGCGGGCATCTCAGGCGTTGTGCATGTCCATCCTTGAGGCCGACCACAATGCCGGACGGGCCAACCCGAAAGCTCTCCTCCTGCTGGATGGCGATTGTCGCGTTGAGCCGGCCCATGTGGGAAAAATGTACAGTTGCATGCAAGATCAGTGCTTGGCAGCCTGTGGCCCTTTCCTCCTCACCAAGAAGACCCACAATCTCTGCCTCTTGGTGCAGCTGATGAGGGACTGGTTCTCGCAGCGGATGCTGTGGCTCGGCCAGAGCGCCGTTCGTTTCCAACTCCCGCTAAATGGCTCCTGTGCCATGTATGCCATGGAGACCGTGCGAGCTGTTCAAGCAGACTTCTGCCGGGGAGTTTACGAGCACTCGGTTCTCGACTCCATGATGATTGAAATGGGAGAAGACAGCTTCATGACAAATCTCGTCCATGAGAAGTATCAAAATGGTGGCGGAATTCGGTTCTTGCCCCACTGTTGGGCCACATCCTTCATGCCGGAGACATGGAATGAGTACCTTGCGCAACAGTGCCGGTGGAAGCGCTCGCACATGGGAAATCGTTTGACCATGCTTTTCAACAAGCCTAGAGCCTGGCTTTGGCAGCCGACTCGATGGGTATTTTGGCCCATCTACGTCGCCTCCTTCCTTTGGACGCCTTTCCTGGCCCCGGCGACGCTGACGTTGTGGTTCTCCTTTCTGACCGGCCGCTTTCTCGAACGCTTTTTCCAGCTAGAGATGGACTGTTCTTCCTTCTCTTGGAGCTTCTTTGTGTCCACAGGCCACCAGAGCATTCACGCCTGTATCCACTTCCTCTTGTGGGTCGTGCTGATGCTCTACGCCTTTGCCTCGGCCGGATGCTCTGTGGCCCAGCGCCGGTGGCTCCACACTGCAGGCACGATCTTCTTCATGCTGTTGGGAGCTTTGCAGATGGCAGTGCTCCTGGTGGGCTACGGTGCTTGGAAGAATCCCCTCTTCTGGGCCTCGACCCTCGGCGTTTGCATGCTGATGATGGCAGCGCAGGCACCGCATGGCATGCGACGAATGTGGGCAGGACTGCTGATATTCATCGTGCCTCTTACCACCTTCATCGAGAATCTGCAGCAGCCGATTGTGGCCGTGGCCAATGCGGATGGATTGGGAGCCAAATGGGGAACACGTGGAAAGGCTGTGAAGAGCCAGCGGCGGCGGTGCTGCTGCATCGCCCCAAAGGCGGAGCCTGAGACAGGCAAGGACGGCGAGGAGTGCCAGAGGCAGTGCGCCAGAGAGATTCGCCTGTGGAGTCGCCGTTCCTTGTTGCCCCTGTGGCTGGTGGTTAACTACGGGCTTGGTGAATGGGTGTTTCAGATGGATTGCGTAGAGACCGTGGCAATCGCTCTGTCCCTGATGATGGCGGGCTTCATGCTCTTCCACCTCTGCCTTGGGCTGGGCTATAGCTGTTGGCTGGCCATGTTTCTGCGCCGGCACACCGCGGAGGGCACTGCAGTGATGCCATAATGTGACGACCCGAGGTGAAATGTCAAGGTTGGGATGCTTCGGGGCGACCTTTCAGCGATGAAGTTCAGCATGAAAAACATTTTTTGAAGTTGTATAGGTATATATATATATATATATATATATATATTGGGTTTTAGACCTGCCAGGTAGAGGGCAAGCTTCCGTCCTCGAGCCCAGTGGAGTTTCCCAGCAAGGTTTTCCTTTAATTCGGTCTGTGGGCCTTCTTGCTGCCAGAAGCGCTCCGCACTTCCGGCCACGCAAAACTGCGACGCCTGCTGGCGCAACGACCCACAGTGCAGGCACGTCAACAGAAGTCCTCCTTTCGCGACTCAAGATCGCACACTACTCAGGGACTCGTAAGCCCTGTGTCGATTTTGCAGGACTCTGATTCTCTCGCCATGTTCTGCGCATCCCTCAGGAGGAAGACAGAAGTGCACAGCAGTACTTGAGCACCATGGATCCGCAGGACTGCGAGAGAGTAATTCGTGAATTTGGCGAGCACAGTACTGGAGAGACAGTCTGGCTTGTGTATGTTATCTGATGGTTTCATTTCCCGGATGGGGTTATTGAAGTTGGTTGTGCTGTGTCTAAGAGCACTCCTTCTTACGGCAACTTAACTTAAATCCCTTAGCCCTAAACCCTCAGGCTTGTCCGAGAGTGAGTGTCAAAAAAAACCCTATTAATGTCCGAGCGTGAGCGCCGAAACCCTATTAGATCCTTCTGACAGTGTTAACGAGTGTCGTCGAACCTACTTCTGCAGACCTTGCCAGGCTTGTCCGAGTGTGAGTGTCAAAACAACCTATTATATCCCTTACTTACTGAATTGAGGCATCTTTTCACTTGCCAGCTGTGGATCTCTTCTGTGCTATTCGCTCCATGCTTGCAGCATGCGGCCGCGCCACAGCGTCCAACCGGGCGATGGTGCAAAGCACATGTCACGCCGGCTGTTTTTTCCAGGGAAGGCATGAGCACAACGCCCTGCCTTCCCACCCGGGCAACTGCTCTCACGTGCCCACTTTGTCACTTTCGGGGCCTGTGTCCCCCACCCCCCACATCCTTGCCAGCTTCGCCGCCAACAAAGCGCGCGTCAGATCCGCAGTGCGTTTCCAGTAGCCACTAGTCAAGTTTTCGTCGAGCATCACCCAGCCATGGCTGAGGTGGTGTCCTCAAAGGCCAAATTGAGAAGTCGCTAGTCGACCGCGATTTGAGGATCCTCGCGTATGGTATGATGAGGAGCAGAGGGGTGATGTGCTCGCTGTCGTGGTTGTCGTTGTCGTTGTTGTTTGTGATGATGATGATGATGATGATGACGACTATGACGAGAGTGTTTCGCAATGCCTGCGAGAAGCTTGTGTATTTTCGTCGCTGTACCTGTGCCGACGTCATCTCTTGCCGTCACCGTCGTGATATGCTGATGTGGACAGGATCCGTCATGATTCGTACCCTTTTGTTTGGAGACAGAGTTCACTTTGATGGCTGGTTTAAGCCCTTGAAGTCTGTGCTTGCAACTCGGGAGCATGATCACCGCCGCCCTTCAGCTATGTTCTATGCTCTCACAAAAACCTGGAGTTCCGAAGTTGTGAGCTGCCTAAGGAGGAACCGAGCCGAATATCAAGGCCCGCCATGCCTTTGGAGTTCTGGGAGCTTTCAAACACGGGGTATTCAGTTACGGGCTTGAGGATTTGGGGTTCCAAGGGTTTCTTAGGGGTTCAGGGTCCGGGGGGCGGAGCTTCGGGTCGTAGGGCTGCCTCCAGGGAACTTCAGCGCTTTGGAAGCAGAGTTTGAAGCATGGGAACGGCCGGCTTCGGGACCCAGCCGACTGCAGAAGCCCAGAAAAGCAAAGATCCCGTCGTTGCGCCAACAGGCCCATCTCAATAGTTGGGATAGGCGGAACGCTCCAAGCTAGTTCCCGAGAAAGGCCCCAGCAGAAGAGGAACTTGAGGTGGACGCACTGGAGGTTGGCTGGTGTTGCGTGCTTCCAGGGTGGAGTGCGGGGGCGGGTTTTTGAAGGGCTGTTAAGGGCATAGGATCGTGGTAGGGGGTTCGGCTTTAGAGTCTTTAGAGAGTCGTCTACGGGTTGTGGTCTGCAGAGCTATCCGACAAAGGCTTTGAGTTCTTGGCTGCAAATCGTGTGCGGTGGTGCTTTTGAGACTCTTTATGGCTTCGTGTTCAGCCTGGCATGGCGTCTTGGGCAGCTAGGGCCAGGGGTTTAGGGCTCCAGGAACTGTTCGTCCTTCGATGCGACTCGCACGGTAAACCCGGCAACACCTCAGGAGGCCTAGCTGCAAAAGGAACTCCTACACCTTTCACCCTGCAGATTCAGACTCGTGTGAACGCAGGCAGCATGAGTCGTAGTCTGTCGTACGAGCAAGCAGTAAAGCCCTCCCCTGCAGGACATGGACCCGGGTATGCAGATCGACGAATTCTTCATGTCCTCTGAGCTCTGCCACAAGGACACGGGGGGACGCCGACTGCGGGGATACGGGGTAGCTCAGACTCATGAGGCAGGGTCGTGGGTTTCGAGGTGCACTCTACGGCATTCTGCGGCTCTCTGAGAGGGTTCCGGTAGTGATTTTGTGCCGCAGCCCCAGACCCCCAAAACCCGAACTCTGAACCGTCCCAGCTATGAAGCCCAAACTCCCAGACCGGGAGCCCGAAACCCTGAACCCGAACAGCATCAATGCCCGGTCAAGGACAGTGAGGGAGCTGAAGGAAGCTTTGAGGCTTTCGCTGTGCTCTGCGAAGGGGTGCTGTGTATTCCCACGATCACAACTATGAGTTGTACTGTTATAGCTGGCAGCTAGAGTTTAGTTGGGTTTGGTATACATGGTTGCATTTACGTGAGTCAGGTGTGTGGGGCCTCAAGATGTTTGATGTTGTGATGGAGAGCTATGGCCACTCAGTGGGTTCTGGTTTGGGCTAAAGGGCCAGACGACATAGTTTGCAGGAAAGTTAGGTTTAGTGTTGCAGGAGAAATTTGCCAACATCGTTTGCGTTGCATGTTGTTGTTGCCTGAAGCGCAGCGCTAGGCTGACTTCATCGATGGCGAGGCTTCTACGAAGTCCAAGGCGCGGTTTTGTAACAGATTGAGCCGGTGTCGGCGACTGCGGACGCAGCATAGTTCTGGCCACGTGCTATCGAGGTCTCAGCTGGAAGTAGGGTTCTGGGTCAAGCAAAAACAATGCAACCTGTTGAAGCTTCGTATACTTTTTGTATACTGCATCACCAGTGTTTTTGTTCGCACTACATGGTGTTGCATATCTTCGTTTGTAGCTATACGGCTGCACGGGCACATCTTCTTGCAATATCTAAGTTTAGAAGAAAATGCAAGTGTGGGTATGTACGTGTGTGTATGTCTACCACTACTGCTACCACCACCACCACCAACACCACCACCACTGCTGCTGCTACTACTACTACTGCTACTACTACTACTACTAATTACTACTACTGCTGCTGCTAGCCTACTACTACTACTACCACTACCACTACCACTACCACTACCACTACCACTACCACTACTACTACTACTAGTACTAGTACTAGTACTAGTACTAGTACTAGTACTAGTACTAGTACTAGTACTAGTACTAGTACTAGTACTAGTACTACTACTACTACTACTGCTGCTGCTGCTACTACAACTACTGCTACTACTACTACTGTTAATTCTGCTGCTGCTACTCCTACAAGTACTACTAGTACTAGTACTAGTACTGGTACTAGTAGTAGTAGTAGTAGCAGTACTACTACTACTACTACTACTCCTGCTGCTGCTGTTGCTCTTGTTCGTGCTCCTGCTCTTGCTCCCTGCTCCTGCTACTCTTCTGCTACTGCTACTGCTCCTGCTACTCTTCTGCTACTGCTAAGGCGACTGCTGCTGCTAGTGCTACTACTGCTACTACTGCTGCTGCTACTGCTGCTGCTGCTACTGCAGCAACAACAACAACTACAGTAGTAACGCTTGTGCTACTAGGCTACTAGTACTAGTTCCACAAACAAACTGGCACTATTAGTACTACTACAGCTGCTACTACCTACTGCTTCGACGACGACTTCTCGCACTACTGTGCTACTGCTACTACCACTACTTCTACTATTGCTACGACTAGGACTACTACTACTAGTACTACTACTACTACTACTACTACTACTACTACTACTACTACTACTACTACTACTACTACTACTACTACTACCTACTGCTACTGCTACTGCTACTGCTACTGCTACTGCTACTGCTACTGCTACTGCTACTGCTGCTGCTATTGCTACTACAGCTACTACCGCTGCCGCTGCTGCTGCTACTACCACTACTCCTACTGTTACCTTTACTACCACCACCACCACCACCACCACGGCGGCGGCGACGACGACAACAAGACGACGACTGCTACTACTACGCTACTACTACTGCTGCTACTACTACTACTACTACTACTACCACTACTACTACGACTGCTACCACTACCACTACCACTAGCACCACTCGGTTGGCGGGAGGAACAACAGCAAGAACTGCAGGTAATTGTAGTGGCAGTAGCAGGCATACTCGTACTAGCAGTGTTTTTTGCAATGTTCTTGTCGTTGCCCAGTGCAAAGCTGTTACTGCATCGAGACAGGGCTCGGCGTGACCCTCTGGCAGTACGATAAAACCACGAATCTTGAACATCTACTGGTTTATGCCACCGTGTATTGACCATAGCCCTAGCTTATCGAAACAGCACGTCAAAGTGAGGCTGCGGGTTCGTATCAGCAGGCTCGTCGCATTACCGGACCTTATTCTTCACCCCGAAAGACTGCCTCAGATTGGTTCTGCTTCGCATGAGAGCTCTCGTTCCCGTTCTGGCAGCAAGGGCCGAGTGCAACCTGTCTTTGTTCAAGCTTGCTAATTGTGGAATTTGCAGCGCCGATTCTGTAATCTGTTTTGCATGTGCACGCACAGCACATGCACACACCCCAATGCATGCTCAGAGCTAGCAGCATCATGACAAGTTGTGGTGGCTTCAGAGCTTCACGAACTCGGGATCAAGGTCCCGGAGTCAGGATTTGAGGGCTTAGGGTTCAGAGCCACGTTTATGACTTGCCAACCATCCACTGCTACATTAGTTTCGCAGTTGGAAAAGGTCCTAATGCCAAACCCTTAGCGAGGGCTTTGTATCGCACGGCAACTAAACTTGATTCGCCTGTCAGCTTAATGGATGACATGAAGTGCGAAGTCTCCATGATGATCCAAGGTGTAAAGCTGCATCTCTTTCTGCAAGGACCGTGGGTCATCTGCGGGCCAAAAACTTCCATACTCAAGAGTTGAGGTTCAGCGTTTCGGATAAGGTGAGCTTCGATTCAGGCTTCATTCAAGCCCATCGGACCATTGGATTACATGGATAGCTTCCATCCTCTCCCGGTCCTTGGGCCATACATAAACGCAACATTCGCGACCGTGGGCGCAACCTGGAATCTCTTGTGCGGCCTTTTCGCCAGACGAAGCAACTGCTCAATCGGTCAAACGCACACACAGGATCACCACCCCGTGGTCCCCTTGTACGGTATTTCTTTTGACATGTTGAGCTTGCAGCGCTGTGGCCCATTAGGTTTTACTCGGCGTGCATCGTCATCACTAATCACGAAGCTTTCAGGCGCAGCAAGACCTGTCTTTTTCGAAGCGTCGCTGAACACGGAACTGTGGCTGCTCGCAATGCCTCCTGGGCTGCCACCACCCGCCGCCTGCTGCCACCGCCACCACCACCCAGCAACGCCCCGCCGCCACCAGCACCACCATCAGTAGCAGCACCACCACCACCGCCACCGCCACCACCACCATTCCACCGCCACCGGCACAGCTACAGCTACCTCTGCTGCTGGATTACCTTTTTTTGCTATTGCCATGGCTGTCTTGGCACAGACCCGACGAACACAAGAATCTGCAGGAGGTCCTCTGAACAGTCCAACATGGCCGGCGAAAGTGAGGATTTGGCACAGTGTTTCAGCCACTCGCGCTGAGTTCTGATAATTTCGTGACAGAAAGGAGTGTCCTCCCGAGAGTTTCGTTTCGGTGGCCGCGGCTTGCAATTGTAATGGGGACGGGGTTCTGGTATAGTTGGAGCTTGATATTCGAACAGGCCAGTCTTCCGTCATTCATGCCGGTGCAAGCTCGTGGAATCTTTTGCTTGTCTTTATCATACTGATGATGAGTCGTAGTTAAGACTATGTGACTAAAGCATCTGTTCAAGACAATCGCAATCCTCCATGTAGAACGGGCTAGACCTGGAGCATCGTGATACAGTGCTCGTCTATTTGGGTAGCTCACGTTGCTCTGTCAATGAGAAGATACGACAGTATGTCTCCATTCCAGCTTTTGATCTTCGGGTAGGTGAAGCGACACTTAGAGGCTTTGGTTACAGAGTGTGATCATGTTAGATATGAAACTGATTTACTTGATCTCCCACCGAGGCGAAGACGAGCCGGAGCATGGCAACGGGGACCTCTCGAGGCACAACGGTCATCACACCCACACATATGTACATATATATATATATATGTATATGCTCACCCCCCCGTTGACAGACCATGCCCTTGTGACAGTGTACTCTTGGCAGGTGACTCGGCTGAGATATTGTATCTAAACACACCGCACCCGACGATAATCTGCAAAGTAAGTTGACAGCAGATATGCAACGTACACTTTGACATGCCATGTACTGAGGACTATATACATATGTATATATAGATATTCACAGGAGTATGTACGTTTATGATATGTATATATGCAATATGACGTGCCATAGTGTATTCACGAACAAACACGCACACACACACACATATACTTATTCGCATATGTATCTATATATATATACATATACACATAATATGTATACATACATATCCATGTGTGTATATATATATATATATATATGCACATGCGTGTTGGTTTGTTTGTGTGTGTATACTGTAGATAAAAAGCCGGCGCGAGGCCTCAGGCACGGGCAATCTCTTGTGCACTCGCGGACGCATTTCTCACTGCAGTGCCAGCGGGGATTTGTGCTCCACGCCCTGAATCCATTGAAAGCTTGTTTGATACGGTTCTTGCTGAATGCATCTGCCTCGCTGCGCTGGGGATTTAGTCCGTAGATAAGGGCAGCAGGTTTCGCAGCCCCGAAAGAAGCATCCGGAGATCTCCCCTGTGCAGGGATGTCGTTCCGGCACCGAAGGCCTGGCATGACTCTCTGACTCTACAGACCATGTGGGTGGTTGTCAAAATGAGGGGTCTCTCTTGGGGTCCTTATTATAATACGGCACCTATGAACCTATTATTTAGGGTACCCAAAAAGGGGCCATAATTTTGACAACCACCCATGTGCTACACAGAGTCTCTGCACAAACTTCCCAGATCCTGCTTCGCACGCAGGGCCACTCCATGCCGAAGAGCTGCGAGGCTTCCTGCATTCTATCAGCGTGACGCTCGTGATGCCAAGCTTCTCCAACTGTTATCTTTGTTCTGCTTTTTCCGAGTAGCAAAGGTCGAGGGAAGAGTTTAACAGTTTCCTAAGCCGAGGCACCCGGAAAGTTTCGGCTTCTGGTCAGGCGATCTTGGCCCCCAGCGAGCCCGATAAACTGCGAAAGCGACCGGTCTGTGAGAAAGTCGCGGCCTGAGAGGCTTTAGAGTGCAAAGAAAGGGGTTTTGGGGGTTTGCGCACTATGAGGTTTTGAGCACTGAAGGATTTAATTTGGAGTTCATGGTTTGTTAGTTCTGGTTTTCGGGTGGTTGATCTCCGAGCTCGTTGAACCCCAACTCGTTCTAAGTCCGACAGTCCAAACCCGCATTTGAGACAATCGGGACCTTCGACCCAACATCTAGAGCCACACACACTAAACACTTAGTCCCGAGAAGCAGGAGCATGATGCTAGCGATGACGATGATGTCATCATTTCCCTAACATCGGACCAGCATTTTCACAGTAGCCTCGAAGTTGTCATTAGCAGAATCAGCAGACATCCAAGTTGACGGCCTCCGTCGAGAGTGCCAACCGAGGCTGCCTCCTCAGAAGGATTCCATGTTGCAGAGCTCGGGGATGTATACTGTATACAAATGAAAGTTTCATAAGAATTCGGGCGAAGGTGTAGCTCGGATTTCTTCGGCATCTCCAGTTTTGACAGTCGGGGGTGAGTAATCGGGTCTGGCAGTGAACGTGGCACGTGTGGCTGTGGGCAATTTTGTGCTGTGCTTCCATCTCTATAGTGAGCACTAACTTCCACGAGCACGAAGAGTTGTAGCCCTGAGAGCCGTCAGGCCAAAGTCTCAACACAGTAGGCATGCCTGAAATTCCACTTGAGCAGGATCCAGGGTGCCTTGTCAATCACGGCCCCCAAGACCTGCTTGGAGATCCATGCTACAGAAGCAATCGACCCTCGCCCCATTGTCTTCGATTCGCAAGCCCGACCGAAGCTGTTCTTAGCCTACCGCCACACTGGAAGCCTTGATCCAAAGACATCCCAAATCTCAACAAGCTGGACCGTTGACAGAGAGCCGCAGGGGCCAAACCTGGAAGTGATCAAGGCATTATGCCCGGAGCTCAGATTTCAGAAGACCGCGTGTACAATCCGTCAGACCTCTCTCAGTCTATCGTGCAGAGAGGGGCCTGTCTACCATATGGGCAGAACACGCACACCCACACACCCCCCACACCCCCCACACCCCACACCCCCACACCCCCACACCCCCACACCCCCACACCCCCACACCCCCAAGCCCACACCCCCACACCCCCACACTCACCCACAAGAAGCGGCGCTCCCCCGCAGACCCCACACCAACATCCACCCGACCCCGCCCCCCCACCCCCATCACATCCAGCCCATGACGTTCAGGGCAGCGGCAGCTTGAAAAGTGAACACCCGCACGCAGTCATTCACCCACACACCCACATACCCACCGAAACAGCATGCAACTCTTCCAGGAGATGGGCTGCTCCAAACCAGCGTTCTTTTGTGTCTAACCCGTTTTGGCTTGTTTCTCAGGTCGTCACTGAAACGGGCCTTGGCCCTGGTCTGCATCGATGTTTCGGCCTTTAGTCTTTCGCGGTCTTCCGATTAAAGGCCTCTAAGACTCTAGGGTTAGCACATAGGGCATAGGGATCTCGCACGAGGCTGTGGTCTACTTGGATTCATTCTTGCTGATCGCCACATCAGATTGTTGCAGCTACCAGTACTGTAGTAAACAGACCTACTTCAATAAACACATGCGTGCTGATACCAGACTGTTACGGTTGCAGTGGCAACAAGGTCAGCAAAGGAAACACGTGGCAATAACGGTGGGACAACAACGCAAAGCTGGCTGCTCGCATCATGCCTCTGACTGTGAGGATCAGATTCGTCACACAAGCGCAGTACCACAAGACAATAGAAAACTGAGCGTAACCATGCCGAGGAGGATGCTTATCGTGATGGTGATGATGATGATGCTGGGGGAGAGACAGCGAGAGCGAGAGAGTGAGATAGACAGACAGAGAGAGAGAGAGAGAGAGAGAGAGAGAGAGAGAGAGAGAGAGAGAGAGAGAGAGAGAGAGAGAGAGAGAGAGAGAGAGAGAGAGAGAGAGAGAGAGAGAGAGAGAGAGAGAGAGAAAGAGAGAGAGAGAGAGAGAGAGAGAGGGAGAGAGAGGTAGGGGGTAAAGCCCCTACACCACAGCCCTGGCGAAAGAAAAGGGAGAGAGAGAGAGAGAGAGAGAGAGAGAGCGATGATGCTGCTGCTGCTGCTAATGCTGATGCCGATGCTGATGCTGAGGTTAGTACCACCCACGTCAATTCGCAAGGCTGCAAACAGCAGTGAGATAAGAGCGCAGAGACTATCCAGACGCGTACTGACACCTGGGGCTCCGCCTCCAACTGGCCAAGCCTACATGCCTAATTTGACTCCCCAGGCCCGCGACCTCAAGCTCCACGTTGGAGCGCTCGTCCACTAAGCGCTGAAGCCCGAACCCGAACAAAAAGATCCCAACTGAGGCCGTCTTTGGGCGAGTTGCCTGGCTCGAGGGGCGGAAATGATAGCTTCGGCTTTTGACGGGTTCAGGGGTTTTTGAAGATGTTTTTTCTTGGCTTCAGGTTTGATGTCAGGGTCGTCATATCGAATCCTGAACCCATCCCCGGCTTAGTGTCCAGCGCACAAGCCTCACTGCGGATTCAGGTTCAAAAAGGTAGACAGGCTCAAAAGCCAAGCTCTCTTGGTGGTGGTAGTGGTGCCGGGTTGTTGGCATGGCGGTGATGGTGGTCGGCGTTTTTCGCGGTCGTAGCCCTGTTCTGGCTAGTGCGTAGTATGTCTGCAGCAATGCTTCTTGCTCTGTCTGCTCCCATCCGTATCCTGAAGTAATAGAACTGACAGATTGTGTAATGACATGTGAAGACCAACGTGAGCACTCACCCCAGCAATAATACGCCCTTTTTGGTGCCTGTAATCATGGCACTGGCAAGCACGTCGCCGATAGGCAGCTGGCCGACTGAGGCCAAAATCACAGGTCCAGCCCGCACAGCAGCGCAGCTGGCAACGAGGGGGTTGAATTGCAAGGCTTCAGGTTAGCGCAGTTCGTCCGTTGCCACAAACCCCCAGCCTTGCAAGGACCACAGCCCGCAGAACCCATGATTTATCATCGGTGTTCTTTTGCAGTTGGTCATGTGTTCGGCGGGAGCTGACTGGCTGCTCAGGCCCATCCTTAAGCGGAGACCCATCCCCAGCCTTAGGAGCGTCTGCATGTTGCTGTTTCCACAGTTCTTGATCAGCCCCCGATGCAGAAGCATGAACTTTGTGACGCATAGCCTCGAGTGCTCAGCTGTTTGCAACACCCCCCACACACCCTTTCCACAACATGCTGCACAGTTTCTGGCATCAGAATCTTGTACACCCCTACAGTACCTTGAGGTTTTGTTCGATCTGTGTCTGCCTACGTTGCAATTTCAGGACACGCCTCCGGATTCTGTACTGCCAGCAAGTCCCGATCCGGCTGAGAAGGCGCTGCCGAGGGTTCCGGGCTGTGGATCGGAATTGCCGTTGTCAGGCATGTTACAAGTACTCAGACAAGCTTTCTGAAGGCTTCTTTGCATCGGGACGGAGAGGTGAGTGTAGTGACTGATAGCTGCAATGACGATATTGAAGAGGGCATGGTGTGCACATGCGTAAGGATTACGCTTCTGCCTTCTCATTCCGACTGAACTCCTCACCTGTGCCAGGCTCGGGTAGCAACCAATCCTTTTTTTAAGCGGCGTCGCACGGCAGCAACTTAAAGACCAGCAGTCAAGTTTCGGATTCGGGTTTGGACCACGTTGAAATTTGGGACGTGCGGGTAATGAGTGTGTAGTGTGCAGATTCACGTCCCTGAAGCTTGAGGCTGCTGCAAGGTCCTGCTCCCAACCTCTCACATGCTAGCTGCTAGTCGGAGAGTGCAATAAGGATTGGGATGTGCCTCAAAGTTTCCCATGAGGCGTTAATGAGTTAGTGACTGTGGCACCCATTGCTCTTTCAAGGCCTGGAAGCTGCGAGGCAGGCATCCATGGGCTGCTCGGCTCCACATGATTCACTCACGCAAACCCAGGTGCACTGCAGGGGATTCTATGTAGGGCGTGCTTGCCAGCACCACAAAGCACGTTTCTGGTTGGACTTTGGCAGGAGATCTGATTTTCGATTCGCTTTTGATGTGCTACTGATGACTTGCTCATGCTCGAGTGGCTTTCGGAAACAACTGTGCCGGTGGGTAGGACGATGACGGCGTGACTAGAGCCTCTGGCCAGAAGTGCGGGCACCATCGTGGCTGTGAGTGTGACCGCCAGGCCTTGCACTCACTCGCAAACCAGGGAATAGCCATCCTCATATCAGGCCGCTCTGTAGTGTCCACTCACCGGCGAGTGGCCATCATGCAACAATGCCGTTGCTCTGGGATATCGTACGCATCGCTGCTGCATTGCCTGCGTCTGAGTCAGATCACATGCGAGGGCAGGTGCCAGTACGCAGGGTAGTGGGAACAGGAGTCGGAGTGGGCGGGAGTGGGAGTGGTCGTGGTAGTGGTCGCAGCAGCAGCAGCAGCAGCAGCAGCAGCAGCAGCAGCAGCTTCAGTAGCAGCAGCAGTAGCAGTAGCCGTAGCCGTAGCCGTAGCCGTAGCAGTAGCAGTAGCGGTAGGAGTAGGAGTAGGAGTAAGAGTAGGAGTAGGAGTAGGAGGAGTAGGAGTAGGAGTAGGAGTAGTAGTAGTAGTAGTAGTAGTAGTAGTAGTAGTAGAAGTAGTAGTAGAAGTAGAAGTAGTAGTAGTAGTAGTAGTAGTAGTAGTAGTAGTAGTAGTAGTAGTAGTAGTAGTAGTAGTAGTAGTTTCACGAGTGCATGGGAGCACAGGTGCCCGCAAAGCGCAGAGCACGCTCGCGCAGCGTTCAATTGAAATTGAAATAGTAGTAGTAGCGTCGTCGCCGTAGCAGTCGCAGTCGCACTCGCAGTCTTAGTCGGCGTCGTAGTCGTAGCAGTGATCGTAGTAGTCGTCGTTGTAGTAGTAGTCGTAGTCGTGGCCGTAGCCGCAGTCGCAGTAGCAGTAGCAGTCGTAGTAGTAGTAGTAGTAGTAGTAGTAGTAGTAGTAGTAGTAGTAGTAGTAGTAGTCATGGTGGTGGTGGTTGTAGTAGTCCTCGCCGTCGTTGTCGTCGTCGTAGTCATAGTCGTCGTAGCAGTAGTCGTCGCGTAGCTGCAAGAGTAGTCAAGTAGTAAGTCGAAAGTACGAGCAGGATTTATTGAACTAGGAAAAGGAGGAGGAAGAGGAGGAGGCGAAGGACAAGGAGACCGAGTAGGAGGCGGACGAGTAGGCGGCGGAGGAGGAGGCGGGGAAGGGAGGAGGAGAGAGGATGAGGGAGGAGGAGGGCGGAGGAGGAGGGCGGAGGAGGAGGGAGGAGGAAGTGTAAGTGTTATTGCAGTTCGTGGTGGTGGTAGCAGGAGTAGGAGTAAGAGTAGGAGTGAGAGCGGGGTGGGAGTGGGAGCAGGAGTGGGTAGGAGTAGGAGCAGGAGTAGCGATGGCAGCAGTCGTGCCTCTACAAGTAAGAACGACAAACAGTAGTAGGAGCAGAAGCAGTGGTAGAAGTGGCAGTGCTTTTGGTAGTCAGTGGCAGTCGCAGTGATAGTAGCAGACGCTAGAACAAAAGTGGATCTGCATTTGTTCGCCTTAGGAGCTTCCTGCAGTTCAAGCGGCAGTCGGGCATCGCTCGGCATGATACCCTGAACCTGCTGGTCCTGGCCCGCCAAGGTTCTGAGCCTTTGAAATGTGGCTTTGGGGTTTGTGGCTGGAGGCTTGGGTTGAACGCCGGGTCGAGGAATTTCATTATAGTGCCCTCAACCTCGTCTTGGACCACCAACCTGCCAACTGCCCTGCAAGCTGTTTATGCAGCCGAGAAATCATAAGCCAAAGCTTAAAGCGTGAAAGAGTGCCAGTGCGCAGGATGCTTCTGTGCCCCAAGTATGCCCCAGTAGAGTTTTCCAGTCGGATGTCAGTACAGCGCCCTGGGATTAAGGAGTCGGAGCGTAAAAAGCAAGCTTCGTGTTTCCCCACAAGGACCAAGTTAAATGCAGCAGGTTTTCAAAAGGCACCGGGAAAGCGTCGTCGCTTTAAATCACAACGGTTTGTGTTTTGCACGCTGCCATGGGGCCTGAAAGCACGAATTCGTATGGCCGCTGCGTGGTTTACTGCTCAAGGGTCACCTTGCCTGCTTTGCTTGGGCGCAGGTGGTCTGAAGGATCGAAGGATCTCTACGGAGGCCACGGGTTCTGGCAGGCAGTTTGTTGCAATGAGGTTTCGTGAACCGGGCAGCAGAGAAGCCCGGCCCTGTTGCGTGTTGGCGAAATAGAGGGTGGCTGGAGGGTAAGACGCAACAAAAAGTGCGGAGGCGCAGTCCTGCTGACACAGCGCGTGGGTGTGAGAGAGCGGATGTAGTTCCTGAACTGGGATAGCAACGCTCCGAACTGTTTGTACTCGCCTGGGTTGTTTCCACACGACCTTCCCGGTATGTCGTCCGACCTTGTACCCTGTGGTGTTTGTAGCCATAATTCTTCTCGCAATGAAAGCTAAGCCAAGCCTGTGAAGCACAAAGTCCACGCCTGCCAACCTCTTGCGGTGGAGACATGGCAGAAACAAGGTTGAGACGCATGCTGTGAGGCGGATGTCCCGTGTCGAACTGTCTAGGGTGTCGGGTGCAGTGCTTAGAATAAACTTGCGGATGTTAAGGATTTCAGGATGCAGGTTAGGCACGCTTAAGGCAAAGCGTGTCTCGACATTCTCCAGTATACATAGCCCAAGGGCTGCGCTCGTCATGTACCTGTTGCGAAAATGAATTTCGTAATGCCTTTCTACTATTCTTCGCTTGACTGCTGTGCATGGTTTACTACATGTCCGTTTTCATTGTCTGATCGTAAAGACTGCATTCCCGAGTGGAGGGGGTCTAGAGTTACGTAAGTCATGCAACACAGCCGTGTTGATCTGACATCATGGTATGCCACGGTCCCGTCTTGTATCTTGACCGTGTCGCATTGCGGGTGTGCCCTGTGGATGTCCGGTACTGTACTAGTGCAGGAGAGATCTACACGTAACCATAACATGACATGAGGGTGGCTAGAGTGATGCAGCGCTTTTCCCAACCAGACTTTTCGGCCGAAGTCGAAGCCGCCATGCGGTGTCAGCAGTTCTGAGAAGCCGGCAGCAGACTGTTAGCTTCAGTCCCAGTGATGAACAACACCGCAAGTACATTCGAGCGATCATCCGCCCTTGCAATGGTGGTCATCCGTAGGTGTGCTGAAAGACCGCAAGATGCTCAAAAGTCGCCCTTTGCAATGGAATATGGAATGTACTGGGCGCAGCCTTTTAGGACGGGCTACCGCAAGAAAGGCTACAGAAAGAATCGGGGGTACAAGAAGAGTGTGCAGGCTAGCATGCGAGAATATGATGTACTGTGCAGGTGGCAGCCCTACCAACACTTAGCAGTCAGTCTCGGGCATGTAAACCGGAGCAACTCCCAACAACGACCTGGCTAGGGTTGCACGAAGGGCCTGGACCAGCTAAAGTTGTGACACATCAGAAGGCTCTTCGCCTTTCCTTTGTTTCGCCTGGAGTGCCCGAGTGGTAAGACTTCAGCCAAAACATCACAAAGTCGAAATCCGTCATGCTGCTCGTGGCTTTGCTGACAGAAGTGCTCCGCATGGCCTCTTCGCATCTGGGGATAAATAAAATTTCTCCGCCGAAGCCGCAGCTCCGAACCTGTAGCCGTACTCATCAGAAGGTAGTAGGAAATGCAATTACAGTAACCACGGTTACTGCAATAGTCGTCGTCGTTACAAGCCGAGGCTTACGAGACTCTGTAGCCTTGCGCTTGCAACCTGAAGCAAATGGCGTCTTGTGGGTAATAGGACGAGGGTTGAGCTGTCAAGCTCGTGGGCAGCATTACAGCAGGTGTTGTGCTATCGTAGGTGTTGCGCCTATCAGTTCCTTACATCAACTAACCTTCTCACGCATGACGCTGTTGTGTTCGGTGGATTGCACGATAAGTTCCGTTACACTAAGAGTACGGTTGTCACCGCCGGCACTTCCTGTCGTCTTGGTCTTGCCAGTTTGATTTTGCATTTGTGGCCCTACCGACGAAATATTCAATGCGCGACAAGGCACGGGGCTGCGACTACCACATCTAAGTAGTTAGTTGGCTTTGCCCGGGCAGTGCGAGCAAGACGTGTCGACAACATCGGCTCGAACTTAGTGATTTAGGTTTACTCCGTATGTCAATGTGTGTCACCATACCTGTGAAGCGATCTTGCAATTGGCAGCTGGCTTGTGCGTTAAAGTTTGCTGCTGCTACTAATGACTCGTCAGTCGTCGTGCTACTATTACTTCTACTATTACTACTAGCACGACCACTAGTACTGCTACTAGTGCTACCAGTACTGCTAGCACTAGTACTAGTACTAGTACTGGTACCAGTACCCGTACGAGTACGAGTACGAGCACAAGTACTATTACTGCTACTAGTGCAACTAGTACTACTAATATTAGTACTAGTACTAGTACTGGTACTGGTACTGGTACGACTACAGCTGTCGCTGCTATTAACACCGCCCCTACCACTACCACTTGGTTAAGGCTGCGCTGTTTGTCTGAGAACTGGGATATCCTCGTGACTAGTTACCATTTAAGTCCCCGCGGAGCAGTCATTGGCGTGCCATGTGGGTGACAAAAACTTCGATGATGACGACGACGTTATACTCGAAGTACCGACGACGACTAGCATCTTGCACCTGCCATTGCTGCTGTTGATGTTGTTTTGTCGCAAGGGTCGCTGCACCTTGAACCGAGTGCCCTCATCTACGAAGTTGGAACTCTAAGTGAACTTCTTTCTGGCACTGCTCTGACATTGTCTTCGCATTTTCGCGCACCCATTAGTTGGCCGTGGCGCGCTGAGACGCCGAGCCTTTCAGTTGATTAAACGTTTGGGATTTTGGGTTGAAGGAGGCTTCTCTTCGAGACGGCACGATCCTGACATCCCTTTGCCGCCTGAATAAATCACCACCTTGCCAGGCTTGTCCGAGTGTGAGTGTCAAAAAATAAATCCCGAAGTCCTGTATACCAATCCTTTGAGCCAGAGCCTTTACATCCTCTGGCACTTCAGGAGGATCCAAATGTCGAAGGCAAGCACATCACCAATACTATGCATCAGGGTTTTCAACACAGAAGACGGTCAAGAAAGCCAGCTAGCATACGGGGGCTGTGTCCAAGTCTCTAACGTTTCATGCCGGATAAGGAATGTCTCGGCGGTCGGCATGTGGTTTACGCCGGAGCAGTCCAGCAGAGACTGCCTTTTCTAAACTCATCTCGGGCACATAGCGCTGCGCAAAGGCTGTTGCAAGACAGTGGAGAATTACAATGACAATCAGAAAACGGGCATGGCCCGGCATCAGAAAAGACCTTTTTGGCGAACAACGGCTGTAATGATGCCGGCGTACCTGCAGCTACCGGCTTGTTCAATGTGCCTCAGGTGGCGACCTTTGGTAGTCGTTGTGGCAATACTAAACAGCAGAGGCACATTTTGTATATTGAGCCACCATGTTACTGGGGCTCCTGCCTCTGACCCGGCCACGTGTAAAAGGTGCGTTGGGGGTTGGTTCCTCTTTGATACCTACTGTATTCTTCAAGACGACTAGCTCTTAGCCAAGGCTTAGACTAGCAGTGTTTCGAGCCCGGAGGCAACAAAATAGACTGTTCTTAGCTTACCTGACCATAAACAAAGAAGATTTCTGGCAAGAAGGGCATCATCGGTTGTTCCAGCAGTCAGTTGTGTTTCCAAGCATGTACGTTGGGCAAGCTCTAGGCAACAGGCTTCGTGCAGACACTCCCGGGCGAAAAATCTGGTGCCGAGAAGCGCACCCCTACGATGCGACAATTTCCTGCCTCGACTGGCTGCGTAATAGATTAATAGATGCGACAACTCGAATCCCCCTCCAGCCTTCAACCCACGCCGTTTGGTAGACTACGGTGGTAGGATAGTCTATCAGAACGAGATAGTTAGAAAAACAAGCTTACAGCCAGGAAGTGCTGTTGAACAGCCATGGGGTGAAAGACTTAGAGAAGACTACAGGGTTGCACTCGTTGCGCTATTTCTGATATGATTGAAACGAAGCAAAGCCAGGCAGTCATGGGCAACAGTTGCATCACCACATGAGAAACAGGAGTGCTCCGCTTCACTCACCATGACGTGATGGTAGCTACCATTTTTGAACATTGCACAACAACAACCACCAATCCGAGAATGGTCATGAACGCAAAGTGACAAGCTTCAGCTCAAACACGACCTGCGAAAGTATCTTGCGTCGTGATATTGCGACACATGTATATATATACATACACCTATATACATATAGTATGCATTGGCATGCGTATAATATAAACTAACAAATATAAATATCATAAAGAAAGAAAAGTTGTAGAAGCAGGAGCAGTGCTTGTAGCATCAGTGCTGCAGTCACTTGTAGCACTAGTAGTACTCGTAGTCGTCGGTCACAATCGTCGTTGTTGTCGGTGTCGTCGTGGTTGTAGTCGTCGTTGGAGCAGCAGTCGAGGAAGAAGCAGGAGTAGAAGTAGCAGCAGCAGGAGCAGCAGCAGCAGCAGTAGTCGTAGTACAAGTAGTAATCGTCGTCTTGGAGGTTGTCGTAGAAGTGGTACCTGGCAGTAGTGGTAGATGTCGTAAAGAAATTAGGAGCAGGTTGAACAATCATAGGTTGGTGCATAGGCTGTTGCATGTTATCTGGCTAGCATCCGCGGAGAACAGATGCAAAAGAAAGTAGTTTTATCGTACGTGCGAAAGCGATGGCCAGAGCATCCAGGCCTGCAGACCTGCAGACCTGGCAAGGTTGCCTCGTGGCAAACCTGATGGTAGAAAACTGCCAGCTCAACCTCAAGAACCATGCGCCGTTTGACAACGTTCTGACAAGGCTTTTCGTCAAGGACCAATGTAGAAACCGCAGCCCGGGGCAACCAAAGGGCACTGCGCATCTCAGTAGTAGCAATAACCCCGACAGCACCAATGGTCAACATGGCATAGCTCAACCTGGACACTGCAACAGCAATAAATGCAAGAGCAAAAGTTCGTAGTACTGGAAGGGAAAGCAGATGAATAGCTGTGACGACGGCCAGTAGTCACAAGAGCGGTGAGCACCAACCACTGGATGGTTGAGCGGGTCGGGAAGCGCCTGCTCACCGAAGGCTTTTAACGCAGCTCCTGTGCAGTCGCTGGGAGGTTGTTCCAGATGAGGCTTTCGTGCCAGGTATATTTAAAAATCATGTCAGGACATCAGGAACAACCCCGCATGGGCTCATGCCCATATGCGTGCCCTATGTGCTTAGGCTTGTTGAAGGAGCCCACGGATCAGCATTACTGTTGCTCCAACTGAACACATAGGAACACCAGCCAACACTCCTAAACAACATGCGCACACACACACATATATATATATATATATACATATGCGTGTGTACATAATGTACATATTAAGTGGCAGAAATCCCTCGTCAATGCGCGCATATACACAACTGTCTGAACGTGTGTGCGCGCGCGCGCGCGTGTGTGTGTGTGTGAGCTTGCTTGTTTGTGCTTCTGTGTGTTGTTGTGCGACAGTTGTGCGTGCGCGCGTGCGCGCGCGCGGGTGTGTGTGTGTGTGTGGAACACCTGTTTGCCAAGGTTTGCTGATATGCATTATTTTTGCAGGGGGGCAGTGAGCCTTCTATCATCCACTGCGCAACGAAGACGGTGATAGAAGTGCTGTGAAGCAATCTGGGACGCCAGATTGTGTACCTGCATTGGAATGGCACTGGGGCCAAGCCATAAACCCCATATGAGTGCAGTTTTGTTTAAGGCCAGAGGTAAAGCCTAAATCCTCTTAAAGTCCTACACCTCTGAATGATTCGACTGAAATTCTCGAGAGTTACATTAGTCCAGAGGGAGGATTGCACGAGTGTGTGTGTGTGTGTGCGCTCGCGCGCGCGAGTGTGCGAGTGTGCGAGAGTGCCAGTGTGCGAGTGTGCGAGTGTGCGAGTGTGCGAGTGTGCGAGTGCGTGTGTGTGCGTGGGTGCGTATATGCCTGCGTGCGTGGGTGCCTGCGTGCGTAGCATTCGTGCGTGGCATGCGTGAGTGGTATGTGTGCGTGTGAGTGAGTGCGTGGGTGGGTGGGTGAGTGAGTGAGTGCGTGCAGGTAAATGTGTGAGAATGGGCCCAAAGAAGCATACATGAAGTTTGGGTAGTGGATATGCTTCTGGATGTTTTCCGTGTGGATCCATGACGGTGCAGTGCCAAACTCTGCACGTGCACACCTGCACGCGTGCGCTGATGCATGCGACTATGCGTGCTGTTATACATCGGACACAGCTGCACTCTGACTTGCTCATATGTTACACACGCACGTACAAGCACGTATTCATGCTGACGAGCCTAGTGTTGGGAGGGGGAGGCATTGGAGACGGCTGGGGAGTAAACATTTAATTTTAACGCTACGCCGCCCGCCTCGGCTGTGTAGCGGCAGGGCGAGGGGGCAGTCGATGTTCTTTTATGCTAGGGCGGCCTGTCAAACCCCAAGCTTGACACAGTTGTTGATACGAAGTGCCAGGAGGGGGAGGGAGGGGGGGGAGGGGGGGGGGGGGGGGAGGGGGGGGAAGGTGAGGGGAAGCCGGGCAAGGGGGTGGCAAACGAACGCAAAAACAGGGTGGAGGATTAGGTGGAGGGTACCTGAGGTAACCACCAAAACGCCTGGGCCTCTGGCCTCGGCGGATTCAAAGGTGATTCCAAGGTGGAATGGAGGTGAATCAAAGGCAACGAAGAAAGGTAATTCAAAGGTGAATCAAAGGTGGTGTGAACAGTGCTGCGTTCCTCGGAGCTGCACACATGGATCTGTGCCCGTGGCTCAATCAAAGATTGCGTATCTACACGCTGTTTCTTTGTTCCATATTTTAAAGGTTACATTCAACATATATTATCCAATTACTGTACATAGGGCCTATCGGGCCTATCGCAGGGTATGCACGTATATCTTCAACAATGCGAAAATTAAAGACGATGCACACACCTACAGTTACGCACATATGTACATACTTGTACATACGTACATTTGTACAGATACATACATACAATGTGCTTGCATGCAAACAGGCAGCCACACCTGCGCTTTTTGGGCCCTGGCATGGGGATTCAGATCAGTCGCACCGTGATAACTGAAACGGGGGGGTTGGGGGGAGGGTTTCGGGGTATGGTGGGTGATGGGTATGGGGTTCGTGGGGGGGTTGCGGGAAGGCTTGGGGGAGGTTTGGGTGTGCGGCGGGGGGTGTGTGGGTAGCATGGATGGAATGCAGAAGCTTTCAAACTGTGCGTCGTCGTCGTCGTCGTGTGCGGAGCTGCTGTAATGCTCGGTGAAGGAACACCCTGCCAAGCGGCAGTGTCGAATTCCGGACGAGGGAAGCATCCGTCCTTTGATTTACCTTCGCCTGGTCGCTGCCGCAAAATCGTGTTCTTGGCTTACCTTTTTTTCACCTTTGGGCATCCTTGCTTTCCACCTCGGAACTACCTTGGAATCACCTTGCTTCTACCCTTCCCGTCGTTCTCGCAAAGATCTTCTCACCTCCGAATCACCTTCAAATCACATTTTTTGGAATTTAGACAGGGACGGTGTCACCTTTACTCCACCTTCAAATCACCTTTTGCTCACCTTTTAGTTGAAGTCAGCTTTGCCCAGAAAAAGGTGATTCAAAGGTGACCGGCCCTGTGGCTGGCCAGCTTTGAATCACCTTTGATCCACCTTTGATTCACCAATCACCTTTTACGTGGAATAAAGGTGATTCAAAGCTGGCAGCTTTGAGCTAGCTGGAGGAGCTGCCAGGCTCCCAAGGCTGGGTGCCAGCTTTGAATCACCTTTGATCCACCTTTGATTCACCTTGGAATCACCATTTACGTGGAATAAAGGTGACTCAAAGGTGAAACTAAGGTGATTTAAAGGTGAAATCCAGGTGAACTCGCCTCGGCTCTGTTTCCGGTAGAATCGATCCGACTGAGCTGCTGGAGGCTTATTGGAGAGGCGGAAAGCCAGTCTGTGGCGGACACCGTGCCAACCTTAAGGAGCTGCTTTGGCAGCTTTGAGCTAGCTGGAGGAGCTGCAATGCTCCCAAGGCTGAGTGCCAGCTTTGAATCACTGAATCACCTTTGATCCGCTTTTGATCCACCTTGGATTCACCTTGGAATCACCTGTTACGTGGAATAAGGGTGACTCAAAGGTGAAACTAGGGTGATTTAAACGTGAAACTACAGTAAGGTGATTCAGCCGTGAAACCGAGTGGACTGGTGAGCCAGCTTGCCGGTTTCGCGTGAGAGGCGTGCCACCTTCGGATCACCTTTGATCCACCTTAGAATCACCTTGGATTCACCTTTCCCGTCGCCCCAATCGCGAGCCGGCAAAAGGTGGTTTCAAGGTGAATCTGGCCTCTCCAAAAGGTGATCCTGTGATGGTCTGAAAAGGTGAAAGTAAGGCGATGCTGGAAATGGACACGGTGGAGCGGAGAAGGCAAACTCAAGGCGAACCTTCCTTAGCGGATCCGGTGGCTGGGCGGCTCGAAAAAGTAGTGAAGTAGTGCTCCCGCCACAGCACCGTTCCCTTTCGGACTATGACTAATGATTCATGGAATGACCAATCTACCTGGCGCAGTGTGTGTGTGTGTGTGGGGATGCATGCAAAACATGGATGTATGCGTGTGTGTACGTGTGTATGCATGCATGCATGCATGTCAAGCTATAGGTACAAACTAACAACTAAACAGATATTCATCAGTAACCCTTATATTAAACTTTATATACGCATTCCTACCTCTACAAATTATGCGAAAGTGGCCGTCTCCTGGTAGTCCTATCGGATCGGCATATTGGAGTAGCAGTACTGGTGCCATGCCCGGCGTTCACAAAGCTGAGACACAGCTGCAGGGTTCGAAGTGATTCATGTTAGTCTATCGAGAATCTACTCCATCTAGTGAATCTAGTGGTCTTGTCACTGGTTGGCATGATCACATAGCAGCAATACCAGTAGTAGCAGTAGCAGCAGCAATTCCCGAGAACAGTGAGCAGTGAACAGTGGGGCTAGTGACCAGCGGTTGCGGGGGAGATGGCCGCTTTTTATCCACCTTTCATCCACCGTTCATCCACCTTTCCACATTACTTTCATATCACCTTCGATCTACCTTTTTTTACATTTTAATTGAAACCCATTGGCTGTCAATGCCTCTTTAGAGGTTGCCTGGGTTTCAACGTCTAGAGCTTTTAGGGCTATGCTTTGACGCCGCCACCTTTATCACACCTTTATGCTTCCTATATTCTACCTTTGCAGATCACCTTATCATTTCCTTACATCTGCCTTCACTTCACCTTTAATTTAAAACCCATGGAAGTTCTGTGTCCACTTGATTCGCCCTCCCCAGCCTCGTGGTTTAGTCTACCAGAGACCTGATTACCGCATCACTGTGCACACAGACACGCACGTGCCTGTAGATAAACACCTGGAGACAAGAGCCAAGAGCCCGAACCAAACATGCCCACGGTCTGGAGGCAGTCCGCAAGGCCCTTCCAACACAGCTCCCTCAGCCCAGCCGCTTCCCTCGGACTCTCACGGCAGTGTTGGGCGGTTTTGGCTTGGCGCGATTTCACCATGAGGGGTACAGTGGCGAAGCCAATTTTATTCTCGGGATTCAAGGTTCCATTCTGTACGGATAGGATGTAGGACTCTTTCTTTGCCGGCTTCAGGTTCGAGGCCAGTTGATTCGACCCTCTTAGAGGATCCCCGACCCGAAACATTGGACAGCCAGGCCCCTTTGCTTCTCGAGCTTGTGGTGGGAAGGATTCCCAGATTCAAAAGAGGGGCGCCTTCCAGTCTCCCGCTTCAGGCTTGCACTGAGTTTTGAGCATTTTGGCACGGTTTAGGGTTTAGGGTTTAGGGCAGAACATCACATTGAGACATTGATCAGGGTCGAGGAATGTCCGAGGCCGTTTGCGTGCTGTCGTCGGCGGTCGTCATCGTCACTTGGCGGTGAAAGCGACACTGCCTGCATCGTGAGATCTCGCGAGTAGACGGGAGAATGACATCGAACGTTCTAGTGTTCCTGTGAGGTGAAGGAGGTACCTGAGGAAGTCGATAGTGTGAAACCTTGTTTTAGCAGAGCTAATAGGTCCGTCTTCTAGTTCATCCGATTGCCAGGGCCTCGAAAGGCCACGAGGTCGTTAGTGCATGCGGCTAGCAACAAACTAGGGTTCGGGGTTCAGCTGGTCGGCAAGGAGCAAGGCATAGAGAGATCTACTCCAGGAGCGGGATTCCATCACAGCAGGGCAGATGTCATTTAACATTCTCTGTACCAGTCCGTGCTTGCCATGGAAAATGATCGAGCATGCTTGTGGACAAGCCCCAAACCTCAAAACCCAGGGAAAAAAAAAACCCAATATGTGCTGAGTCGGTGGTCATCCATGGTAATTAATGCGTGCGCGCGGGGGATGTGTTTTCACCGCTATCCTGGTTTGATTGCTGGTTCGTCCCCCCGGGCCGTTCGAGAGGCGGACTTGCTCTTCAGGTAGGGTTGGCTCCCACCTTGGCTTTGCATAGTTTCTGCCGGCTATCTGGCCCAAGAATTGGGTAGAGATGAGTTAGTGGTCAGTGCTGAGGGGTCGCGGAAGAAGGGGACGGACAGGCTGGGACAGATACCACCCACAAGACAAACATCACGCCCAACAGCTCTGCAGCACAAGCGAGGACCCAAATTCTGGGGCGTCAAAGCCTAAAGGTCCAAGATCGAACTTCCTGGCTAGCCGTAGCCTTGTCAGGGTGACCTCTGCACTCCGGCCAAACGGTCGATAAGTTTCAGCTTAGGGTCTCCATCCCTGCGGCTGTGTGGTCTTTTGCCCGCTTGCAACACCGAAGATGTGCCTTCCTCAGTTGCAGGGCAGGAGGTTGTTTGTTTCATGTGCCTTTGCTGTTCCGATTGTGCCGAACCCTAGCCGCGTGGCTCCAACTTGCCGGGCCGCATTGGTCATGGACATGCCCACCTCGCCTAGGTTTCATCCGAAACTGAGCGTGGACAACTTGGGTGTGCACAAGCGTTACGTAGCCCTCATCACACACTACCGAGGTTGCTCCCGGCGTGCATGGCCAGCAGCGTTCAGCAGTCCAGACCAGGCACACCGGTGCGAGAGCAGCTATGGTGGTGGTGTTGGTGGTGGTGGTGGCGAGTGGAGCAGCGGATTTGTACTTTGTGTGCAGGTCTCTCGCGTGCCAGTAGCTTTGATGTTCGCCGTGAGCTGCCTGTCTAGTTGTGCGAGTGCATGGCACCTGGCTCAAGCTATTCGAGACCGAACTCGTTCTTCTCGTTATCATCTTCATCCGTGTCTGGCCGGTGCTCCTCATCATCGCCATAGTCGCCCACCGTCGCACTCGTGGTTTTCGTGATCGCATCACACACAGTAGGTTCGATCAGATCAGCAAGCGACAAGAGCACGACAGAGAAATCAACCGGATGTGCATAGTGGCTTCGGGCCTCAGTTTCTTGCTTTAGTGGCTGTTTCAACTTGCGACTTCAGCCGCCATGATGGTGAGACCCGTGGGGAATGCAGACCTGCCGTCCACTGATTGGGGCTTCGTTGGTGCGACTGTGGCAGGCTGCCTACATGCCTTAGCGATGGCCTTGAGGAAGAAGTTCGGCCACGGCACACAACACTACTACAGGGAGCCGCGGTGGTGGATAGGAGTAGTGACAGACGGCTTGGCTGGACTGGTTTTCAGCTTGGTTACCCCATTTCTGGCTGTGGAGATCTTGCTCCTGACTACATCCGCCTCTCAGCTGGCCTGTGCCTATGTGCTTGGCCTTTACATGTTCAATGAGCAGGGCAACATGTGGCAAAGGGTGGGCTTTGGCCTCACGGCGACTAGTGTGATACTGTTGAGCTTCTCTAAGCAAGAGAAGGCGAGTCCATCCACTCACTTCTGGCCAATGTGGCTGCAGCCGCACTTTCTAATGGCCAATGGTTGTTGGCTGCTTGTCGCTGGTTTCTGCTTTGCAGTCATAAGCGACAAGAATGGCTATGCGGTGTTTGCTGCCTACATGGACGGCGTCCAGTTCTTATTCACTCGACAACTGTCACAGAACCTTGAAGGACCCGGAGGATTGCACGTGGACGTGCAGTTCTGGGAGTTTGTCGCATGCAAAGCATTTTGTGTCATCTCGGTGCTCCATCTGCAGCAGTGCGCCCTTGCAGAAGACAACTTCTCCGGCTTCAAGAGCATTGGGACGGTCCTCCCCTTGCTGCAGAACTTGACGACGTGCTCTTTGGGTGCTACCTTCTTTGGTGACACTGTGAAGGTGACCGTGCCTGTGGTGTGTGCCCTTGCCCTAGCACCCGTTGGAATCTGGCTCTTAGCGCAGACGCCGGCTGTCAGACGCAGATCTCAGCTGGCTGAGGAACCAACATGTGAGTCTCGACTGGCGCAGCCGGAGACGTGAGGGTCAAAATGTGAAGGCGGACAAGCGGGGCTGTGGAATGCGAGTATGCTGCTGGTGCCGATGGCGCTGATACTACAGTTCCTGATGTTGCTGTTGCTGTGATTGCGGATGCTGCTGCTGACGATGCTGCTGCTGACGATGTCGTATGATTCGATGCAGCTGACTGAAAGAGAAAAAGATCGGCTGCATGCCCAAGTCTTTGACCCATGCTGACTGACGCTTACAGCCTGCTTCTGGACAATAGGCACGGGTGCCAACAGGAAAACTTTCCATCAGCCTTTCACGAGCAACGCCTTGCTAACACGGGGTCTGCGCTAGCCGTCACGAGCACAAGGCAGCCGAGATGTGCCACTCAACATCGCCATTTGCATCGACATGGCCCCTCGGCGCAGCTGCCGCGGAGACGGTGGAAAGAACTGCTGTGCAGTTGATCTCTATTGAAAGCCCAGCAGAGACCTGCGCTGCTCTCCGTCTTGTCAGCTCTCCCTGTTGCAGCAAACATCCATCTTATCAAACCCGGGGGCTGCTGAGGAGGCCCTCAAGCAACCGAATATCAGTCCCGTTCCTGAGGATCCTTTCGTAGGTAGAGCGGTTTAGGGTGTTCAATGTCTTGAAACGAAGCCCCAAACCCGTCCATGCTATGACTTGCACGCACACAGACCTCGCCTGGCCAACGCATGACTTGTTGCAGAAGAGGTTGGGGCCGGGGGGCTTTGGCTTCATGGGCCTGAATTCGCCCAGCCTTGTTTGATCTCAGGAGCCCAAATTTGGTCCAGTACTGCTTCCGTTGACCATTGAGACGCCGCCCACGCGCCTGTGGCCGCATGTAATTGCCGGACGCTCCCCTCATCAAACTAAAAGTACATCATTCCAAGGTCCTTTGAAACTGTAAGGCGGAGGGCCTTGGAGAAACACAGTCCCGTTTGGACTAAGGCGCGAAAGGGTGAGAGTGGGAAAATTAGGGGTGGTGGAGTTCCCGATTTTGTTCAACACTCACAATTTAAAGACTCAAGCCTTCGTCGCTACGTGAGTTGCACGCCCAGACAGCAAGCGGCAGCCCAGAATTCACAAGGGTGCTTGGCTTTAGGACGTCAGGCTTCAAGGGAGCCTCCGGGCCTCGGGCCCCTAAATCTGCAACCATCAAGCCGAGGCAGCTTCGTTTTTTGAAGATTCTGGGCGACGTGCTTGAAGCATGCCGACATGGAGCCGTATGTCGAGAGAACGACCCTGGGCATTCCATTCAATTTACTGTAGTTCATTATCTCATTTCTGTGTTCGACGAAAACACGAGGAGGTAATACGGAATTGTTGTGGTAGACCTTTAAGTCCTTTAAGATCTGCAGCTTGTATAGCACTGCCAACACCGACTATATCTTTGTCGTCAACAGCATGTATTAATTCCTGCAGTTTCGTTTACCTTCCATAGTTTTGACTGCAAAGCCACAGGTTCCGCGCGACTGTGTCAACTCGCCTTAGGCACTTACAGGTGCTTGTACGAGGACGCTTCTGGCTAGCTCCAGCATGGGCTTACTTCAAAAACAGTCCGGAAGAGGTGAGCAATGCGAAGGAAGATGCGAATACGGGGTAACGCTGATGGCCGGCCAGAGCGCAGAACTAGGACACCACCAGTTTGCACGCATGTCACATCACTTGCATGGAACGGCTCTGATGCAAGCCAATACTCAACTGGTTGTGTTAACAGAACTGATTTTGTGGTAAGTTCGTCTTTGGGCACGAACAGCCTAACAGGCTTTGGAGCTGCAAAACTGGTTGCGCGGGTTCAACGCCGGCTTGGAATCCAAGTTTGCTTTTGTGCACGAACTGGGTTTGCGGAGGCGATTGCTCGTGGCAGCGCGCCGGTTTTGGCAGTGCCGACTTGCTGGATTTTGCTAGAACTTTCAGGGCCGCTGCCGTTACTACCATCAAGAATGGCAGCCCAGGACCGGATCAGCTTCAAGCAAGCCACTCGTCGAGAGAAGATCGCGAAAGATACTAGATGCCTCAGGAGTCACAATCACAGAGAGCCGCACAGGGCAACCCCGACAAACCCGACCCAGTGTCGGTTGGCTGCGTGGATGCCTAAGAGTTAGTGCTAGGGCATGTCGTCGCGGACTTTGGTCCCAGGGTTTCCGACTTGGGTCTATATAAGGACCGTACGGTGTAGGGATCTCTTGTTACGCGTTGGGACGTAGGATTAAGGCTTGGCGGGCGTCGCCGGGTGGCCGGGCTAGGGACAAGGGCTGGCGGCTTAACGCAACTTGCTTCAGACCAGAGGCTGAGGATGTTTGATGTCAAGGTGCAGCAGAAGGGATGGAACAGTTTAGCATGCAGGACTTGGGGCAAGTCAAGTTGGTCTTCCGTCCCAGCCTGCGGTTCGCATGAATTGCTCCCTCGCCCTGGCTTCACTGTGGACGCAATGCGACGATAAGGGGACTTGAGCGACTCATTTTACTGCGGCTGTGCTTCATTGAATGCTTTAAGTTTGGGGGCTCAGATCTGATCGGCGAGCTTCTGCTTTGTTGACCCGCGGTTATCAGCTTCACAGGTTAAGGGTCTCGCTGTGCATGGCTGTGAATAAGGGAGCTTCCCCCGTCTCATTCAAGCGCGCATCTCGACCTGCCATGTGTGTGCCTTTTGGTATTCGTCCACCGCATATACGCAGCCAAGGCCGTCGACAAAGCAAGAACCATCTCAGCAAACTCGGTGTTCAATTCCAAAATCAGGCTGGGACACGGTTCCAGAGGTAGGACCGTGGGGCTTAGGATGTAAGACGTTACGAATCACTAAAGATCCGCACACCGGCTACGACCAACATCTCGAGATGCCACAACACGGAATGATGTAAAATCATTGACAGTAGTGTTCCCGCTGATATTGGTAATGTTTTTGCCTCGGTACCAGAAGCAAGGCCCTTTGTTACTGCGGGGTTACGTGCAGGGAACTGATGTCGAGCGAACTACGTCACTGAAATCACAGACACTCGTTCAGCAGGAATGTTTTTCCATCATTCAGCACAGACAATCTTGTTCTGACTAGCTCATCTTGAGCCAGTAAGTTACAGCAATCACACTCTAATTTCAGCATTACATACAGAACTGGCTGACTTCGCATGTGGGCCACAAGACCCGAGTCGATGCACAATCATGCTGTGTTAGATACGAGTGCGTGTTGTCACACATCGCCCCCTCGACGAGGGTTCACAGTACAGGTCCTCAGGACCGTGAGTCAGCGACTCATGCACATGAGACGTCACAGACGCCCATTTGCGAACGGAACTTGTGAAAGGCTTGTCGTGCCAGCGGCTTTGTATGCAAATCAGCATCGTTGTCATCTGTGTCTACACGTTCTACAGTGCAAGCTGCATCGCCGATGAACCCCAGACAAATGCGTTGGGTCTTCTTGAGATATCTCATTTTACGGCTGTAGCCGTCTTTCATTGCAGCACGTGCAGCATCAGAATCTGTGAGGAGCGCACATGGCACTGGACTGCCCACAACCGTTTCTACCACATCCAAAATGGGCAGAAAGCTTTGCAAACATTCTGCACCGGCGACCGTCTCGGCCTCGCCAGTCGATTTTGCTGTGGACTGCTGGCGGCGGGATGCCCAATCAATCAATGCATGTGTCGAGCCATCGGCACTGGATAAGTACACGTTCCATCCTGAGGTGCTGCGGGCTGTGTCCAAACATCCCCCATGATCGGCATCAACCAACACCTTCTTCATCATGTCAGAAAGGTTGGAACGACGAAGTCTCCAGAGAATGCCATAATTCACAGTGGACTCCAAGTACTCAAACAAACGCCTCATGCGCTTTTCAGCTGCAAGCGACCATTTTGAAGCATATCGGCCTAAGAAACCCGTAGCAAACATCATATCGGGGCGTGAAGACCTAGCTAAGAAAAGCAACCCACCTAAATGTACAGCCGCGTCGGTCTGCTTAGAAGGCAGGTGACCGTACTCGGATTCAACATCCTCATCCGTCATGGGTGTGTCAACCCTTCTCAGGGGACCTTTGATGGCGCGTGCCGTTTTGTAACGCTGTAACAGCATCGCTGCATATGCGGGCTGGGCAACGGTGACGATCACATTCTGATGCGAAGCAAAGTTTAAGCGGTACGAGGTCCCTAAAAACCGATCTATGTTCTGAACCTTTCCCATGTTAACTAAACCCATCATTAGGCTATGCATGTGCTTGGTTGCTTGTTCGGGCGCGCCCCCAAGAAGTACATCGTCTACATACACGGCCATGATGCAAGTTTTGTCTGGCGACAGCGACAAACCCTTCTGATTGGCAATCGGCTGCCAGCCATGCTTCAGCAACTGTGAACGAAGATGGGCATCCCAATCCGATCCAGCGCGCGGGTGCCCGTAAAGAGCACGTATCAAACGCACAACGGGTTCCCGCATGGATCGTGCACGCTGGGGGAAGAGATGCATCAAAGACTTCGGGATTTTCAACCATGTGGCATTGCTGCCTAGCACAGCTTGCAAATAAGCGGATTTCACGTCCGCTTGCAATACGCAGCCACGCTTGGCACCGAAGCATACGACAAGTCGAGCATTGTGAAGATCAACTGGCGCCGCATACATGCTGTCAACCGACCACACAACATACCCGGCAGCATTACGAATGAAGTTCCCGGTGCACACAAGTCTGGCCTTCCAATTTGCATCATCTAGGCTGGACTCTCCGAGCTCTTCGTAGTCCTTAATGCCTATCAGCATTTTTCCACCAACCATTTCAGCCGATGGGTCCCTTGCACGAACAGCATCCCACTCAGTCAACGATGCCATGTCCAAAACATCATTCGACGCGAGATTTTTGATTTCACCCTGCTTGGCTTTGTTAGCTGCAGGACAATCATACAAAGGATCCCATGGTTCAATGTTCTTTGTCACAAGGCCAAACGCTCTGCAAGCACTCATGGCAGATGAAGCCGCAGCATATTCACCTGATGACGCCGCTTGCCCGTCAGATGAGTCTGGACGAAGCTCTGTGCGGGAAGAAGAACCCTCACCAAACGATGACGGCAACACGGACTCTGAGCCGGGAGGAGGGTTTGCATCCACTTCATCCGGAATGGGCTCTGGAACCTCATGCGGAACCTCATGTTCATGTGGATGGACACTGTCGTCGCCCCCACGCTCCTCCCGTGGAAGAGTGATGTATTTATGCGCGGGGGCATCAGATGGGGTCGTTTGGCGGCTCCGCTCACGCACGAGGCCACGTTGTTCATCCGGCGTGGTAGGTGCACTGGTGTCCAACCGGGGCGGCGCCTCACCAGATTCATGTATGGAAGGGTCGAAACCTGGCCCGAAAGGATGCGTCGGCGAAGGCACGAGACCGTTGGAAGAAACAACGTCGCCACGATCATCACCTCCGTCACTCGGCCCGTCATCGGGCCCATCATCCGGAGGCGGCGACAAAGACACATCATCGACATCAATATCGTGATCCCGTGCATCATGGGGCGGTGGAGGCGGCGACGGCCCCTCCGGCGACAACATGGAAGAATCATCGAACTCATCCAAGCTGGCATGACCAAAGCACCGAGCCCGCAAGCAACCGGGTGATTGATCATGCTTGGCACGACGGTTGCGGGACAAGCACGCCTTGCAACACTTCGCAACTGGTGGCCCACAAGCCACATAAGGTGCACTTGCCAGTTGCATCAGCCGTCGGCCCAAGCTCATTAGGCACCAACTCAAACATGCGAGCAAGCCAGTGCATGGAATCCGGATGTTGCTCACGCAGCTCAAGGAAAGGGAAACACAAGTCAGGCATGAACCGCACATCACGAGTTTTCACAGTGCGTGCTTCGCCTTTTGACTGCACGTAGTGCTCATCGTCAAGCACGACATAGGACTCTAACCGACCGTATCCTAAAACCACACCTAGTCGACCCCGCGGCTCAAACTTCTGCAACGATGTCTCCTCAAGGAAGAAACATGCCGAACCAAAAGGCTGACGCCGGCTGACGTCATACACTCTGTCAAACCGACGCTCAAACGGAGATGGGCCACCATCAGCGGTAGGAGATCTGGCATATAGGTACACAAAGGCTGCCAAACAGAACGCCCAAAACACATACGGCAGTCCACTCATCAACATAAGCGAGCGCATGCCTTCAGCAAGAGTCCGATGAAAGCGTTCTGCACGCGCATTGGTTTGCGGCCTGTTTGGCAGACTGCGTTCATGTCGGGTGCGCTGCTGTTTCAACTGCTCATCAAACTCCGCATCAAATTCGCCCCCACTGTCGGTGCGACAACAGAGCACAGGTGGGTTTAGACCACCGTACATGTCATTCCAAGCTGCTGCTGTCTCCACCGCCGTTTTGGAACGCAGTGGGCGCACGCTGGGATAACCGGTTGCCTCGTCACGCGTGACAATAGCATACACTTCTCCGTTCAAGCTGGCCTTGGTGGGACCAACCAAGTCACAATGTATGCGCTCACCAAACTTCACAGCAACCTCCTTAGCATCTTCATGCTTACGAGCCGCTGGTTTCCTCGTGATTTTGGCTTGCACACAGATAGGACAATTAGGGTCCGCAGGCAAATCAGTCAAGCAGTGATGTTCAACTTTGGACTTCGCACTGGCAGCAGTTGTAGCGCATGCAAGGGGTTCAAGTTCGCCAAGCTGGGCTTGACTCGTGAACTCATCAAAGAGTGTCTGAAAGAACTCGTCGGTCAAGCTTTTCAGGAATTCAGGCGTCAACGTCTCAGTCAGGCTTGGGCCCAGCTCCTTAGCCACGCTTGCATAGAAAGCATCCACGTCAGCACCATTGCACAAGAAAGGCACACGACTATGCACAACCAGCGGAATCTCTGGTTCGCCATCCTTCCAAAAGTGAGGTTTGCTCGCGTAAGCAGGCCAATAGAAATGAAAGCCCATGTCCTCACATGCTTCGCCCATGCAAGCCATGTTGACCGAGTTGTCCATCACCAAGGCATTGCGTCGTCCAAGATGCAGCACTTCGACATCAACTGTGGAATTACTCTGCGCTACACCGGTTAGGCCTTCAACCTCAGACTTGCAAGCTCGCAATGTGTTCCAATGCTGGTCCTCAGAGTTCTGTGCGTTAACAACAAACCGCGATGCTCCAGAATCCAGCGCCCATGCCCTTGATGCGAGCTGCGCACATGCACTTGCGAGCTCTGCCGGCATGTCAACAGCTGCTCCTGCAAACTTCTTTGCCAAGAAATCTTGAAAAGCCTTGGCAAGAGCATCCTGTGCTGATGCAGCTGTTGGTTGTCCTGAAGATGCAGAGCTGGCAGCACTCAACCCTAGAGGAACCGCTGGTGCTCCATGAGTCCCGGTTTTCTGCGCGAACTGCGGGCGGTAGGATGCCGACTGCGGATTGTTCCAGCACTGCGATGCATCGTGATTGGGCTTGCCACAGAAGCCGCACGTGACTTTCGCTTTAGTCTTTCCGTCCTTGCCTTTCTTGCCTTTCCCAGGCCCCTTTGCTGCGGCAGCAGTACCGCGCGCAGCGGCTGCGGCTGCCCTTTCAGCCTTTCGGTTGTTCCGTTTCTGAATCTCATCCAAGTACTCTGCTTGAATGCTTTCGATGGCCTGCATCAGACCGTTCAGGTCCGTGGATGAGCCAGCCGCCCACAATGCAAACGTGGCCTTCAACTCATTAAGTCCACGAAGCTTGTCTTTGAGCAATGATATGCCCGTGGCGTTTGTCAGCTTGTGCTCCCCGGTACCCATCTGATGACGATACAATCTGAAAGATGCCATGAAATGCCCCAAATCCTCCAGACCCGCACATGTCAGCTTCTGAATCTCAGAATTGGCCTTCGTAGCCAAGTGTGTAGATTCATGCTTGTGTCGTTCGTCCAACACTCGCAATGCTTGCCTGCCACATCCGAAAGCAGCTCGCGCTTGTATGGTTTTCAATTGCTCTGCGGCCTTGATGCCTTTTTGAAATGCGCCAACAATGGCTGCAAATAGGCTGACATCTACTCGGTTCATGCCAGGATCCAACATGGTAGGCAAGTCTGCGAATGCTACGTTTTCATCTTCCAACTCACGCAAATATGACAATGCAAGAGCCGGATCAGGAAACGCGCGCAACACCTGTGCGCACAAGCTGTATCTCCACGAATCATAGTCTGCATGCCCCTCGGGAAGATCTTTGATGAAGATCCGGCCAGGGGTTTCTTCACCGGTGTTGGTAGTCAGAGTTGCCATGCCACCTGCTTGAATCTATGCCAAGGACGTGAACCTTGGGCTCATAACCTTGTGCGGGGTTACGCGCAGGGAACTGATGTCGAGCGAACTACGTCACTGAAATCACAGACACTCGTTCAGCAGGAATGTTTTTCCATCATTCAGCACAGACAATCTTGTTCTGACTAGCTCATCTTGAGCCAGTAAGTTACAGCAATCACACTCTATTTTCAGCAATACATACAGAACTGGCTGACTTCACATGTGGGCCACAAGACCCGAGTCGATGCACAATCATGCTGTGTTAGATACGAGTGCGTGTTGTCACAGTTACTAGTAGCTCATTGTCGACATGTCCTCTACCGTGCGCTCGAAGAAGGTAATATCTCACAGTGCCGGCGCCAACTGTTGTAGCTAAGACAGCACTCACAGTGACGACAGCGACGGGAATCGAACGAGCCCCGCGAATCACAAGAAAAGCTGACATCGCCACTAGCGAAAGCATGATCGTCTACAGTAGCCACGAGCATCCTCTTGATTCTGGACAATGAAGTAACTTATTAGTTACACCGTAGTATCGCTGCATTGAAAATCTCCGCAAACTCACCAAAACACAACATTCCAAGAAGCGAAAGCCACCTAATCCGCAACATGAGGGGTAAATGCACACGTCGTACCTACAACTGCAGACCTTGCCAGGCTTGTCCGAGAGTGAGTGCCAAAAAATCCGCAACAAACTTCACAAGCTTGGAGAGTCTCCGCCATGAGAAGGAGGGGCTTCACCGCTCCTACCGGACCTCGGCTTGCACCGACGGAGTTGCAGGAGAAGCAGCCGCTTGACTCGCATTCCAAGTGTTTACGGATTGGGGGCTGCTAGATCTAGCAGTTCAGAGGCTTTGAGGTTTTTTTTGTTGATGCGCTTCAGGCTTGATGGAGTTCGCAGGCTTGGGTTTTTACGGCTGTCGGCCCACAGGACCTGTCCGTAGTCCTTTTGGCACATGGATATGTACAGGCTGTCCAGGTTCTGCGACGAAGCGGCCTGTAAATTTCGCATGGGGCCAAAAAAAGTGCGCAGCTTCAAGCCTGGAGTGCTTCCCTGTTGGCCCTTTACAACCAAAAATAACAGACTATAGTATAATACAACCCAATATGATATTCTATACTACTCTACAATATACAAGAATCTAATTCGACATAATAATAATAATATGATGACTGTCCCTTGGTGCTCAGGGATCACAAGATGGCGCCGCCACGGACAAAGAGCCTCCACGGCCCGGCCCCTTCGCTCAGACCTCCGATTCCCACAACCTACTGCAAGATATTACAGTGGTTCAGGGTTTAAGGTATAGGGGTTCAGGGTTTAGGGTATAGGGTTTAGACTTGAGTCCAGTGGCAAAAAAGGGTATAGGGGTTTAGGGTTTAGGGGTTTAGGGGTTTAGGGTTTAGGGTTTCCCGTGACTCAAAAATGGTTTAGGGTTTCTGACACTAACAGCCCAGCTGCAAAAAGGGGTTTAGGGTTTACGGGTATAGGGGTTCGGAGTCCCTGCTGTCACGAGTACAGTCTGGCGCGAGTCAGCTGTCCTAGCATGACGTTGCAAGCCAGTTTCAAAAGGGTAGGGTAGTATCGTGCCTGCTGCCAGTATTTGTGCAGCTTCTGCTGCTGCTACTGCACCTGCTGCTATGGCGACGTCTTGTACTGGTTGCTAGCCTTAATAGTACTACGACGACGATTGCTCGTAAAAATAGTATTGTTCATCTACAGGCACAAATACTGCTACGCACCACAGGAATTTTTACAGCATGGAGGTTCGAGGTAGACGGAAGCTATGGCGTTGACTGGCTGAGGGCTGGAATGTTGGAAGCATTGAGCTTCACATGCTTACGAGCGTGTTCGGTTTCTTTGACTGTGCGGGCTTCTCTCGGCCTGCCATGCGACAGCTGAAGCAGCCCTAAAGCTTAAACCTCGAGCTTGCCCTTATCTGAGGCACGCATGCTCACGCAAATGGGGGGAAACATTGAGATGAATCCCATTGCCGAAAGCTCGGAGGACTTGGGTTCCGCCAAAGATGCATGCTCTTGCTCCGGCTATGCCGACAGCAGCTTTTAGAGTCCAGTAAGAGATGTAAGAGTCATCCTGAGAATAGATTGCATGGCAGTGCTTGCAGGCGAAACATGTTCGAGAGGTGGCGCCTGCCTTGAAAATGCGCCTCCGACATCCCCTCTCAGGAGGACTCCTTGGAGTTGTCGAATGAGAAGCCAGTGCGGGCAGTCACCTGTGGTCCCTGGGCGCAGCGTGTAGGGAGTTTTGAAACATTATCTCGTCGAACTTGTATACACGCCCTCCAGACACCAGGAACCTCAGTTCCCAGTGCACTTGCATTCGGTTCAGATCCAGTGGGGCCAGGGAAGGGGAGGACGGCGAAAAACACTAGGGACACACTGGCTCGATATTCGTACTAGCAGCTGACTAGCCAAGGCACGAGTATTCCATTGCTTTCGGGTTTGTGTTTTAAGGTTTGTTGGTCATGTTAGTTTCCCATCTTAGTTCTCATGTGGCCAGGGGAAAGGACTGAAGGATACGTGGTAGAAAGGTTGCTGATGACCCGTACTTGCAGCATGACTAGCTTTTTTCTTAGGGTGATGATGATGATGACCATGATGATTACCTTGCTTGTGAGTCTGAGTATTCAGTGCCTATACGAAGTACATCATACTTGGGACTGCTGTTCTGATTTGTGTTTGTCTGTGTAGTGTATGTAATATAAGGTAGTGTCATGTGAACCAAGGTAAAGTAGGGGACGAACATTTGCTTTTGCGTTCGAGCATGCATACAGTCACGTAAAGCTGTTGCGCGAGACTCCACGAACGACACGTGCTGGGACAGAACGTGAAGCAGGGAAACTCCCCCTTGAACACGCAAGCGTTGCAATACTAAGAGTTGCCACAGTGGATTCAAGTCAAGGCTTGTAACAGAAAGCTAGCATAGACAGCTGGCAACATGCCAGCACGCAACCAACACCAGACATGCTGTACATTCTCGTAACCGATGTACTAACACTAGCAACACTCCTTCCCGCCCCCAGAAAACGTAGCAGTGCCCAGGCGCTCGTACGCCAAGATGAGTGTGATCACCTCATAAAGCTATGACTAGTCTGTTGCGGACAGAACTGACGTTCTTGAACGACGTACCTGCAGACCCCCAAGCCCAAGCTGCCTCAACCAGGCCATCTGGCGCCTCCCGAAGACATACAGGCCGTAGAACAAGACGGCTAGCGCTGTTTTCAGGGCCCAAGTACTGTAATTTGGCTGGTGCAGTGGGGTGCGATTTAGTTGTTGTTGGAGCATTGCCAGTGCCGGTATTGTGCTTCCTGGTATGTTCAACCTGCTTCAGCAGTGCTGTTGTTGCTTTTGCTGCTCATGGGCACTTCATGATCGATATATACCATGCAGGCGTAATGCAACTCCTGGACGACCTCAACTAAAAACCTTAAAGTTTACGTCAGTTTAGGGTTTAGGGTTTAGCTCACTGGCCTTTGTTATCACTTGTAGACAGTCCGGGCCTTGACCGAAGGCTTTGAATCCAGGACCTAAGTCAGGTTTAGGGTTAAAAGACTAGGGTTCAGGACTTGCGGGTTTCGGGTTTCGGTATGGCTTCGTCCTAGTTCAAGGGTCCTCAAGTCTGAATGTGCGCTGAAGGATTTCACTCTGACTTAGCTCCATCCGAAGGCGGCCGTGACAAAGCAGAGCCAACCTATGCACAATACACTCGATAACTTCCTGACTTCCAGGGGATGTCCCGCCGGAGAGCATGTGAGTTGGGATGCCGTGCAGCAGACCTAACAATTTCTCATTTATTGGACCTTTGTGCTGCCTGGACATCTGAGATAATTTGTGCGGGCAGCTCGAGGATTCTGGGGTGGCCTTGGTCAGCTTGGTTTGAGGCAATGCTATTTCTGCACTGCAATACAGGATTAGGGGTTTGTAGTTCTAAGTTCATGCCAAGGGCCGGCATTCCCAAGTAGGACAGCCCATCTTCGCAGGTCCATCGCCCTCGTAGCTTGGGGGACTTGCCGGCCTTCGACTTGGCAGAGCAGGTCGAAGCACTGGCTGAGAGTTTTTGCTGTTTTGCAGGGCTCCGGAACTCTTTCACCTCCTCGAACCGTAGAAACCCGGCACGGCAAAACATGCTGACGCTAAGCACATATGATTTCCGGGGGTCGAAACCACAAGCCCGACCTGGCAGCATCGCACGGCAAGTCAGGATGCCAGTTGGGAGAAGGGCTTCTGTTCTACTTTTTATACAGACCTGCCAGGTAAAAACAGTCATAGTGGCCAGTAGCTGCAAATCCTTCTTGGTATTAGGATTATTAGGAGAAGAGGATAGCAGGACCAGAAAATGCCCGTAGCGCTGTGAAGAAGGCGCGCCAGATCCGCTAGTGGACCGGTCGCAGTTGTCAGTAGCTACGCAGTGCATGGTCATGCAAGAAGATCTCTCTTGATGGAAAAAGAGAGGAAGACGAGTCAAGGAAATATCAGTCAAAGTACCCAGGAGGTCCAGCAAGGAAACAGGCCCGACGCAGATAGATGTTTAGTACAGCAGCCGCTAGATACAACTGGCAAGCCGACATTGTTTCATGAGGATGATGGGAAGATCTAGCAAGCAGAACCAAAGGCCACAGTGCGAATCCATTGCGGATACATGCCTGCAGATTCATTGATCACAGAAATGCCCTCTCCACCGGCACAGCATTAGCAGGACTTGTTGACCAGCATTGCACCGGCTACAGCACCAGTAGAACACAACCACAAGGGTCACCGGCATCGGCAGCAGTGCCAGCAGCACCAGCGGCACCAGCGCAACTGTACCGACGATGACAGCGCCTTTTTGGCAGCATCAGCATCAAGATCAGCAGCGAGATCCGCGCATGCCGCAAGCACTGATTGTGATCATCCTATCATTTGCATACTGGCATCAATTGTCTCACGGATGGCCCATTGTGCAGCATTCTTCAGTGTACCCACAGGAGCAGTCGGACGACGAACGCAGCCCGCGGCTTTCACTACCTGGTGCCTTCCACAAATTGCTGCATTACCCTCACAGGGGTGTGGTTTGAACTTGGGCGTAGTGCGATGTCTCGACTCCTACTTGGAGGTACCGGTGGGCTGGTCGGTGTAGTAGCCAAAGTTCAGACTCATGTTGAGTTGAAGCCATGCTGACCATGGCTATTGTTGACTGTTCCGACTTATTTTATGACGGCCGTTGCGTTAGCAAATCAATTGTATTGTATGGTAGGTATTGCGGGTTCGGGCTTTTGCAGTGCTGCTCGCACGGACTCACATGTAGTCTATGGCGCTCAGGCACAGAGAGACGCAATCGGTATGCATTTGGGCATTAGTGGAGCCCGCGGGAAGGTGATGCGGACATCGACGCGCACGTATGCTGCTGTGCGGCCTTTCGTTTGTATGCATGTGAAAGCATGTGCAAATTCAAGACTATAAAGACAACCATGGAAAAGACTTGGAAACGAAAGATCCGCGGACCCGGACAGAATTAGTGAATGTGTTTGCTGGTACATCTGGGAAACCGTGGTTCGATAGATGTCCCTAGGACCCTCCGCCGCTTGCATTGGTCTAGCCACCGCATCCTGTTCCCAAGAAAGGACAAGTCATGACGGCCTGGACCCTTTTGGAATTTCATCGGTGCTGCCAGGTGATGCTTCCAGTGATGAGGAGGGTGGATCCTCGTCGGCCCAAGGGCGTGTGATGCTGATGCGTCATTTTGCCGCGGGTTACGTGTGTGTTCTTTAGTCGGAGTGTTCAGACCTTCGGAGCTGTGGGGGCAGCATGGTCATTTTCGAACTGGATGACAAGAGTTGGGGGTCCGGTGTCGGCTACATTTCCCACACCGTCGAGGCTTCGGCTTCAGGATCTGATCGGATTCGTGGCAGTAGAGCTGCTGGAGGCTGGTACTGACGTTGCTCCTGCTGCCGCCATTCCTACTGCTGCTGCCGCAACTGCAACTGAAACTGCTGCTGCTGCTGCTGCTGCTGCCACTGCCATACTGTTTCTCCGAAGGGTGCTACTTGCGTGACTTCCGAATCGCAGTCGCGGCGCACCTGTTCGCTGGGTAAATTCACCGTGAAGCCAGGTCCCTGATTCCGACATACTCCGAAGGTGAGTCTTTCATGAGCAAAGCTGTGAGACCTTTCCGAGCCCTCGTAATTAGCCACCACGAGTTCAGGCTGAATGGCTTACAGAAAGAAAACTTGTGAGGTGCTGACGGATGTTGAGCAGCGAGATGACTCAGGTTACCCTCAAAGTTTATGGTCGTGATTACGGGAGAAACGTGCTGAAGTAGAACGCAGGATGCACACCATGTCCTTCCCATGTGTGGCCATTGCTGCCGCGCTCCTGTGGACCAGTGTTCGCACCGACAGCCTCCGTGTGGGTCAGGAGGAGGATGACGATTCGGAGATGCTCGTGCACTCCACGCGCGTCCGAAATTCGAGCATCCCTTGTGCCACGGTTCGGATGTATCGACACTGCGTGCGATCAACGACTACGAAGGTGAAGGGGGTTAGTCCCGAACATGATGACCTCTCACACTATACAGACTTGCCGCTGCCTGCTTGGAACACGCCAATGAAGTGGTGCACCGACCAAGGTTCTGCGCTTATGAAGAGTGAAGGAAAGAAGCTGAGACAGCGAGAGCTCAAGATGGATCTGTCGAAGCTGAAGGTAATCGTGGACACGGACCAGCGTGATGCTACCAGTGCAAACTCCCTACTGCAGGGGCTTGCTGACCAGGGTGAAATCTTTGCAGCACGGGTGGAATATTTCCCTGTGCTCTTCAACGCCTTCAAACCTGGAGCTGGTGCGACCGTTTGCAAAACTCCAAGCAAGGAGCTTATGACAGCACAGAAACAGCAGCGACTGCACACGACACCGATGCCCATGGGTGTCGGTCCTGCTCACGACATGAACCAGACAAAATACAACGACGTGTTGGAGCTTTTTGAGAAATTGTTCGGAGTTGGCGCTGCAGGCTCTCTGAAACAGATGAGCAACCCACCCATCATCGACAACGAGACAGGACTTTTGAAAGGAGCACCTGTCGTGCTGAAGCTTCTTGCGACGAATTTAATGTTTGCTTACGCATCTAACATCACCATCGCAACCCATGTGCCAGCAAGCCGGGATCAGATCTTCGAGCTCACGGCCTGGACCCATTGGGAGCGCCGGATCTCGCAGACACCGGCCCTTCTTGTGTCAAAGAAAGCTTGTGGCGTCCTTTCTATGATCACCATGTTGCTAGGTAAGCCCAGGCAGAAATATGCCATCTTCGTAGGGCATGACAGCGATCTTGATGCTTTGGCGCACTTCTTTCAGATTACATGGAAAGCGCCTCCTTTCCCCGCGTGGAAGCCAACACCTCCGGGGTCATCGCTGAGCTTCACATCCTTAGGTGACGGCACAGCCTTGGTGCATTTCACGTACCAGGTCTTCGACTCCTCAAACGACCCTGAGGTTAAGGTCGTACCCACCTTGCCTGGCCGGGTGAGTTTGTTTAAAATCAAAGCCTTCATCGAGACGCAAATCATGGAGTTTGCAGGTGAAGAGTGCTTGAAAGTTTGCACTTCTCTAAGTGCGAACATGTGATGGGTTGCTAGACGCTAGAGACCAGATTCTGGAGGTACAGGCCTTGCCATGAATCCTAGATCAATCTCACCCTTTGCCGACTCTAGTGCGTGCATCGCTTAGCGACAAACTGGCGTGCTGACCTGCGACCCAGCCCATCCGAAAGCAAAAAGCGATTTCCCGCCTACAGACACAGTGGATCATTCACATAACTCTAAGTTGCTAAAATATATCTGCACCAAGGAACGCCCGTCTTGCCGCTGCTTCAGCTCATAAGCAGCCATGACGACCTACCGGAGGCTCCACATGACTCTGAGGGGATCTAGAATCTAGGAACAGACGAAATCCAGTGCTCACTGTAGTAGCGCTGGTGCATAGTATGGAAACACCACATGATAATGATGATGGTGATGACGACGATGCTCGTGGTGGTAGTGGTGGTGGCGGCGGGGTATGTGGTGTTGCTCGGGCCTGAAGATACGGACAAGCAGTAAACCTCGCCTGATTCGTCGAGTGCGAGTGGCAAGAATGTGGTGTTGATAAGTGTGGTTGTCGCCACATGCTTATATATCTCCTTGGCACATGTGGCCAGTTTTACAATCTGTCCAGCCTCAGAGATCTCGCCGAGACACGGCAGAGGGCCCAACGGTCAAAGCCTGCACGTTTGAACTCGAAAGGCTGGAGCGACAGATATTCACTTCAGTTTGCAAGCGCCGTGCACCGAACCCCGCAAGCTTCCACTGGCAGCAGTTGGGGGAGCATTAGAGGCAGGACAGGCAGGGGCATCAGTTACGGTTTTTTGCAACGAAGTCATCAAGCGCCGAATCGGAACAAAGTTTCAAGCCATCTAGCCATACTTTGTGCAGGGCAGCGGTGCCATGAGCCCGGTGATGAGAGATGCGGCACCTTGGATTCCTTGTTTTCTATAACATGCGCACCCTGCCCAGTTGACTCAGGCAGCCAAAACATGAGACCCTACAGTAGACGATCTTGCAATAGTCGCTCGCTTGATTTGAAAGCCATCCTACTTCTTGCGGTAGGGGGAGATATGGAAGTGTTGTGGATGCCAAAGGGTATTGACGATGTGAAATGGTAGACCCCTATGTGCGGCTTACGTTTGGAGGCATTCAAGATGTCTAACTCTTCTAAATCACAAATTAAATATCTGGTGGCAACCAGTGAACTAATGAGCCCGACAATTCCGATCATAAATTTCGATGTAATCCCGTGTAGCCCAGGATTTTTCCGCTGCCAGCTGCCCTGTGAGTGACCTGCGAGGACTTCGAGGCTTCTTGGGCAAAATACAGCTTCAAGGGTTCAGCTTTCGGCGGCCTGTTTTTTTTGTGTATGGAGGGAGGTCCCATTAAGAGCTTCTTGTGACGGCTGCTGCCACGACGGACTGTGGTTTCTGCCTCACACGCCCCTCAGAAGCACTCTCAGCCGGACAGGTTCCTTGAGCCCACCTCAGCACACAAGCGCCTCGGCATGCCTGTTATCAGCAGTTTTCTGCACTTCTGTCTTTTAGCTTTGACGTTGGTTGGTGGTCGACGCGGAGTTGGTGGGGCTGACATGTTGAGGGTGCGATGGCGACTATCATGGAGTTGATAATGGTATTAGTGGTAGTGGTAGTGGTTAGTGACGACGACCAAGACAACGACAACTACAACTGCAATGACGGCAGCGACGACGACGGCTACCGTTGCTACCGCTGCTACTGCTGCTGCGCTTCCGATTCCGCTACTGCTACAATGCCTTGGACCTCTATCACGACGAAGTCCACTGCGACCACAACTGTGATTACTGCAAGAAGGCTCCTGCTGCTGATGCTGCCACCACGTATGCTGGCGGCTGCAACGGCGAGTACTCCCAAGATAGTCATGATTAGAAAGTGTACGATGCCGGCGACAACTACTGCTCCTCCTTCTTTCCGGGGCTGCTGCTGTGGTGCTGTATTGCTCAGTAGCCGCGATGCAAGGGTTTCGCGTGCCTAGTTGGGCACACTTCACGTCTGGAGAGAGGTGGGGTCGAGATTTTTGGCGAAGCTGGCTGTCTTGGGTGAATTATTTGATGTTGGCATTGGTCGGAGTTCTTGTTGTTTTGTACAAGCTGCAGACGTTTCAGCAGGCCTCGCCCTCGACTCTCACTGGGTATGTTCGGCAATGCCTGGCCGAGTCTGCATGCCCAGCTACCACTGAGGTCCTCGGGGACAGAGCCCGGACAATTCCGGGGAGCCCTTGATGAAGCAGGCACAAGATTTCTTCAAATTTCACTGTTTGAGCCCTGAAGGTTTCGGGCTGGTGACGTCTCCACCAGGGCTCCGGGATTTAAGGTTTTGGGTCATGGGTTCGAGGTTGCCGACCTAAGGGTTAAATGTAAGATTCCTAGCCCCAACTCAATCAGATGTGTGAAGTTGCAGGATCCACAGGCCGAGGGAAGGAACAGCGAATCCTGACGGAGATCGCTACGGGCGTGTAGGTGTGTACGGGGAGTAATCTGAATTTTTCAACGATTTTCCTAGGGTTGAGAGCTCGACGGCATGCTTCGGCATTCGGGCCCTAAGGCTGTCGGGCTATGACTCCAGGCCTCTTCAGGTTCCAGGGGCTGTTGGACTTCGACTTTGGGTCATGAGGTTCTATGGCTGAAGGCTTGATTTTTCTTCTGATGGCACGAAGATCAACAAGAACGTGATGATGATGGGGTTCTCAGAATAATGAAGAGAGAGATGCAGTGGCTGTTGGCGAAGACGGTGCAGCCGACGATGCTGGTGCAGATTGTCGCCACCGTGATTCTCTTGATGGTGGTACTGACCGTACTGATCATGCCGAACCGGCTCACAACAGCTACGGTGATGCTGCGGCTACAGCATAATTAAATCGTTGTGGTGGTTAGCTCCTCTTGCTGCTGCTTCCATTGCCCTGTTGCCCAAGCACCGTCGCCTGCATTGAAAGTTATTAAACGTCGAAGCCTTCAATTGCCTGGGAAAGGCATACGACAGTGCTGCATGCTCGACGTTCGCCATCAGCTTCGGACAAGCCAGTGCACTAGTTCAAGCTGGAAACGACTGCCATCAACAATTGTCGTGATGATGATCCCAAAACGTGCCGGGCCCTTCAACTTTCCAGCCTCTCTGGCGCAAGGCAATTGAAAGTATCTGTCGTCATAGCTATGCCATGCCAGTTCTGCGTATGGAGAGTAGTTGCAAGCCAGGGCTCCCATTCCTGGATTCGCCAAACTCTGGAGTCGACTTTGATTTCCCTGGCCTTATCCTTCATACGTACCCCAACCTGAATCCCGAAGCTGCCAAGCCACCTTCGCGCGAGGTCTCGTTCAGGATGTCGGAGGACGAAGATGATGACGAGGACATGCCTTCTGCGCCCCATCCCCGCAATCTCAAAGCCTAGGCCCCCAGGCTTTCGAGCCCTGTGTACCCTAAACCCCGATCAAATGATTCGATGCCCTGCTGCTGGTGAATGGATTGTTCCACTCTGCTTGGTTTGATCCTCCGGCCGGACTAGATCCGAGAAGCTATCCTGTGCAAACGGAGAACGTTTCTTCGGGCGTCTGAGCCTACCACAGCCCAACTATGAAGAATATGAACAGTATAAAGCTATTTAGATCTAACGCCCATAGTCTATATAGCTGATAGGCCATATAAATATAAATACATACATATCTATCTATCTATCTACCTATCTATATAAACACTCATGTGTGTGTGGATATTTGTATATGTGTATATGTATATATATATGTATCTTTATGTACATGCATAAAGAAAGCCCACCGACACACACACACACACATATCTATATATCTGTATATATATATATATATATGTATATGCATATGCATATGTATATGTATATGTATATGTATATGCATGTTTTGCAAATTTTTGCAACATATACATACGCACACATGCGCACGCACACACATCTCTCTCTTTCTCTGTATTTTTATACACATACATATCCACATACATATATGTATCTGCATGCCTGGCTGCCTACTATACGCATGTACTTACTTACATACGTGTATGTGTACATGCGCACGCTCGCAAAGTACACGGCCAGTGGCCCGATTCCGGCGAAAAACTTTGCATTTCAGTGACTCTTTTCGAGAATAACGGGCACTGTGTGATTCTGATTTTTCTCAATATTGCAATGGTAGCTGCTGCGCATGTTCGGGCTTTTCGTGGACTTGGGGCATGCAGAGCTCACCAAGCGGCCAACACCTCCACCCAACACTCTCAACACTTTCATGTTAACTATGGTGAATGTTTTTAGCATCAAGCTTACGAGACCCGACGCCTGTCAACGAGCATGAGAATGTTTCCAGCTAGGAAAGCTACTCGTAGGAAAGCATGCCTGAGGCAGAAGATGAAGCATTCGGTCGAAATCGCCAGGCTCAACCTTCACGGCCGCGCCGAAATTCACGGAGCCTGAGCCCGTCCATCTACCGCAAACAGCAGGTGTGGCAGCCTAGCACCTTTGAGGAACGTTCGAACAGAGCAGAGTACACTACGCCCCTAAACCCCTCTGGTTCTGGCAAGCTGTTTGGGTTTCGCCAAAAAGTTCCTTTTTTGCGAATGCCGGACATAGTAGAAATTCGTTCATAATCGACCAGAAGTTAATTCGATGCCAAAACACAAGTGGTGTGGTGCGAACGAACGAGCAGTAGGGATGCGTCCGCGTGGTCCCAACCATAGATTCCATAGATGGCTGAACTTACACGTCGCCTTCTTTGGGACAGCCTTCTCGTGTGTCACGGCACAGCATCTTCGGAAGCATTGTCATGCCGACCGACAGCCTTGTCTAGGTACAGCCTTAGACATGTACACTAACCCGCGAATTCAGGAAGTCAGAGGTTGAACGCATCATACCTGATGCACGAAAGCAGACAGGGTTTACCGACTTTCTGCCTATCAGGCTGCTGGGTTATATAAGGTTTGCACGTTCCTGACCCGGTGACCGGCACCATCTTCCAGAGCAGTGTGCTGTTTACCGCCAGCACACGTCTGGCTAAGAGCAGGGCCATTGTGCAGCATCATCCTCGTCGATCGCAGGCATCACACTCGAATCGCCATCAGTAGTCATCTCCTTCGCATCACCGCCATCGTCACCATCATCCTCATCATCTTCACCCCTGTTCCCCTGACCCTGAACCGTGAACCCTTGCGCCTGCAGGGTGGTCCCGCCCGATTAGCACCTCCGAAGTCCGAGAGCGATGCTCTTCTGTCGCCCTGCCAAGCTTCCAGTTTCAGTACAGCTGCCCTTGGACACGCTTAAATGCTTAACCCTTTCGGGATCGGAAAGCAGTGGTGAAACGTGGCGTGGCGTCGCAAGGCTGAGGCTGTGTTCTTAGATTCAGTGTTGCTTCCCTGAGACGAGGGAGGTGCACTCCGGGGCATTGTTGTGCAGGGACACCTGATGTGTGCGCGTACGTACAGTGCGGGGGGATCTTCAAGGTTTCCAAAACCTGCAGGTCCCAGGTCTATGCAACGGATATTTTGTAACCACGCCTGGGCAGCAAATTCCAGATGCTCCGAACAGCTTGCCGTCTCCGCAAAAGTTTGAAACGATGCAGAGAAGAGTAGCATGGGCCTGGGCAAGGATGACACGCACAAATCGAGAAGTGTAGCAAGTTTTGATCCTCGCCTGGCTGTGCCTGGTTGTGAGTGCTGACTAGCTGACTAGCTGATCTGTGTCGGCCCTCCGAAATAGTGGTAGGTAGTCATTTGTAGCCATAGTAGTGAGAGCAACAGTCAATGGTAGGACAATGCTATCACCCTAGACTACGATACTCTAACACTGTAAAACGATACTGCTACAAGACCGTGGAGAATATGATAACTGTAGTGCCGTCGTGACACTAGGAGCCCAAGAGTAGCTGTGAGTAGACGAGCCAGGTCCTCTGGCTCCGAAAGGGATCGGGCGAGGGTGAGCAAGAGTGCCGCCCTTGGACTTGGTGAAGGTCCGGGCTTTGCTGGAATTTAGGGGTCCCGAGGCTTGCACAACAAGCCCACTGCGTCGACGCTCTCATCGGGCAGCAATGTGCCGCTTCCGGAGGGGGCATTCGCCTCAGACCGGGTCGAGTTTAGGATCTCGGGACCAGATTCGAACAAGCAGGTACTTGATTGCAGAAGTTCTAACCTCGAGGCGTGTAGGGCATCTATCCCCGGCACTAGAATATGTCGATGCGACCTGCCGCTTGAAGGATTTTGATGCTTCGTGCCATGACCTCCCTAAACCCTAGTTGCTGAGGAGCTTGTTGTGTACCTCATTCGTTTATTCTGGGGCACTCCGCGAGTATGAGTTCATTGGGATTTCGAGCTTCTTTGTCGCTGGTCCACTGCCCTCATCCCGCAACCATGCAGCCGAAACGTTTCCCAATGCAATAGACTGGTTGTCTCTAAGTCTGAGCGCATTCGTGCTGTCGTCTGCACTCTTGGTCTCCTGTGTACGTACGTACGTGCGTGCGTGCGTGGGTGTGTGTGTGTGTGTGTGTGTGTGTGTGTGTGTGTGTGTCCGTGTGCGTAGAGTGCCTCTGACTTAACTGCCCTGCACCCTGGAATTCAAAGTATGCCATTGAGAACCCGCCCCTGTCGAAGTGCGTATCGAGACCTGGAACTCTCCCCGCGTGTCTGAGAGAGCGGAGCCCACAAGCACAGAGCCTTCCGTCTTGGGCCAAGGAAGATGCACTGAGTCTGAGGAGTGTGCCAGCTGTTGAATCTCAGGCCCTCAGATGGAAATACGAAAATGGGGATAGACGCTCATGAACCAGTGTCGTAGTGTTAGTACCGGCAGCTGCTTTGATACAGGCATGTTGAGAGCTTGGGCTCTACGCAGCAAGAGACCCAAGCCTGAAATGGAGTTGTCTTCCAGGAAGAGGGACATGGCTTGGCGGCCAGCCTGGGAAACGTCTTCTCGAGCAACAACGAGGTGTGGCTTCAATTGATGCTCTACTCTAGACTCTAGTTAGGCGGTAGTTCTGCTGCTGCCACTGCTAGTACGACTGCTCCTCCTACTACGACGATCTACGATATCTACGATGCTACTACAACTGATCCTGCTTTCTACTCCTGCCGCGGCTGCTGCTGCTGCTGCTAGTGCTGCTTGTGTTTAGGCTGCTTTCTATGAAGTTTATGGCTTGCGGCCACTCCTCGGCGGATATGACTGTTATGTTGAGTTTTTTGCACATAGAATTTTCACCTACTGCGAATGGCTCGGTGCCTAAGCATGACCGAAGCAAGGGGGTCGCCTGTGCCGATCCACCGCCTGTCCGCTGCAGCCTTGGAACCCAAAGCGCTTGGGTGTGCAGCTCCAGGGCATAGGCGGGTAGATGCGGGCTTGTGAGCGAGATAGTTTAATCAGGGTGCCACTTTTGCCGGTGGAGCATGTCTTCAAACTGATGGATGCGATGCAGCGTCGAATCGACTAGCACGAATATGTCATCGCCGACTATAGCAAAACTACAGCCTGCAGCAGTCTATGTCGGGAGCCGCATTCCTTGGAAAGAAGGAGATAACTCACGTATTTCATCAAGTTCAGTCATGATCCGATAAAACTTGATCGGATAAGGCTTTCTCGTGCGTCACTTCAAAAATAGCCCCTGCAGACCCTACATGCAAAATGCACCACATTTGCTCACGCATTTTGGTGTTTCCAAGCTGCAGGAAGAGTTGTTTTGCTTAAAGAGTGATAAGAGTGAATAGCTTGACACCTTTTACAGCGAAAGCTCACGCCAAGAAGCGTCAGTGTTTCGTGCCTTTTTCATCTTGTCCGGGTAAAGACGCGCCCGAAAATACGACATCCCAGAGTCTGAAGCCATGAAGACGAGCATCAGCATCTTGAAGATCTTGAGTTCCCTAAGGTGCAGAGGATGGGGCGAGCGAGCCGCACCCAAGGCCATCAGCAGCAAGCTAGCTTGGTTTTGTTGCTTCGCAGGGTGTTCGGTGGCAGTATGGGTAGATATGGGTAGTCTGGGACTTTGAAGGTTAGGGCACCTTGTCGCCTATTCCGTCCAGGCCGCTATTTTATTGTTCAGTTGCTCGAAACTGCGCGCCACACACGAGAAGACACAGCGACGTTCTGTCGGTGCCGTCTGGATTCGTGCTGCACACATTGGAAGGTATGTAAGTGGCATCAGCCCGAAGCATACCGACACCATTCCGTGAATCCTGACGCTCTGAAAGGGAATGAGGTTCGTGGTGCGGTTTCAGTAGTACTTTTGAGAATGACCCTCGTTGGGTCGTGAAGTGTGGGCTATGTGAATTTCGTTTGGTCTTTAATCTTCCTTAGGCAGTCCCTCATTGCAGGTTGTCCCTGACGTCTCAAGACCAAGGTCCAGAACCGATACCCCCAACCCGGACATGCTTGGATTAGGAACTCGGAGGCAGCACATGGTTGATCTTGGTGGCATCTTTGGTTCTGAGCTTGTTTTCTTATGTTGGAGGATTGCCTCTGCTGTAGATAGCAGCAGCCCGGCGCCAGCACCAGCACCGTTACCATGACCACGATCACGGGCACCACCAACAACACAAGTACCTCTCCCTTCCACTACCTCTGCCACCACCCTCTAAAAATTCTAACCCGACCGACCACGACCGCGACTATTGCTGCATCTGCTACTACTATTACTGAATACTCGTGCCAGCAAGAAGCGCAGTAGGATTGTGTCTATGGCACGACAAAACATAATAATACTGGTAATGGCATGAACTCGACTCCGGAACCCCAGACGCCAACAGCTAGTGTGGAGGTCACCGGCGTCACTTGCCCAGCCGACCACGCATGCGAAGAAGGACGGAAACGGTGCTGCGCATCGTTGACAACATCGCTCTTGCTTGTGGGTCGCAGTAGGACTCGGTCCCTGTATCCAGACACAAGATCGCAGGACTACGACGAGTAGTAATTAGCATCGATAGTGGTACAACTATCACCGGGACGGCTACAATACCTAGGGCCTAGGGATAGCTAAGCAAGCTAGCGGCAAACCACATCCGAACAACCAAGGGTGAAGTTGGGACGTGACTGGGGTAGGGCCAAGAACCCTGTTCTAAACCAAAGTGTGCCTTCATGAGATGCTGTGCTGCCTCTGAGAAGACTCCCAAGTCTTTACGTCTGGCTGTAGAAGCAAAACAAAGCTTCACAATCCTCCACAGATTGACGCACGTCCTGTTGTCAGACGAGGTTTTGTTCTTCTAGATCTGTAGACTTGTTTCACACCGCTAACCTTCTTATTGCAGCCCTCGTTAAGTTGCAGCTTGAAGGTCAGGGTTCAACAGTGAAAGAAGGAAGTGCCGATGCCGCCGGACTCTCCGCGACCTTTGCGATTCCTCACGCGCAGCCGCCGGGATCCCGGTCCCTGCTTTTGAACGTGTACCCCCCCAATTGAACAAACATCTGAGGCTTCGTTTTTTTCGGGTTGGGGTGGTGCGGCTTGGCACGGTTTCTCAAGAGTTCGGCTGAGTCCCCAGAAGGTCGTTCCGCTTCAGTGGCTGACACCCTTTATTTGCAGGCACAGCTCCAGAGTGAGCCGGAGGGGCTACTATAGGGACCTTAATCACTACCTATACTAGTTTTGGGGTTCCTTGGTATAATTACAGCATAACATACACCACGACCCTATTCTAACTTTTAAGGCCCCTATATTGCGAGTCTGGGGAATGGTGGCGACATGTTTCGTATGCACTCGTACGTCTACTCATGAACTTTCGGGGGCACCTCAAGCATGAACCTTTCCATGCCGGCATATGCTGACACCTTTGTCGATGAGTATTGGGCATTGCGGGAACGTCCACAAGTCAGCCTTGTAGTACCCGTCCATGCACCAGCAGGCTTGAGTCCTTGAGACAGAAGGTCGACAGAGGGTAGCCCGAGGTGGATTGACATCTCCCACCCAGAACCGCAGCCGAAGGTCTGTTCAATTTTCGCCGGGGCTGATACCAAGGCATGGAGCCTTGGTCCGGGTTTTCGAAAATAGGGGGACGCTGAATGTTGGTGTAATAAAATGCTCCCCGATGAAAGCTGCCTGAGCAACTTCGCTTGAATCTTTGAATCATTATCCCTGGTTGACCATCTTGCAACATGTACGTAAAGCGCCGGAGCATGCAGACTATGCTGCACAGTGGCCCCTGGTGATCACGGGATGCTAGTGGCTTGGAGGATACTGGGCCGTATTTTGCTTCATGGCGTGAGAGGTGCGATTTCGTGGAACTTCATGTTGTAGACAGTCGTCTCCAGGCCTGGGACAATGCAGGCGGAGCTGCTGCCCACCCTGGAGGGGAGGGAACCGAGGAATGTCGAGTCGTGGGAAGAATGATTCTCATGGTCCTTGCTGCAGCTGTAGAAATAGAGCTGTAGCTGTACGAGCAAGAATAAGAATCGAAAAGCAGATCAAAGGAAATTTTGGCACGCTGCCTTCATGCATTTAGTCCCGGCAAGACTTGCAAAATACTTGGCTTGTGCGTAGTCTTGAATGCGATGCACCGAGTTATTTGGTTCTTCAGCTGCCAAGTGACGGACATTGTGCTCTTCCGATAAACTCCGCGTTCCGGCAAGAGTCGGCAGCCGTTCTGGAGGGCACGGCGAGGCCTTCCAGCATTCTATCGATATGTCAGACGCCCTAGCCGAAATTCGCACATATCAGTCATCGGCTGCATTAACCAAACTTGACTTAACGCAAGCTTCAGCCGCACTCCTGAATGGCTTATCCGCGGTGGAGGGCTTTGAACTTCCGGCGACCACAATGGGTCACTGATCATGGCCCTGTATCCTAAATGCTCATATTGATGTAGTGCGAGCCCTCTGTAGTCTATCCTGCACCCGTGAGTTGCGGCATTCATGCTTCACCAACTGTAGTGACTGACGGACATCCACTTTCCCAGCCGGCTGAATTATCCGGTTTCACGGGGAGGAACATGCCCCCACCGACTACATTATGGACCTATCCTGGAAACACATGCAGGGGGCTACGTGAGCGGGGCTGCAGTTCCACCCTGCGTGAAATGTCATTGGGCCCCAACAGCCCGAGCCAAGAACTGTGCACGAAGCACTGCAATGCATGCTTCCCCCGTTGCGAGGCTGCACAAGAGAGTGTGCGAGCGAGCTTTGAAGCACCTCTGTGCAGCTCCGACGGGGCGGGTGAATTGCGTTGGACCACATATTTTTCAAAGAGCCCGAGAGCGCTCTGTCCCTGCCCTGGCCCGAGAAGACCAGCTCTGCATGGCGCGACGAAGACCAAGTCACAGCGATGTAGAGCACATCATAGCAGATTGTAGTATCACAATATATTATATAGTTTGTTAGAATTACCTTTGCATTATAAGAACAAAAAGCATGCTGCTTGTTGTGTCATTGGCCGGAGCAATGCCCAAACCTAGCTCGAGGCTCATGCGAGGGGCTTCCAGGCCTTGGGTCTTCAAAATGGTCCTTAGCAGGACTTCCTTGGTGTGGCACAACATGTTGGAGGACAGACGTGGAACTCCGCCGATCTAATTGACATCGCAGCAATTGGTAGGCGTTGGATTTGGGTCTTCCAACACCAAAACGGCCCTATACCTTCAGCGGGTCTCAGATCGAACCTGCTAGCTGCCTCGTCAGAACCCTTGTCATCTGAGAGTGAGGGTACCAAGCCTCAGGCAACTGCAGCAGCCCGCCTAAAGCCTGGACGTTTGAACTCAGAAGTATTGGTCCTCCAGCACCGGCGCTCATCGCCAAATGTTTACATTTAGTAGTTGCGGCATCTGGACCTCAACAGGGCACTCGGGATGGTGATAGCACTATTGCTGGTCGTGAAATTCATGGCAATGATGTTGGTGGTGTCGACCGACTGCATCGTCATGACGTGGGCTAAGACCATCACCACGGTGGTGATGGTCTTAGCCCACGTCATGACGATGCAGTCGGTCGATGGTAATGACGTTTGCGATGGTGGAGGTGATGATGCTGCAGAGCATGAAATATGACGGTGATGGTGATCATCAGCATGAAGACGATGATGATGCTGCCGCTGCTGCTGCCGGATGCTGCCATTTTGCGTCTGGTATTGTGGCCGTTGTGATAATTTTGGTGTTGTTGTCATTGATGTTGGTTGTTGCTCATGGTGATGAATTTTGTTGCCCGTGGTTGTGACCATTATGATGACAGGCACCGAAGTATCGGATGCGCTGTAAAACTTGCGCGCACGTGCTAGGCTTCAGGCCTGGCCATCAGCATACATCTTGTATCTCCGAGCTGGCTTGAGGCTTCGAAGCACAGCTGTAACGTAAACGTCGGGTTCGCTTGCATTCGGGTCATTGTCACGGACAGAGGCAGTACGGTTTATGTCAAGGGCTTAACTGCTTTTGTTTCAGATTTGGCACCGTGTCTTCTACTTCTGGGAGGCTAGATCTTGCGGAGGCAGCAAGATCAAGAGGGATACCAATGGGGCTGCAGCTTTTGTTGATGGTGTTGGTCAGGTCCTGATCAGGATTTTTATTTCTGTATTACGACCACTTTTGCTGTCACTGTTCCATAGATTCTCTCCATTTGCTTCGAATGTCGAGGCTGTGCTTTCTAGCATCATCAATGTAATTGCAGATGCGGCTGCTGCTTGCTGCTGCTGGTACTTGCCAGTCCGGACGTAGTAGTAGTTTAAGTAGTAGTAGCAGTAGCAGTAGCAGTAGCAGTAGCAGTAGCAGTAGTAGTAGTAGTAGCAGCAGCAGCAGCAGCAAGCAGAAGTGTTGCTACCATTGCTTTTTCTACAGCTGCTACCACCATGGCTTCGACGCTCACCCTTGCTATGTAGCTTCGGGTTTAGGGATCAGGGTTTAGGGATTTGGGAACAGGGTGTAGGGATTAGGGTTTAGGGTTTAGGGGTCTTTTTCTACATTCTCTTGGTAGGTTTTTCTGCCCAAGGTCTCGACACGTCGGGCCCGAGGTTCAGGGCCCTCGTTTTGCGTTCCCCGGCTGTCCCTCGTGGGTTGTCCCATGTTCATACATATAGATAAGAATATATCTCTATATACGTATGTATGTATGTATGTATGTATATATATATATCTGTATATTCTACATGACTTAGACACCTTCATTTGTGCGACGATTGGAACAACCCCGATGTCTGTCGACAGCGAATCCACTCTGGGACATCATAAGTCCCAGAAGTGTTCGGGCCAAGACTTGCAGCAGAATCTGCTCCGGCATTTTTTTCTCGAGCATGCGCTCCTTGTCTGTTTGGTGATTTTTTCGAGACGAAGGTCCTGCATCTTGCCAGATTCGAGACCCTCGTACTTTAGCCAGCTGGCTTCCAAGAGACCGGATCTCGAACCAGGGACGACACTCAATCTTGCCCTTTGTAATGAGGTATTTCTCGACGTACCATGTCAAGAACACTTCGAATATTTACAACAGCCAAGAACAAAGTTCTGCTAGTAAAGAGCAAGGCAGGACTGTCGAATCGAATTGATGGCCGTTGCGCAAAGCCTTTCGTGGGTGCAGAGGTGGTGGCGGGGAGTTACAGGCTCTGACGAACTCAGATTTGGAGTCCAGACGAGTAGATTCAGGCAGAAAAGACTAGGGTCAACGAAATGTAGGCCTTTCTGAATGTGACTTCACCACTATGAGGTTGAAAGTTCAATAATGCGCAGAACATGTTTATACATATATATATATATGTATACACATACACACAAGTCGACAGATCTCTCTAGATTCTCTCTTTGTCTCTCTTTGTCTCTCGCGCTCTCACTCTATGTGCCTGTGCGTGCAAGGGTCTCCTAGTGGTTATATCCTCACGAACACAAGTGGTAGCATCTCGGTTCAGTGTCCAGGGTTTAGGGGGCCTCACTGCGCAGGCCGGAAGATGGCCAGAGGCTTTGCTGAAACTCAACTCTTAGGCGGAGTCTGGATGAGCCTTTCCGAGGGTTCGGCTCAGGCAAAACTTATATCTCCCATTCACGACTTGCGGTTTGAAATAGCAGACATCATCATCCTGAGCCGGGCCCCACTCATGGAGAAACCAGAAGCCATCTCCGAGATCAAGTGCCTGCGGCGCCCCAAATATCATTGGCCTGCCCCCCGAGCATCCCACAGAAGATCAACTCTGTGCAAAGCGCCGACCAGCGACAAGGTGAATCATGTCGAAGGGGTAAAAAGCACGGTTATTCTGTCTGGCTGGCAGCTGTGCTGATCAATACAACTGCCTTCCCCACACTGTCCACTGGTCGTTGATTTGATTCAACGTGGGGCTTCACAGCTGTTTGGGCTTCAGTTGCATGTGCCCAAACACTTGCATGTCTTGTTCCACTATAGCCTCTTTATAGCAAGTGGCTCCAGATGATTCCCCACTCCAGATACATCGCGCCTGGTGCTGGCCACCAAACACGAAGCCTAGAGTTTCCACGTCTCGAAGCTTTTGAGCTACACCCAAGAATCCTCAATTGGCCCAGAAAGCCGACATCGTGGGATGCCGCCCCAAACTAAAGCCGCCGAACCCTCACCCTAAACCCTGTAGTCCTTCGGTCCTGAACTTGAAAACCCTAACCCTTTCATGTTCACTTCATCAGACTGTTCCCCCGGCATGTGAGAGCACACACGTCCGCAATGGTTTAGTGCTTGCGAGCCTCTGGCGGATGTGTGCTTCCTTGGGAGGGCTGCCGGGGACTCGGACTTGATGACGTTAGCTTCAATGCTTCCGTGTGAAGTTGCGTGGTGTTGCATAGTGTCGTACTGTAAGACTTGTTTCGGGCTGGTATTCCGGTACCGACTGCTGTACATGGAAAGGCGGAGCTTACATTGAATGCTGCCATTTCGGAGCGGTTTTCACCGGCAAACGATTATGTAACTGTCCGGGTACTACTGTCATTGGTTCTGCTGGTTACGGCCATTGCCACCCCACTCATCATGACTGATGCTACTATATATGCAACCATTACTCACGGTCCCCAGTGTCAAACAGAACGTCTGTTGTGCTGACTTCCTGCGTGTTGAATCGTTGCTGCCAGTCCTATCAAAGATACGAGCCTTCTAGAATTGCTGGTCGCTCACATGTTGCTGCCATAGCTGAGCTGCTTAGACCCATTCTCATGGACATGTTCACTCTAGACGACACTGCATCTGGCCATTAAGCTCCATCTACTAGGTAATGATTCACCAGTATTCATCCGGTTCACAGTCTCATGTTCCGAGCTATTTTTCGCCGCTGTGCAGCAGGGAATGTTGTACAGCAATCGAGGCTGTTGGTTTAATGGTTTCTTTAAGTATTATCGTTGCTCAGAGAGCTCCGTAAGGTTGCGCAGATGAGGGTGGATGGCCTCGCTCCATCACTCTATGCTGAGTGGTTCTCGCCCACTGTTGCTGTTGATACTGGTGTGAAAGACATTTGAGCGAAAGCCGGAAAGATCAGAACCAAATCCGCTTGATGTTTGTGATGTTTTCTATGATTGTTTGCTCTTGCTCCAAGGCCTGTGAGAGGAAGGATCGAAGCATGTGTTGCCGGTGAGTTGTGATGGGATGCGCGGCCAGGTTGAGACGAAACTGGCTTCGCACCTGTGAAATGACGACACACTCACTTCCCCAAACAGCTTGCTAAGTTGCACAGACGATTTACAAACCCCGATCCCCGAACGTTGTTCAGTTTTTCGCCCCGCACCGACGGCCGACGAGCCAGGCACATTGCCCATTGCCTGCACCCACCTCAAGAACCTGTGAAGATGCCCACAGCCTCACAAGCTTCCAAGTCAGGCCGGGTTCAATGCCAACGCCCGGTCCAATGCTAACGCCGCCCACCACTCTGGCAGTGGGAGTTCGAAGCTTCGTGCTGCTTTTCGGCCCAATGATTTTTGGGGACTTGCCGTGTAATGTCCTGGTAAGGTGCTAGTAGTCACTTAGTCGCGTCTAGCTATTTTCTTGGACTGTTCCTACTACGAATGAGCAAGCAACACGACTTGCTAGTAGTGGCTCCGGGCCACAACCGACGTGAATAGAGGTCTTTGTTTTTCGGGAGTGCGTCGTTGGGGCCAGCACCAGGATCCGGGTTGAATTGTTAAGGGTGAGAAGGGCCTAGATGGGGAACAGGAAAATGAGGTGCTGCTCGGAAGAGTTGCAAGAATCGGTCATCATTAACACAGATGTGCAGTGCAAACATGCGCAACCAGCGATTTACCAAAGTTGCTCGCAGTAGTAGTAGAAGTAGTAGTAGTAATTAGTAGTAGTAATGAGTAGTCGTACTAGTAGCAGTAGTAGTAGTAGTAGTAGTAGTAGCAGGAGGAGTAGTAGTAGTAGTAGTAGTAGTAGTAGTAGTAGTAGTAGTATTAGCAGCAGCAGCAGCAGGAGGAGGAGGAGGAGTAGTAGTAGTAGTAGTAGTAGTAGTGGTAGTAGAAGAAGAAGAAGTGGTGGTGGTAGTAGTAGTAGTAGCAGCAGTAGCAGTGCCAGTAGGAGCAGCAGTAGTAGTAGTAGCAGCAGCAGAAGGAGTAGTAGTAGAAGTAGAAGAAGAAGTAGTCGTAGAAGAAGAAGTAGTAGTAGTAGTAGTGGTAGTAGTACTCTGGTAGTACTAGTAGCAGTAGTAGTAGTAGTAGTAGTAGTAGTAGTAGTAGTAGTAGTAGTAGTAGTAGTAGTAGTAGTAGTAGCATCAGTAGTAGTAGTAGTAGTAGTAGTAGTAGTAGTAGTAGTAGTAGTAGTAGTAGTAGTAGTAGTAGTAGTAGTAGTAGTAGTAGTAGTAGTACGGTGCAGACATCCTCTTCACAGAAGCTGCCCTCATGTTACCCAGCCCAGAACTGTGGTGTTCCAACCATGCAGTGTGGCATTGGCGAAATTACGGCAGCAGGGTTGCACCGACATTCTCCAATCAAGCGAGAGCTTGTATTTTCATGCGTAAAAAAGTGGCCCGGCCGCTCGGCGGCAACCATTTAGCCGTTTTGGCTCAGGTCTCAGTTGATTGCTGCTAGCCTCAACTCCGCAGCCATGCAGAGCTCGTCCGCTATGATGTGTTTGTCCCTTCAGCTTGTGTTGCTCGCGCCGCGGGCGTTGGCAGAAGCCCCGGTGCCCATGCTCCGTGGCCTCACGCGCGGCCCCGCTGAGCTTCCCAGCTGTACAGAGAAACCTAACTTCCACTTGGCACGCGCTTCGTGGTGTGGGGAGCAGAAGGAGCCCATGGCATGCTCCAAGGACGTGGACAGCCCCAACCCTATCTGGGACTGCCATCTACAGGCCGATGGTTGGTGCTCCTTGGGTGGCAGCCCTTGTGCATGGCCAGAAGGAGCTCCGGCCAGGGAGGTGTCCAGCGATTGGCAGAACCAGAACTCCCAAGGTGGAGCGACGCGCTTTGTCACCTGGAACCTTTATGTTTTCACATTGGCCGGCCGTATCCATCCTGTCGTGGACGAGCTCCTGCGCATGCAGCCAGAGATCGCAGCCATTCCAGAGATGTGGCACGAGAAGGGTGCCATCCTGGATCTGCTCAACCAGAGGTCCGGCAGCGTTTGGGCATTTGCTACAGGAGGAGCCACCGAGCAATTCAATGATGCAGACATCTTGTTCAGGACTGACAAGTGGGAGCACATTGCTAGCGACCTTGTTCCATTTTCGGCCGGCCGTGCCATTAACTGGGCAGCCTTGAGGCGAAAATCCGATGGCTACTCGCTGATTGCATCCGGAACACATCCGCTTTGCTGTCAAGGTGACTACGTCATTACGGAGGCCGTCGACTTCGTGACCAAGACCCTCAGTCAGGTGCAAAACCGTCATCCTTACCCAATCGTCCTCATGGGGGACTTGAACACCGGCTATTTCCAGCCTTCGCAGCAGCTTCTGAGAAACGGGCAGGTTGAGGCCTTTGGGCGCCATTGGCAAATTCCAATGACGTTCACAGATGCATGGGCCGAGCTTCATCCCGGCAATCCGGACCCCTCCACGATCAACGATGACCCGGTGCGACTGGACTATGTGTACTTCCAGAAGACGCCCTTTTCCGTGGGCCAGTCCATCGTGCAGTCTCAGATCTGGCCAAGAGCCGCAGGCAGCGACCATCGGGCGGTCTCCGGGGATGTTGTGCTCAACCGATGAGGAGCTTGCCGAGTGCAGCAAAAAGTGCTGCCCTAATCCATTCTTCCCTGCATTAAATTCGTATCTTGGAGAGACTGCCCCCCTGGATGGCAGACTGTCTAGCCTTCTGCTCTGGAAGATAGCTCCTGAGCACATGTCAAACTCCTGGTCCTGTTGCCGTCTAGGTTTTCATGGGCTTTCTTGATTCTGCCTCATCTCCGTGTACCGGTACGTGTCACATGTGAGGTCTGAGACCGTCAGGGTGAATGTAGTGGGGCCAGGAGCATCAGCGGAGGAGTTTCGCATGAAACGCCTTCCCAAATACGAAGCAACTGCATGCCCAACTTGGGCTCAATTCGGTCTTTTGATTTATCGCGATCGGTGGTGCACTGGAGCTTCGGCTCAACAACTCTTTGTAGGCAGCGGAGCTCTCAGACCTCCAGGGCAGCAGCACCTGACATCGAGATCCTTCCTTCGTCTGATCAGTAGTAGTTTATAGAAGTCTAGAGGCGGCTTTCCTTTCTGTCTAGGTTGTGCTGCATCTCTGGAGGAAGGAAGGCCCAGCGCCGGCAGTTTTGTCGCATAGAAGCAGCTGCACACTTGGTGTCAGCTGTGATCCATCATAGAATCATGGAAGTTCATGCAAGTATGTCAAAGGTGGGGTCATTGCTTGGGGGCAATCTCTGCAGGAGTCCCTGCCCAAATTGACATTGCGGGTGGAGCCGTCCTCTAGCAAAGGGCGTTGTGGGTTCACGTGCTGGCATCTAGACCTCCCTAAACCAGGTCCCCAAAGCCTCAACCGGTCCATGATAAGTAGACTTTGAAGTGGGTGGCAAGACCTGTAGGAGGCAAGGCGGAGAGCAGCTGCTTGGATGGTCATGTGTTCATCTTGCAGTTCCAATTGTAAGCAGAAGCCGAGCAGAGCGCAGAAATTCGAAGAAACGCAAGCCTTCCGAGGGAGCAGCACTTCACCTTCGAGTATGACGTCGGAGTCTGGTCCATGGGTTCGGTTCAGGCCCTGAAGGACCTGGAGAATGGAGGGAAAGATTTTCATGCCGAGATGCTTCAGCCTTCAGTTCGAGCGATTCTACCATAATATAGGGGCCTAAATAATTGCCTGTACTATTTTGGGGGTTCCTTACTGTAGTTATAGTATAATGTGCCCCAATCAAAAAACCTATTCTAATCATTAAGGCCCCTATATTAGCTACTTGTGCACTGGGAGCCCCACACTGTCAAGCCGAAGCCGAGAATAATTGGAGCTGCAGTCTACATGAGAACTGCTGGGCCACGTTGGGGGTTGATTTTGCTTGATTTTCAATCGTCGAAGGGACTTAGGTCTGCGCCTCAAGCCTGGAAGGTGAGAGTGCCCATATTCAACCCCATCAGTCCAAAGTGAATTGGCACTGGCATTCCACCCTTCCACCCAATGCCTGGTGATGCCGAAGGACCGCCGATCCGGGGTTCTCAAAACGTGCCCGGCTCAGATACGGCAGCACATCATGCACGCCCGCAGCCAACAGCAGCAGGAGGAGCGAAATGAGCGAAAGCTGCCACAGCCTCGCCGCCGCCCGTCGTCGTCCCCGGGCGGCGGTGGCATGGCGACGAAGACGACCTTAGCAGGAGACGGACCCCACACACGCAATCTTCATCATCATGCACGACCGCCAACAACAGCACAGCAATCGCCGCCACAACACGCATCGCCACCCGCACACGGTCACGGCCACAGCCACCGCTAAGCCACTGGCTCCACCTTCGGCGCTGGAACCAAGAGCAGCACAATGGTCGCCATGATCAGCCCTTGTCGTCATCATGCAGAACACGGCATCATTGGCTTGCCTTTGTCGTCGTCACGTGTTGTTGCGGCTTCTCAAAGATTGCCTCTCTAAGCTCTGTGAGTCAGTAAAGCCTTTTTGGTTCGCAGAATTGCCTGGTTGTTGTTTCGTGAGTCCTTGGTGATGATGCTGGCGGTTGTCGTGCTGCTTCGACTAATGACTTCATTGATTTTTGGGATGAGGTTTGAGAGGCTTTTTTCCATTTGTTTCACAACGTCTGCGGTGACATTCCCTCTAGGGCCCAAGAGAGCCCGAGCACAAGCAGTCAGGTTAGCACAGCAATGCCGCGGATACTTTGACAAACTTTAGCAGCGGCAAGCTCTGGGGCACTTCAGGTCTCAGTAACGCCAGAGTACACTCAGGGGGTCGAGACTTGCCATGGTGGCTACACTGTTCTACCGTTTCTAGCACGGCAGCTCTTTTGTGATTGAGTGTTCACAATAGGTGCCGCTCCATCTTCAAGCCGCGCCTCACGAGTGTCTGGACCGCTTCGCAGGAGCTTGCAAAGCTGATGCCCGGCTGGGAATGCAGGTTTGATTTGTGAAGGCGGAAGTAGATGATGCGCACAGTGCGATTCCAACGGGACGCTGGCACCACAGGTGCTTTCACAAAGTTCGTCGCCTGCTCAACCGTTGTGATGACAACTACGACGGTGAAGTTGCGACACTGCTTCCTGGGCACTAGGAGCAATACTCTCCGTTGTCCCTGAACAGTACTTGACTGACAGAAGGTTCGCTGTTCATGAGATTTCATGAATTTTGGGACCAGTAGCCGTGCTTGGACAAGCCTGTCCTTTGTGTCCTTCGGGGCGGTTATGGTATGGTTCGGGATTCTATTGTGTTGCTGACCCTGGGTTTGGTGGTTGTCATGGGTGTGACTTGTCACAGATCGTAGGCACAACAGCTCTAACAGAGTTCCCTGGGTCGTGTAGAGCCTCAGACATAGTAGCGGAGCGTGAACTTGGCTTCGTAGAGAGCGTCTCAACTGTCAGTCGTTGCCTGGGGAGCAAAGGAAGATGCTGCAGCACCCAATGCTGTCTGCTGTCACTGCACCTTTACTGAATGGATGCGTGGAGTGCTCGGCCAAGCTGGGTGTGTCTGTTTGTGTGTGTGTGTGTGTGGGTGGGGCACCGACGCCGTTCAACAACAGAGCAAGTAGTGGCAAGCTTGAAGCATCATGTTCGAGCTGTTTGCAGGCCAAAGTTTACCCGGCTTTGCTCTGCACCCGCAACAGATTTCGACCCCGGCTGATATCCCCAACAGCATGCGGAACGCTTTGCAAACCTTGAAAGCTCGTTAAGATTGACCGAATTACAAGGACGTTTTGGAGGACTCCGAGTATTTGTTCGTCGTCTCGCTCCGTGCAAACGGGGGGGACCTGGCGGAATTCCTAGACAGGCGCATCCCGTCACTGACACGCATCTAAAAGGGTTAAGGCAGGCAGCCATCTCACGATCGGGGTTCGGTGTGGGTGGCAGACCCATGGATGCATGGGATATCGTTTCGAGAGCAGGTTTGCGCTTCGGGTTTGATCTTTAAGCTTTGAAGTTTCTGGATCGATGAAGCTTGAGGTTGCTTTGGCGGGTGGGCCTCACTTTGGATTTCTGCATGGCCCTTCTTTCCCTGTCCTACATGCGATGTCCAAACTATCCCTTTCTTTTTCGGCGTTCGGGTCTGCAAGCCTTATGCATTATGCCCTAGTTTACAGTTTGTTAGGCACTACCATGTAGGGTCTGCATTCCCACGTCCATGCATGCAATCGCCGGCAGCTTCGGTTCAAGAGCCCCACAAAAAGTCCATGATTGAGCTTGCCGCTGTTTCATTGGAAACAGGAGTGCGTGTAATCATTTAGAGCGAATTTCTTTAGGATTTGGGGAGCAACTGGGGCTAGGATGTGACTCTCCCAGGCTCCGAAGGCAGAACACCCCATCAAGAGCTTTTCTGTCGGATTGTCGGTAGCCTTGATGCATGATCTCCGCCCAGGCCCGAACCTTGACCTGAGGTGCAACCACCCTGCCAGGCTGAGCCCGCAAGATTGAGTCGTCCTCGAAGAACTGCTGAGGTGTATATAAGTCTCAAGCAACACTCGTCTCCGAAACAGGGTTCAGCCCTTATCCTGTCGACTTCTGCTTGCAGAGCAGAAGACTTGAGAACCTCAGAAAGCCTCAACTCCTCATCCCTACCCTCTGCCCTCAAAGCACCTCGGTGGGTCTTCGGATCCCAGCCATGACGGCTCCAAACACGGGCTGCCTCTTCTGGGAGCTGACTCTTGAGGCGGAGCAGCATTCGTTTTGTTCTCAGTGCTACATAATATATACATCTATATATACACATAGTACATATGTATAATATCAAGATAGCCTAGATAGTGATAGAAGTCAAGTTCGTGATGAAGACAAGACCACGATTTTCACAAAGCTCATAGCAAAGAAGATGACGTCGATGGTTGTGGCATCGTTCCGGCGGTTGTGGTGAGGGGTATGTGTGGCGGTGATGGTGGCCATGCCTCGGGTGGTGATGAGCAGAAGGAGGAGATGGAGGCGGCAACGAAAAAGACACTACACACGGTAATAAATGTATTGAGACTGCCTGCGTGAGCGAGTGTGCGTGTCGAAATGTATTGAAGCTGTTGCCCAAGGTGACTGCTTTTGTTTTTTCCTGTGGAGTCAGTCTGTCAACAAGTCAAGACACTCATCATCGTGAACCGCCAGCAATAATATCAGCATCGCATATTGCCTGTCGACCTGGCTACTTGCACTGCCAATAGTATTTTCTTGTGTTGTGTCGCCACCACCACCACCACCACCACCACCACCACCACCACCACCACCACCACCACCACCACCACCACCACCACCACCACCACCACCACCACCACCGCATCACGCTCATCATCATCATCATCACCACCTTATGCATCCCATGATCTCAAATTCCGGACTTCCGGCCTAAAAGGTGCAAACAATAGCAAGTTCACACTCGGTTTCTGTGGGCTGCAGGCCACGTTTGGAGGACCACCAGAAAACACATTGAGGTGACGATGACGAGGGCAAGCTAAAAGATCAGAAAGAAGCAAAGTCACAGTAATGCGTACATCTTGAGCTTCTCTCTGGGCAAGTGAAAGTCTTTCCAAGCTTAAAGTCGAGGGCCAGTAGATGATGCCAACAGCCTTGAGCCCTGAGCCGAACACCGTGCGATTCAGTCCCTTGGCACTCGGCGGCACAGGAAGAGGCCCGGGATCCTCTGGCAGGGTTTGGGGGCGATGGCAGCTGGTATGAGATCGTCCCAGCAAAGGACGGGGGCGCTTGGGCGGGAGCCATCATCCAAATGCCTGCAGCCCGAAAGGCCTCTGAACGAAAAGAAGCGCCGAGCTTCAGAGTTTTGGGAGTACGCCAAAGGGATGCAGCTGTTCACGGTTTAGGGCTTGAGGGTTTGCCACAAGGCCTGTGACTTTCTTGGCTCTTGTAGGGCCCGCTTCACCCAGACATCCTAAGCTCGAAGCCCAGAAGCCCATCATTGCCCATCATCTCTCAAGTAGGAGGCAAAGTCATCTCTCAAGGGACAGACGCAGGACGGGGACCTGCTAATCTTCGAGTCGTCTCGCCGCTCTACGTCGTTGAGGTGCCTCGTGGGCAGCAGGTTCAGGGTGTAGGCCTGTGCAGGCTGCAAGGGGCATCGAGGTTTCCAAGTAAACCAGAACCCTCAAATTGCTACCCTCGTGATTGCCCCACCGACAAGCTTGAAAACTCCGCACCTACCGATGAAGACCCTTCCCAAGTCTGTAAAACCTTCAGAACCCTCAAGTTGCTTGCTACGCTCGTGATTGCTCTACCTGGAAGCCCGAACGCCGTACATACCGATGAAAACCCTTCCCAAGCGCCACGAAAACATGGCGCCAGATACACCATCTGCACGTACCACTACTACTACGTACTACTACTACTACTGCTACTACTACTGCTACTACTACTATTACTACTACTACCACTACTACTACCACTACCACTACCACTACCACTACCACTACCACTACCACTACCACTACCACTACCACTACCACTACTACTACTACTACTACGACGCTGACAAGTGGGAGCCAAAACTACTCCTACTCCTACTCCTGCTCCTACTCCTACTCCTACTCCCACTCCCACTCCTACTGCTCCTGCTCCTGTGCCACTAACACTGCCACTGCTGCTGCTTCTGCTTCTGCTACTGCTCCTTAATACTACTACTACCACTACCACTACTACTACTACTACTACTACTACTACTACTACTACTACTACTACTACTACTACTACTACTACTACTACTACTGCTACTGCTACTGCTACTGCTACTGCTACTGCTACTGCTACGACTACTACTACTTCTTCTGCTGCTACTACTACTACTACTGCTACTACTACTACTGCTACTACTGCTACTACTCCTACTACTACTACTGCTGCTGCTACTACTACTACTACTACTACTGATTCCGGTTTATCTTGAGCTCTGCTCCGTAGACTGTGCAATCATGATGCATGCCACATGCTGGCAGTGTTCATCTTAGTACCGTCAGCTACCTATCACTCATTATTTGCTACAAGTCTCCACTCAAGCGCCCGTCGTGAAAGGAACCAGCATTCGAGGCAGGTTTTTGAAAGGTGGGGGGCATACGCATGACGTGTTTTTGAATGTTTTCGATGCACACATTCTTTCCTGGTTATGTGTCTGCACACATTGCCAGAACGGCTACAATACTCCCTGTGCATAGACCAAATCGCCACCTGCGGCTGGAAGAATCTAAGAAGGCGCTTCGCCGTGGCCAGCGAGACCTTCGGCGAGGCAGGGTCCAGGGTTGTCTGTCTGGCTGTGGAACTACATATATCATATATATATATATACACACTATATATACTATATATACTATATATACTATATATACTATATATACTATATATACTATATATAAACTATATATAAACTATATATATATATATATATATATATATATATATGAACAAGGTAAGGTAGCATGTGAGCCTAGCCTGATACTGTTCACATTGCGCGTCGTGCTTCTGGAAATGTTGGCACCTCCGAAAGCAACAAACTGCCCACGGCAGAACGCCAGGTTGAGCTTTTACTGGATCAGCTAAACTCGTGTGTGGTTAGTATCAAGCATTCTGGTCTAAAGCTTTCATATCCCAACAGAGACTGCCAGATTTAAAGCCCAAAGACTAACCCTCTCTGCGACTTGATTTTGGCGACCCAAAGACCGTTGGCCTTCTAAAGGCCACAAAAAACCTTAAGCCTCTAAGTTTGCAAGCCTGACACCTAAAGCCTCAAGCAGAAGCGAGCCGACGCTCGAGAGGCTCCCTGAAGACCTCACATCACAGACCTAAGCAGGCGTCAACACGAGTTCGCGAAATCCCAAGAACCTCGCCTGGCTAGTCTGAGAGCGAGTTTTTCCACTCCTTCATCCGGAGGCCTCCAACCAAAAAGCCTGAATCGGGAACGAAGCGTGAGACTGGAAAGCGCTGGACAAAGTGAAGTGCAAAATGCACTGAAGGGCCAAGAGCTTTCCTTGGCGGTGCATGCGGCAGTGCCATCCCCGGCGAGCCCCGAGAAGGCCTGCTGCCTGGAGCAAGAAGAGGTTAAGGCGATAAGGTTAAGGTTTTGAGTCGAGGTTTCGCCCCATGCATTCGTTTTTGTGGTTGTATCTTTCCGGAACAAGTGTCGGGTATTCTGGGTAGCATCACAAAATCCGAGCCGCTTCTTCCTTGTGGGTTGGTGATGTCTTTGGCTCAGGCAACATACTGATTCGGGTCTTTACGGGAAGTCGTGGACATGATTTCAGGCTGGGGTGTTGACCTCTGACGCACATTGCCTTGGCAGCATGCGTGCCGGTGTTGGACTCGCCCAAGGAATACGTGCAGGCTCTAGGGAAGGATGATGGGAGGACAAAGCGCGCAGGCAGAGTTCTGAACTGGTCAGGTTTTGTTAGTGTGCATGTTTCAAGCTTTCCTTCAGTTCATGACTTTTCACGCTTCCTTCCCCAATGCTGGCTACATGTGCAGAGTGGTAGTCCTGTGGGAAGGAAGCTGGCGGGGCCTGACAGCGACTGAGTGCCCTGGAGAGAGAGAGAGAGAGAGAGAGAGAGAGAGAGAGGGCTTTTGCCAAGTGGCTTGGGCACAGCTGCACAGACCTGCTTAAAAAACAGGGTTTGTGGTATGCTGGCAATTTTTTACCGGGAGCCCGCACAACTTCGTGCTTTGCGACAGGCCTGCCTTCTTCACTGCCCATCTCATTGGGGCTCCGACCACCGGTATGAGGCATGCTGCAGGGGGGATTCTGGCTGATCGCGGTCTTGAGGAGCGGTTATGCCTCACTTTCGGACATCCTGTTGGGCAGAGAGAAGGATGCCCGAAGCCGGAGCCCAACCTCATGCCTGAATCTCCCTGAGCCGAAACTCAACCCTAAAGTAAACTACAGTGCTGCGTGGGAGTCGCTTTTTAAGCAGTAGCCCATGAGGTTTACAGCCTCGACACGTCGAACCCCGACTCCTTCCCAGCTCTGGAGCCACTCTTCGTTTCGTCGGCCTCCAAGGCACGTGAGATGAGGGCAGTAGTAAAGGTCAGCTGTGTAAGAGTACAAACACAGACAGGCCTTGAGGATCCGAGCATGATGAATTGAAGCAAGGCAACATAGGACAACTCATCTCACTCTCTCTCTCTCTCTGCCTCTGACTGCCTCTGCCTCCCGCTCCGTGGATCCAAGCTGGATGCAGCCCTTGACAGTATCAAGATGCAGGATTATTCTTGCAAACACAAGAGCTGGTTCAATGTATCCTGGAACAAACAGAGAATGATTGGAACATGAGCGCAAGTGTACAGCCACCTACATGTCATGTGGATCCTTAGAGGAGTCGCAGGTGCGCTGTTTTTCATTAATTAGTGAGGTCTTGTTTGTCCTACAGCAGGAGGCATGTGCGCACCATGTGCGAATGCTAAACTGAGCGAATATTCAAAGAGATTAGGCAATCCCTAGCATGTTGGCTTGCGTAAGCATTTCAGCCCCACATGCTTTGCAGCAAGCACGTTTGTGATTTGTGAATCCAAGAAGGAGCTTCAAGTAGAACGTCGCCAGATCGGGTCCGCAAATGCAATTGCGTCTTGAAATTCAAGCTTCAGAGACGCTGTGCTAATCATCGTCCTGGACTTGCATGTTGAGCTCCATGCCGGTGTCAAGGAAAACTTCCTTGAGCAGCAGCAGCAGCAGCAGTCGTAGTAGGAGTAGTAGTTATAGTAGCAGCAGAAGAAGAAGTAGTCGTAGTAGTAGTAGTAGTAGTAGTCGTCGTCGGCGTAGTGGTGGTTGTAGTAGCAGTTGTGGTAGTAGTCGCAGTGTCAGTAGTCGTAGTGGTAGTAGCGTTAGTCATCGTAGTAGTGGCAGTGGGTGGTAGTGATGGTAGTGGTCGGCGTCGTCGTCCTAGTCGTAGTCGAAGTCGTAGTCGTAGTAGTCGTCGTCGTAGTAGTAGTAGCAGTAGTAGTAGTAGTAGTCGTGGCGGTGGTGGTGGTGGCGGTGGTGGTGGTAGCAGCAGTAGTAGTATTAGCACTCGGATTTTGTATTAGCATTACTGTCATAATCACTACCAGTATAAGTATCAGGGTCAGAATCCTTATCAGCGTCCCTATCAGCATTAGTTTTAGCAGTGCTGATACTTTTGTAATTCTTATTCGTAGTTGGAGGAGGAGGAAGAGGAGTGAGAGGGACGAGGAGGAGAGGAGGAGGAGTAGGAATAGGAATAGGAATAGGAATATGACTACGAGTAGGAGTAGAGTAGGAGCAGAAGTAGAAGTAGGAGTGAGCAGCGGTGCGAGCAAAAGTAGGCGTAGGCGGGGATAGTAGGGGTGCAGCAGCAGCAGGAGCAGCACGGCAGCCGCAGTGGCAGTAGCAGCAGCAGTAGCAGTAGCGGGAGCAGGATGGCAGGCAACTCAAGAAAGCAACAAGGCAAAAACAGAAATCAGACAAGAACCGTAGCATGCAGCCAGAAACATGCAAAGCTGCTGGAAGCCTCTGGCCGAATCGCGGGTCCCTGTAAGTAGGGAAGCTGACCTGGATTCCTGGATCGAAGCTGGGAATCGAGGTCCCGTGTTCTCGAACCAACAACTCTCCTAAACGAATGAAGAATAGTTCGTGCTGTATTACGACCAATGGCGACGGACATGTTTGCCTGATGTCCGTAACAGTCACCAGAGGCAGTAGCAGAAATGGCAAGCGTCACTGTATATCACTGTAGCGCCAACGCTTGGCAAAAACATCCGAACCTCACATACCGGCATCCCAGAAGCAGGCGGAGAAGGAAAAGCTGGTGGAGGCGGGCATCGCGCAAATTGCGCCCAAGCAACGGCATGGGTTCAGTCTAGCACCTGTGGCTTTATTGGGGTCTTTGGGGAGTTTTGTTCTCGACCTTTCAGCAGTCTATGCTGGCTTCACACTGAGGGGACGGTTGGCGAAGGTCGAGGTTTTGAGCAAAAGTAAGCTCTGAGGGTTTGTACGGTTGTTCACACCAAATGAGTAAACACCCACAGCAGAACGCATGACGAGGGGGGATATTGCGCTTACAGTGGGGCTTCTCTTAAGAGCTGTTTGGTTGTTTAGCGCCTTGAGCTTCACAGCCTAAGACTTCCCGAAGCTGCCTGCAAGTCAGCATGGCAGCCGAGGCACCCTACGACTGTAGCACCTTGGCAAAGTTGTTTGGTTTGTCGGGGGGCTTGTCATCGCGTGATCTGGTGCCCGATGTCCGGTTGCATCAGAACCGGAAAAGCCTTTCAAGACTGGCCTGGAGCAACCAGCACGACGGAGACCCTCAAGTCGGCTTCAGTTCCAGACGGTGAACCAGGTAACTCGGTCTGTTCCACTTTTTTGCACCTGGGGCCTTTCAAATCCTGGATACAAGGTCTCTACTTTCTCTGTGGCCTGCAGCACTTCCCTGGTGATGTCACGGGCTCGTTCGTCTACTGCTTCAGACCCCTGGCATGCAGTGCATGATCACTAAGAGTCCGTATAAGAGATGTTTACTTCTTTGTGCACCCCTTTGCTCGAAGCATGGCCGCTGCTTTTTGCGCACCCACCTCCCCAAATGAGTGCACGAGGCCATCAGGGAAGGCTTTGGCTCAAATCATGAGCTTCGTGTGCCCCGCTTAATGTTAATCTCGATGTTGCTTACGCGGTGCCGTTGCCCGAGTTGATCTTGCAAAGGACGTTCGTCTCCTATTTCAGGGGTTTTGGTATGTTGCTGCCCCAGCGTCAATGACCTGCTTCCTTCTCTTTCAACTTGTCTGGACATGATGCCAGTCTTGAGCTGTCAAGATGTCGGATTCCCAGAGAAGCAAGTCTGCCAAGGTTTGGAGGAACGCGAGTGGACGGAAGTGGAGCCACTCGGCATGGTTAAGCACAAACGCCGTGGTGTGTCGAAGGAGTCTTGAGGAGCTTCAATCATTTAGAGCTTCAGCGAAGCCAGACTTTTCAGAAGCTTCAGGGAGGCTCGAGTTTTCAGAACTTAGACCTACATAGTCAGACCTAGCCCCTCGACCCTGAACAGCGTTACCGCAAATTTTCGGGGAATGCGACCTCCTTTCGGCTTTCGCCCCAAGCCCTCCAAACCCTTCCCATTCAGATGGTTTCACCTCATCACAGACCTCGAACCACAGGCCTCGCATAGTCCGTCCGAGTGTGAGCGCCGAGAACCCTCCTTGGAGAAGCGAGGTATACCGGTACCTTCCCAGCGACGAAGCCGGGAGTGTCCTACCAGGGCTGTCGATTTGGCCGGACGCCCGGGACAGTGTCTGTCATTTTAGACCGTTTTATGCAGGACCGATAGATAATCATGTGCAGGTGAAAGATGCGCAGTCGCAGCCGATGAAACCTTTCTTTGCCTCTCTCTCTCTCTCTGCCTCCATCTTCAATCCCAAGACAATTTCAAAACTGCCACGAAAGTCTGCGAGGCCAGAGCTGCGTCGTGCAGGGGCAGAGAGCTTGGATCTTTGGCGGGTGTGTGAGCAACGAGGCCACCCGGCGACGTCGGAAGTGTCGAACGTGGGGCTTACGATCTTCGTGAGCTTCAGGGATTGGGGCGGGTTTAGGGCCGCCTCAACTAGAGGAGCGCGACAGCGACCTATACATTGTCCCCACAGCGCTGCCAAAGCTATTCGAGGAGCCCAATACCCGTATAACCCGCATTGTGCACGCAAAGCCTGCCAAGGCTATCCCGCACGGTGCGCCCAAATCTAGCTTCGAGCTTCTCCACATACAGTCTGCACCCATTCCCAGGTCAGAACATAAATGGATGTGATATTAGGGCTTATTCCCAACATCCCGTTCTAGATCTCCAACATCCCTGCACATAAGCAAGCAAAAGACATGATCAGACCACGATGCAAAATTTCGTGCAGGTGGTTCGGATTGAGAAGAGATCTTAAGATTGCTTTCAAGCCGACCAGGTGCACATGGCACAATAGAAAAACTTTCAACAGCCTAAATGACCTCCGCCTCCAATTGAAACCTTGCAAGGCAACTCGCTATGACTCTGTGCTTATCTGCTTATCTGTACCGCATGGATGTCGTGTGTATGTACGCAAGCATGCGGCAACATACAAGACCCGAAAATGTCGAAGATGAGGCCGGTGGCGTGCAGCCAACCAGTGGCCTTTTTTCCTTTGATCTCGAGGCGGCAGTGAAATTTTGTAATCTTCTTGCTTGAGGGTCTTTGGAGCAGAGGCTTCGACTCTAGGCGCAAAGCTGGGATGAGCTACAGGTTGAACAAGGATGTATTTGAGGTTGTCGCTGAGAGTTCGGTTTGGGGCTCTTTTCGTTGGACTCTTACGAAGAACTTGCAAATCGTCAAGACGGCGAGAGTCATGGCAGCTGAATGTGCTACCAACTGCGCCAACATCAGTCTGAGCTTATTGAGGCGGAGAAGAAATGTTAGAGTGACTCGTAACTGTTGGCTGTTGGCGTGGTGCTGGGGGCAAGTCCAGGAGTGCCGGTATGTGCGGACCTTACTGTTACTGTATCTGCCGGCGTGTTACTTCCACGACAGGCTGTGCTTACGACAACTATAGGGCTTGGACCTTTGGGTTGTTCTTGCTGAAGTCACTTCGAGGTGAGGTGAGGGCATGGGGGCGGCTGTGGTTGCGGTTTTCGCATGCGCATTTCAGCGATGATAATGTCGCATGCAGCAGAGGGGGTCTTCGCCACGCAGGAGCATCACTTTGAGGAGATTGCGGCGGCCTCGCCCAGCAACTGGCCTCCTGCAGCAGAGCAGCAGAAAGGGAGCCAGAATGCTGTCACAAACATGGATGCATGGATACCAGAAGCTCTTGTGTTGCATAAAGTCATAAAGACTGCCTCAACACGGAGGCAGGCAGTTTCGGTGAGGCATTAACAGCCCACTCATCAGTGGCTTTTGACGGCAAAGTCTTCGTCTTCGGCGGTGGTGACGGCGCACAAGACGTGTACTGCTGCCGGGCTGAAACGATTCCCATCATCTGCGTCGGTGCCATCATGCGCCTCATCAGATGTACTGTCGCTGTAGTTTGCCATTTCATGGCCCAGACGGTTCGAGCTGCTGTCTGTGACAGTCACCGTCTTCGGCAACTGTCACTCTCTGCCTTGTCTCTCTGATTGCATTCCGTCCTAATACGAGCACTTGGAGGTGACAAGCTGCCTCCAACACACGGCAATTGAAAGCACGATCAAGTAAGAACTTTCAGAGTAAAGAGCGGTGGATAACACTCACAAGACTCGCCGTCCTCAGCCTTCAACTTTGTGAGCGAAGGTTACGACGTCGCAAAGCCTCTTGTCTGGGAGAGGTTGGTAGCTAGGACTGTTGCTTCCCAAAGCATTTGCCTATGGGGAGACACGATGCGAAACTTGTTTTTCTAGACACCACGTTCTGCCAGCAGGCGCAGGGATCCATCACAGGCAAAAGGGTTTCGCGTTTGCTTCAGGCGCAGGGCTTCCCAGTGCTGCCCGAGTGGTCTGGGCTTCAGCCTGGCTTTCATTGGCTGTATGCAGGAGGCGGTAGACGTAAGGATGTCGCAACGCAATCCCCAACCCTAGCTCTCTGATGCCGCCAGTGCATACCGAAACTTATGCATGGTGGAGCCGTGTCCTTAAACTCGAGGTCCGAGGTCCCTTCAACTTCACAGGACAGTTTACCTGTTAACTTCGTGGCTTCCATGGCATGGTCCGGAAGAATAATTAAGGTAACTATACTTATTACGAGAGAGAACCCCCATGAACCTCCCAAGGTCCAGCTGGGCGCTGCTGCCGCCGCTCCTCCTTGGGCCTCGACCTTGCGACGGCCGTGTCGCGCACGCCGTGGCGGACGGTTATGTGCCATGGCTTGGGGCTTCGGCTTCCAGTAGACTCCTCAGTAGACACACAGCAGAGTGTGAGATATGTTCGCGAATATGCAGATACGCTTACCATAGCGTTTCGTATGCACGATAGCCTCCTCAGCACCTGTCGTGAGTGGTGTAGGCCTTTGTAAGCGCCAGCCGCCTACGGCAGCCGGAACACCCAAAAGTCCCGACACGCAAGTCGCAGTCTTGTCCGTGGACTCCCGTTTAGAGGCAGGTGGGGTCACAGGGAAAACACAAAGCCCTTCTATCTCAGCCATGGTCTATTTATTCATTGTTCCTATACTGTAACGGCAGGAATGTGAAGGGTTCGGAAGGTTTTCGCCCGGCAAGCTGACATGCTCCAGGTGGTGGCCTACCAGCAGACCGAGGCCAGATTTGGGTCTGAGGCTTTGTTGCTGTTACTTCATTCACGTCTTCATTCCAAGAGAGAGACTCTGACATTCATTTTGTCCTAAATCTAGAGACACCTTGAAACAGCCTCGCCACCTCAAAACCGTAAAGACTTTCCCACCTTGGATGAAGTGTGGTTGCTGTCGTGGAAAACTAGGGCTGCCCAATCAGGTGTCCTTTTCTTGCTGCTGTTCCTTCTGCTATCGCCGGTGTTGGCGTCGTCGTCGTCGTTGTTGCTGATGCCTCTACTTGTTCGGTTGCTACTGTTTGCCTTCTCGCAATGCGAGGCTTCATACTGCGAATTCCCACATTGTTTGTTGTGCTCTTCAACTTGTCCTGTGCAGTGCAGGGCTCGGACCCGGCATCCGAAGAGCCAAACGTGGGACACAGCTCCTTAGCTGATCTCGACAGAAGAGCCTCCTCAAGAGGTGAAGCTCGCAAGCCGAGGGCCTAGGGCCTTGAGACATGAAGCCCAAAACTCGAAGTTGCCCAGCCCAGGCCTTTTTCGCATCACCCGCGACCAGCTGAGCCGGCGGGCAGAGACAAGTGCCCGTGACTTCCGAGACCACAAGCCCGAGGGGATGAGCGAGCTGCTAGGCACCGCAATCCGGGGTCTTGAAGCATGAGATGACCTATCTCAAAAATACATACTATAAATGTAATATAATATATAATATAACTATATACAGAATATTATATTATATATTATATCGCCAATCCATTCCAGTCCTGTCAGGGCACTGTTCTGTGCCGTAGAGTAGCGAGAGTTTGTAAGCTCCGCAAATGCATCGGGAGGGGGAGGGTAGCCAGATGCCCGACCACGCAGGCGACCGGCTCCGACTGATGCAGTTGCTCCTACGTGCTGTGGTTCATATCAGGCTACCTGAACAGGCCACAGACAGGATGCCAGCATGGAAGTCCTTATGTCAGCCTTATGTTATGGTCAGATCGAGATACGAGTCTCAATAGGCTGAGCCCGGATTCTTAAAGCCATGGCCGCTGACACCGCTGAAGGCCTTCTGGCTGAAATTGAGAGCACGAAGCAGCAAGTTCAAGCGGCCGAAGTGAGGAACCAAGAGCTCTGCGTGCTGACTCGTGAGGCAGAAAAGCGACAGAGGCTGAGGCGTGAGCTGGACGTTCAGAGGACCATCTTGGCAAACAGGCAAAGGCTCAATGCCCTGGAATCACTCTATCGCCACGAAGTTGATCGTGATGAAGATGGGCCTCACTGTCTGACGGCAGGGCCGCGCAGTCAAGCTGTCGCCTCCAAAGAGCACCCGCAAGACGCCAGTGGTGGAGAACGTACAAACTGTGCGCACAAGGTCGCCAAGGGTGAGTATGTTTGGCAGATCGACAGCTTTTCATGGTCTCGGCTGCGTTTGCGGCAGTCTGGCCTGTTTTGTGTAGTGTCCAAACTCTTCAAGGTTGGCGGTTACGAGTTTCAATTCGTGTACCAACCCGATGGAGGCATCGTGAACTGCACATTGTCGCAACGAGGATCCCTCGCCATTATCTTCTGGGGTTCGGATCCCATCGTCCTGCGGTACCGGATTTTCATCAAGGCACGAAGTGGAGAGTTCGTGCAGTGGGGAGAGCTTCGCGAGGAGCTGCACGATGTGGATGACGGACCTCCAACAGCATATGGCCCGGATGTGCATGAGGCAGAAAATGCCCCTGCATCTCTTGGCATCTTTGGTCTGACACACCAGCAGCTGCTACAGTCAGCGTGGGTCGACAAGGACACGTTGACGGCAAAGTTCGTACTGGAAGTCCACCCAGTGGGAACGTTCGACACACAGCCTCTGCTAACACATGTGGAGGTACCAGGGTCAACCCTGCATCAGGACACGCAATCCTTGTGGGAGAAAGGAACAGGCAGTGACGTACAGTTCATGGTGCAGGGTGTGACGCTCCAGGCTCATTCACATATCCTTTCTGCGCGCTCCCACGTTTTCGAAAAGCAGCTGGCTTGTGGCATGCAGGAATCTGCCTCAAAGGTGGTTGTGATCGAAGACTCCGACCCCGACACCTTCAAGTGCCTTCTGCAGTTCCTCTACACGGACAGCTTTAAAGGGATTGAGGATTTGATGGCCAAGACTGCCGGCAAGAACGACACAGGCAACCCTCGGCTGTCTCAAGCACAGGCACTGCTTGCTGTAAGCCACAAGTACGAGGTGACACGTCTTCAGAGGTGGTGTGAGATGCGACTTTGCGAGCACCTTTGCACTTCCGAGGTTTGCAACATACTCTCCCAGGCGCATCTGCTCGAAGCCGCGCAGCTGGAGAAGGCCTGCTTGGTTTACATCAAAGATCACATACAAGAGGTGCTCAAGTCGCCGGCCTACGTCGAATTGATGAAAGCGTGGCCTCAGATCGGCTTGAAAGTCAGCCTCTTCGCGGCAGGCGTGCCAGAAGCAGAGGCAGCAGAAGCCATCAATGGTTTCAAAGGTTCTGCAACGGCCGGTAAGCGCAAGCGCACGGAGGAAGAATAAGTGCAAGAAGGTAATTACACACTTTCGATGCACTGCTGCTGCACGTATGTGGCAGCTTGAGGGAGCAAATTCATGATTCTCTTTAGTGTTGCCTGTCTGTCTGCAGACCTCGCCTGGACATGTCCATGTCCGAGTGCGAGCATCAAATAAATTCATGATGGAACGGCCGAGGGATGCAAGCTAGTGCTGCGGAAAATGCGAGTGGCAAAGCGATGCAGGGGGCACCAGGACCCTGCAGAACCTACCTTTTTGCTAGGGTTCCTTAAAATGATTTCCTTATAAAACCTTAAAAAGGTAGGTTATTTGGGGTCCAGGCAGCCCTCGTTAAGACCTAGATGTAGCTAGCTTTCAGTCCACTTCACGCCTCAGAGAGGCGGTAGCCGATGCCGCTTCAGGATCTGCCTGAATCTATGAGGCATTGAAGTCACCAACCCGTAGCCGCCGTAGCCGTGAACCTTCAAGTGGCTTCGGGCTTAAGCCTGAACCCTAAACCCTGTTAAGGCCAAAACCCCAGCTCCAACCCTACTTCCCCGCAAGATCCCGCAAGTACCACAAAGCTTCGAGGCTCGACTTTCTCCTGGATGAGGCGACCGCGGATGCGGCCTTTCTCATCGACGATACGTGCCGGGCTGAACTGTGGTGTCCAGGGTGTAGGGCCGTGTAGGGGTTGTACGGTTTGGGATGATGGTGTACGTAATGTGTGGAATAATTAGATATTAAGGGTTGCTCTGGATGTAACTAGCTTTGGTCCGAGCCTGTCGGGTGGAACTCGGGAGCTTTTTGCCTCCATTTCTGCGTCCGTCTGCATCTCGAGGCTGGACGACGCCCGATAGATAGTTTTCTTGTGGTTCTTGGGGTTTCTGGTGAGTCTTCTGGCAGGTCATGGCAGTCCAGCCCCAGACCCCTACAGAAGCAGAATGTTAGGTGGGAAGCCTCCAACACATGGGAATCTTTTCAGGAAGCTCCCCGTTCACCGCGCCGTGCTGCGTCGCTTCGCGCCTGCGCTGGCGAAGGTGGTGGCTGAGAAGCCCGTTGTAGCGCTGAGCCGCTGCTGAAGATCTCTATTTTTTCAAGTTTCTACGAAAGTCCGAAAGGTTTCCGAGCCTGTAGCCAAACGATGACATGACACCGTCATATGGGTGTAAGCCGATGCGACATCCGGAGCATGTGCCCAAGCTAAGCTTTTAAAAAGATCGGCCTCGGCCCTCGGAAGCTTTGCACCCCTCAGCCCTGAAAGTAGTTGCTTTGTACTGGTGGCTTTCTCTCAGGTTGCAGCAGGCTTAGAGTTAGCTTAGGGGGCACGAGAAAGGTTGGGTTTGAAAGCTTAGCACTGGTGTGGCACTGCGAGTCTGCCAGACTGTGTTGGATCTCGCACACCATTCGTTCATGCACAGCGACCTGCCGGAGTGGCCTCATTGCGTCCCCGCTTCAATTTTCGATCGTCCACGTTTCCATCAACCTTGGCATTCTAATGCGACCGAACAACCCAAGCATCGCAGCGAGCAGTATATAAACTGAAAGCCACCGACACCAGCCTCCTTGATTACCGTTGCATCAATCGCCAAGCTACTTGTTTGAATCTATGGTGATGAAGCGTGACATGTCCTGTCGCAGTGTAGTGACTTATGCAGCTTCAACATGACAGCGAGGCCCAACCACAGCAATGATGCATTGTCATCACACGGCACTTGATTTAGCGTGTCTTGTTGACAGTGAAGTGGCGAAGAGAACTGAAGCAAAAGTAGACTCAGAATGCCATGACACTGATGGTAATCCCTCACATGACTGCGGGACTTGGGCCGTCAACATCCACCATATTCTGTCAACGCTTGCCAGCTGCACTCAGGAATGGAAAGGGTGTGACCATTCCAGCAGTGCACCTCGGCCTTCTTTACCCCAAAGGTTGGGCAAGCGTTCTGTCGGTTGGCTGGTCGGCTCGTGGAATTTTCCTGAATGTTGTCCTGGTGCAGACGTGACTTTGTGCTTGCAACAAGGGGAGTAGTATGTCACAGCAACTTGACAAGAGCTTGGGGCCGTGCTCGGAGTTAGGAGCTAGTTCAGCAAAGCAAGATGTACGAAGCCCCACATCAATGAGGCAGCAGCTGCTTCAGCATGCGGCTTGGGTGCAACTGAGACCTTCGTTTCTCTTGCTGTGTGCCTCAAGAATCCATGGACCCTGAGCCTCACTTCAGGTCTACTCCCGCTACATGGACCCTGTCAGCCCCGCGGAGGCACCGATGCAGTCGATAGGCGTGTGCGTCGCCAACCATGCTGGAACAGTATGATGTTTGACCCGCGGCTTGTTGTGGCTTGGTGGTTGGTCGTTGACGCCGAGTTCAGATAGATGGGTGCAGGGCTGCCGGGCTTGTGTTGAAGTTTCAGGGTGCATCATGGACTGAATGTGTGATGCAACTCCGGGATGATGTCTCGGCGCAGCTTCTATCCGGGGCTTTAGCTCATGGCAAATGACAAGATCTCCAAGCTTGTAGGCTGCAGATGTTGCGATTGACATGCCAGGCGGAAATGCTGCTGAAACTGGCACATCACTTCCAGCTGATGCCGCTGGTGCAGCTTTGTCAGGAGAACATCGCAGCTGGGCCATCACGAGTCGAACAGATTTGAACTGAGTCTTGGAATCTCTGTTGGACTTCGGGCTTGACACAGTGTTCATAGGGGCTCGGCCTGTGTCGAGTCCTGCATGAAAGTACCAGAGCGTGGCTTCCGACGGTTTTGATTTTCTGCATATTATTCTAGCAACCATGCCCGTGCAGCTGCACCGGGCGGGGCCCATCACACATGATAAGGGCCCTGTTCAATCGTTGTAGTCGCAGTGGTCGTCCTGATGGTGGCGCCGGTGTTGGTCGTGGTTTTACCACACTAGCAGTAGGCAGTGGTGGCTTAGTAGTAGTAGTAGTAGTAGTAGTAGTCGTCGTCGTCGTCGTTGTCGTCGTCGTCGTCGCTGTCGTTGTGGTAGTAGTCGTCGTCGTCATAGTAGAGTACTAGGTAGGAGCGGGAGGAGTAGTAGTAGGAGGAGTATGGAGGAGTAGTAGGGACTGCACGGACCATTTCCGCAAGCCCCCTCTTTTGAGTTCGTGAGCTTTCCGGATCTCAGGTGATTGATGCCAGCAATGTGCGCGAGCTTCTGGACTATGCTTCCCGGGTGACACCACCACTGGAGACCTTGAACCAGAAACTCTGAGCTGCGTTTAGTTGCACGAATTTAGAACCATTCAGGGCACTCAGAGGTGCTTCTGCAAAGAACTGGCATCAACATCGGGGATTAATTTCAAATGATAAAGTTCATGGCCGCCCGACCCAGGAAGTGCTACGAGTTCTGGACCTCCCATCCGGAGCATTTGAGCTTCATGAAGAGCCCGGTGAGGGACCGAAGCCTGGACAGCAGAATTTCTGGAAAAGGGCATCGTTTTTGAAGGGGGTTTCCGGGGGGTGGGGGGAAAGGCTGAAGGTTTCTCGATTTCTTGTCGAGGAGAGGTCCCCTGGTCGTAATATCTTCGCTGCCATTGTTGTGATGTAAATGAGTTGTGCATGCTTACGTGCCGTCTGCAGGTAGCAACAGGGTTTATTCTTATCAGCAACACAAAGTCCGCAGTGTCAAACCGAAGCCCCCTCGGAACTTGCCGCTTGTGAATGGAGTAAGAAATCCAAAAGCCTCCACAAATCCCGAAAGACGCTTCTGTGCTACTCGAAGGCCTACCCTCCAACTTGCCCACTGTGGCCTCGCCAGAACTGCGTGCGGCCACGGAGTCAGAGGCTTTGGAGCTCTTGTTTTGCGGAGAGCTTTGCGCTTTTGCTTCGGACTTGTTTCCACACATATAGAGGCAGCAGCGAGGAGCAACAAGTGTGAAACCAAAGAGAGCGGTTCAAGCAGGTTGCCCAAACCATGAGAACACTATCCGAGCCATAAGGGGGCTGCAGAATAGTAGGAAGAACTGCGCGAAGAAGCGGCAGCTTGGCTCCTTCGGGTTTTTTGGGAAGTCGTCGTCGTCGCAGTAGTGGGAGCAGCAGCATAGCCACACAAAGCCTTCACGTCAGGCGAGATCCACACAGTGCCCTGGATGCAGTACGGTGGGTGAAAATGGGTGAGTCGAAGCGTAGGTCCTGGACCTGCTGTCGGAGCCTCACACCCTCAGCCCCAAACTTACGTGTCTGAGCTGTCACTTGAACGTGTATGTTGGAAACCCGTCCGAATCCAATGACAAGCCGGCAGTCGAATATTGCTGGACGCCGCAATGATAGTCAACCCTTTGTTGGGGGCGTTGCTATCAGAAGCCACTCCTTCTAATACTGATCTCTGTTTAGCCGCACTCCACGCTCGGTGTAGTTCATCCAACCCCGGATAAACCGGACCGGACGTGGAGGCCGAGCCACACGAGAGACATGGTAGTGACAGACTCTCGTGTCCCCAGGCACGGCGACAAGAACACTAAGAAACAGCTGCATGAAAACGAAAGGTACCATCTTGAACATGACCAGTCTAATCAAAGCCGCTTGAGTATTGTTTTATAAAAACAATTGTGTTTTTATAAAAACAAATGACGGCAGGAGCCGGCAGCACTTCGAGCACCTGCAGGCAGATTGCTTCGCGGGTTGGGCACATGGCATATGAGTGCCACTGTCCAAACAGAAGTTTCCTGTAGCAGCCCCAATCATTGATGTCTAACCAGACCCCAGGCAAGCGGAAGCAGGGAGAGCACGATAAACAGCGACGAAGACAAGTGTGACAACACACACATAAAGCCGGAGGGCGTGAGCAGGAAAGACGAGATGTAGCAATTGACGCTTTTTGCACTGCTGGGTGACTGTGTGGCCCTGCTGATTTCGGCATCGCTGGCACGACTAGTGGTCGGTAAACCGAGCAGTGACAATCGCGGCAGCGCTACCTCACATCTACCTTTCAATGAAGAGGCGCATCTCCAGCAGCTGACCCAGCCGCCGGCCTACACCCCTGCCTCTGTCGCAGGACAGAGATTTGGGCAGGTCTAGTTTGGTTCAGGGAGACGGGAATCATGATAGCACATCCTGCAAAGGGAAAGCTTTTGTAGGTTCCAGTTTGCGCTGTTGGTTGAAGCCGGGGTTGGTGGGGACCCCTACCCCCCCCAGGTCCCCGCGGGTTTGGGGATAGGTTGGGGAAGCAGGGAGGCTCGGGAGTGCATCCCCCCCTCGGGTCGCCGCGGGTTTGGGGATGGGCTGGGGGAAGGGGCTCGGGAGTGCATGTGCTCATGTTCCGCATGTGCAACATGTTTGGGGATGGGCTGGGGGGAGGGCTTGGGAGTGCATGTGCTCATGTTTCGCATGTGCAACATGTTTGGGGATGGGCTGGGGGGAGGGCTCGGGAGTGCATGTGCTCATGTTTCGCATGTGCAACATGTTTATGCATGAGAGCGCATGTGCTCATGTTCCGCATGTTGCTCCTTTTCAGCATGTGCGACATGTTCATGTTCGGCATATGCAACATGTTCAACATGACCACGAGTGCATGTGCTCATGAGCAGCGCACAACAACACGTCACCACCACCAACAACAACAACACCAACATCACCACGACCAAAAAGTCCACCCACCGACCAACAACACCAGCAACATCAACATAAACCTCAACAATAGTAGTAATGTCAACAGCAACACCAACGATATCTCATCACCGTCACCATCACAATCATCGTCGTCGTCGAATCAACTCATCTCATCTACAATAGCACCAACGATACCAACGACAGCAGCGCAGCAACAACAACATCACCAAGAGCAAACTGAAACACCAAAACACGGCACATAGCATCACAAACCAACAGTGTCACCAGCATAGCAGCATCAGCAACAACAACTGAACATATCTGGCACTCACAGTACAATCACAACAACACCAACCAGTGCAACACACACACACACACACGCGCACACAATTTCAATCACAACAACAATTAGAATCAACAAATCACATCAACAACCACTCCTCATGTTAGCCTCATGCTCATGCTTCATGCTCACGCCATGTGATGCCCTGTCATGTTTGTTACTATTTACATTGCTGCCACCTCGTGTGATGTTTTGGTTTGTTTATTGTCTTATGCTATCTCATGGTTGTGTTTGTTGTTGGTGTCGTATTGTTGTTGTTGTTGGTCCGTGTTGTTGCTGCAGTCCGCGGTTGTGCTGAGTGGTTGTTGTTGCTGTTGCCTTGGTGATTGATGTCACTGATGGTGTTGTGGTTGTCGTTGTGGTTGCTACTGTTGTTGCTATGTGTTATGGTGAGGATGATTGAACTGTTATCATCACCTACCTATTCTATTAATGTTTTGTAACTTGATTTGTTTGTTTGTTTGCTTGGTTGTTTGTGTTTGTTATTTGTTGGCTTGTTTTGCTTGCCTGGTGGGTCCCTGGTGGGTTGATTGGTTGGTTGATTGGTTGATCCAGTTGATCCTTGTAATCCTTAGAATCCTTAGTTCTTGGTTGGTTGGTTCATTGGTTGGTCCTTGTTTGTCTGTTGCAATTGTTGCTGCTGTTGCTGCTGCGGCTGTTGTTGCTGTTGTTGTTGGTGTTGTTGTTGTGTTGCTGTTTTTTGCGTTCTTTCAAATTCTACTGTCGAATGAACTGTGGTCGTTATTATTGGATCGGTGTGGTTCGGTTAGTCGTTCGAAGAGTCAATTGTACGAGTTACGGGTAGTTAGTAGTTAGTCGTTAGTCGTTCTTGTATGCCCGTTGTTTTGAGTCAGTGTTCGTCGTCGTATGCCCTCGCGAGTCGTATTTCTTGTTCTTGTTGCTGCTGCTGCTGCAATTGCTTGAGTAGTGGCTTGTCCCGTGGTTGGCCGGCTGTTTGTCTGTTTGTCTCATTGTCTGTCAGTTTGTCGTTTGCATTTGTTGGTGTTGGGCAAAGTTGTCGTTGTTGTTGTTGTTGTTGTGCTTAGCTGGCTGGTGCATTGATTGGCGACTCAGTGGCTCAGTGGGTCAGTGAGTTTGAGGCTGTCGGCCGTCGGCGGCTGCTGTTGTGGTTGCTTATTAATTTTTAAGCTGCTTGTGATAACTCTGGTGAATCTGTCGAAACATTTGAGCTGTTGGTGGTGTTGTTGTTGTTGATGGCGTCGTTATGGTTGTTGTTGTTGTTGTTGTTGTTGCTGTTGTTAGTTGTTGGTGGTGTTGTCGTTGTTGTGGCTGTTGCTGTTGTTGCTGTTGTTGTGGTTGTTGTTGATGTTGTTGTTGTTGTTGGTTTGTTGTTGTTAATCGTTGTTGTTTGCTGGTCGTAGTCGTGGTCCGACGTTTTCGCTGGTGTTCTCTTCTGATAAGTGTCGGCGGTTCATGCGAGTCATTTCATGTGACTGCATGTGCTCATGTGCTCATGGCATGGTTCATAGGATCGTGGTCATGAAGTTCATGCAATGTTTCATGCAACATGTTCAGCATATTGCTTCGGCAGTTTGGTCATTCATGCACTATGCACTGATGCATGTCATGCACCCATGTATGCAGCATTTTGCTCTAGCAGCTAGCTGTCATGGAGTCATGTAGTTCATGATTCATGTGCCATGTAAAAGTACACGTAGCGGTTACGGTCACGGTTACGCTCAGCTCTTCTCGACTCAGTGCGGCATCGCGGTCGTGTGTGTATTCATATACATAATATACATATATATATAAATATATTGACGAATTGACGATTCTGTGTGACTGTGTGCAAGGTGATGTCATCAGATCACATCTTGAGTCGAAGTTTCTGAACTCGGATGCAGAACGGTTAGACTCTTAGACTCTAGACTACATCTGGCTGGCTGGGTTTATTCGTATCAGTATTGCCACCATATCGTGCAGGAATATAGCCAGCCATGTCGCTGCCTTCATTGGCAATCCAGCCTGTGCTGCTCAATTTGCTACAGAAATGTGCATGTGTTTCCGGAGTTGATGGTCGTTTGTGTGTGACCAGATCCGATATTTATTCGATATGTCAAGCAGGTAAATACTCTCTTGCCGGTGGGGGAGCCGTGCGAGGGTTTGAATTCGATCATTTCATGTCAACCACTGGTCTCTTGTTCTTGCGCGAGGGGCATGCACACAGTGGTGAACCGATGTTCGATTTCGACGTCCTCCTCTGTGTGCTGGAGGACATCCACGCTTTATCATTCAGACCTGATGAGTGGCATCAACTGAAGCAGAACCTAGGTTCCAACGCCGGGGTTGCGAGTGCGAGTGATTCTCGAGTGGACGGTCAGCCTCATGAGTCTCATGGGTGTGGGTCTGGGGGTGGTGTTGGCGCTGACCCTGATGATGACCTCCGTGACCTTCATGATGCTCGACCTCGTCATAGACAAGTCCACAATCACAATGGTTCAGGTTCTGTCTCTCTGCAGTTGCTCAGAAGACTTCTTGCAACCAAAGATGCCAAAATCAACAGCCAAGCCAAGATGCTGAAGTACTACCGACAGAGATGCACACGTCTTCAGAAGCAAGTGAATGATCTCCGCTCAGATATTGTGAATGACATGGAACGGGAGTCCCGAGACACGCTGCACATCACACGAGTGAAATCTGACAGGGCCAAAAAGAAGGAGGTTCGTTGCCTCGAGTCAAACAAGATTGATGAATATTTCAGTATCAAAAAAAGCGCCTAGATGCTCAAGATCACATCGACGCCTCCATCAATGAGCAGGGACCGGGACACACATCACGCTCGCAGGGATGGCTCACTCCCGAAGGAACGTTGTCGCTAGCCATCAGGCGCAACATGTCTAACTGCAGTGCAGAGGACCTGGGATTGGTGATCATGGACGACTGCAGCAAACAAACAGTCCTGAGAGCGGAGTGTCGATCAGGAGCGGCCCTGATGGCATCCGCGCACCAGTTTTTCCAACAACGGGACTCAGAGCTGTCTGACCGTCACAATGAAGACGATCGTTGCTCCTTCCTGTGGCTGCAGTACAGGGAGGATGCAACGAACTCATCCAAACATCGGTCGAAGATGACAGCGCTGGAATTGCAGGCATCTTATGTTGTAGCTGCCCGACATGACCTGCCGCGATTGAGTCCCAAGGATCTAACCTGCATCAGAAGGTTGGCAGATGTACTCCCCGTTCACCGCGGCGATGGTCCCGCAACTTTGGCCCTGTGCAAGAAGATGCTTGAGAGTTTGGGCTGTCCGACCTGGGATACATTTGTGGAACAGCATGAGGCTGGTGTCGTGTGCCCTGTTCGCATCGGTCACATCGTAGCATCAGGATCCAGTGAGTCAGGGGATGTAATTTGCGGGCGTCATGACGGTGTCGATGTCGGTGTCGTGATGTCGTGGTGTGTGTAGGTTATGTAACAACGAAGAGAGTGAAAAAAATGTGGTCGAGTCACAAAGACGTGGAACGTGGAACGTCTCGACTGCTTAGAATGGCTATTAGACTCATGCGCAGTAGGTCATGATTCAGTCTTGGTAATGTTACCATGTCATGTCACGTTCCCTTTCCGGGTCCCGCGACTCATAGACTCATGGTCTCATGCCATGCGCAGTACATGTTAGTTCATGTTGTTATGTCTAACTCAATATTTCTCCATGTTCCGATTCGATGGCTGTACTGTACTACACGCTGGCTTAACCTCTGAGCTTCAGGACCCACAACAGCTTCGTTTGGATCATGTGCACCACAGACCGTGGTCCGAATGAGATTTGGACTAAGAAGGTTGTGCAGGCCAAGTTGATGGATGTTCCATGGTGTTTCTTCCTTCCGGCCGACTGTTACGAACATCAGGCACATCTGGGTGTACTTGGCGGGTTGAAGCTGGTGGATTCGTTGCTCGCTGGCAGACGCAAGTGGAAATACTTCTCTAGTGTGGCTATGCTTACCAACATTCTCCGTGACATCTCACAAGACCTGTACACTGCCTGGCGAACACTTCACGGGGATGAATCTGCTAACAAATGTGTGAGGACTCTGTTTCCCAGGTGCATTGCAGAGCGATGGGGGTCGATAGACCTGACGGAAACCCGCCTCTTGAAAGCTGGAGTGCCTGCGTTGCGAGCCACAATGATGCGAGTGTTCCAATGCACGGAGTACAATGATCAAGACAATGATGGTGCGTACGATGTCGACATGCTGGCCGTTGAGGAGAAGAAGGAATACCGGAAGCGCATGGGCAGGTGGCGAACAAGTTCCATGTCCACTGTGCGTGACCCCTTGTTCGATGGCGTGGTGCAGGTGATGAACCTGTGCCGCAAGCCTTTCATCCACCTCAGCAACTACTTAAAGGCCAAGGTCTTGCCCACGGAAAATGCTCCCATGTTCCGGCTGGTGGTCGGGAAGGGGGCACAAATCGGGCAAGAGTTTGACGACATGCTCTGGGGCCACTGGCTGTGAATTTACCTTTGTGGTCACGAGAATCATGCGAGTCATAACAGTCTTCAGTCATCATGAATCATGAGTCATGAGTCTCATGGAGTCATGAGTCATGTTTTGAGTGTTCACAAATAATCAGAGCACGAGCACGACTATTAACTAGATTATTCACGAGATTCACGAGTGATCATTCTCCGTCCTGATGCCCGTCTGACGGCCACGGTCACGTGTTTGTGTCATATAGATTCGCACGGCATGTGCCACTGTGTCACGGTGTTTCACATTGATGTTCATGCGACTGGGACAGTTGAAAGTTCATGCCATGCGGCCATATAATGCATATTCAATGTGCATGTCATTAAGCCCAGGTTCAGGTTCATCGTCACGATGGAGGGCTATTATTTCTCGAACGGACTTGGACAGTGATGACGATGCTGTATGGCTCATGTATTTGGCGTTTGTGCAGATCCTTCACAACGCATCATGTTTCCATCGTAGGGTGCTGGATACTTTGGAGGCGTATCCGCAGAGACTCATGTTGCTGGTGAAAGCACATGATTCTGATTGTTGTGAGGAGCGCAAACAGGTCGCACGCGAGCTGCTGTCGGCCAAGCCAGACCAGCTGGAGATCAACGCACGCAAAGTGAAGACGCTGTTCAATGCAGAGTTGACTGTGGCTTCTATTCAGGGAGTGCTTGTTGGGCCACTACGGGTTTGTATGCGTGGTGTGGCCAGGGTTTGGCAAGCCGACACGCGGGAAAACGAGCGGGTAAACAAACAGCTCAAGCTGACCGCAGAACGTTGCCCCAACGCCTCTGTCGAGCTGCAATCCAGCCGTGCATGCATCAAACATTTCCTTGGCGAAGCTGGTCACGCTGGGTCCGGAAGCCAACGTCGCAAGTGGTCGACGTACAAACCCACAGCCTTGTCCATGTTGCGGTCTTGCCTCACGGCTTGGCATGATAGGTTGCAAATCCAGGAAGACACCACACGCTGGCAAGCACCTGAAGATCCAGAATTGCTGCCTCAGACCAAACTTGCACAGATTGTTCGCCGGTTGTATCCCTGTAAAGTTCCAGTATCACAGAAGAATTGGGCCGCTTGCTACAACATGTTGTTGAGCCGTGCATTGCATGATCGAGAGAGTTCATCGGATCGACACCACCAGGTGCCTGTGATTTGTTTTGCACACAGAGCAGCGGGTGCTCGCAAGAGCACATTCTCCTACTATGTGGCCTGCGAGAAAATCCGGTCTTCACACCGTCTGGTCGAGTGCTCACTGTCAAACAATGGTGGCGACGACAACAAGTGGGTGCACGTTCGCAAGCCCTTAACCTTTCACAACTCCATCGATGTGATTGCTTCTCACTATTGCAATGTGGCCGGTGCATCGGGCATGGTACAAATATGCATCGTCCCGGTTCACAGGTCCACTGCTTCAATGTGTGACCTGAGTCTCGTCGGTGCTTACGGAACGCAAGCACCCGTCCCTGTGACTACGCTCAAACCACCTTCCAAGAAACTCCAGAAGAAACTGTGTTCCACAGATCCGCAACACAATGATTCGGGAAAGGATGCCGCTGATGTAGACAACGGGGACGAGTCCGGAGATGATGTAGCTCCTGATGCGGATGCGTGTGGGGATTCGGAGATCATGGAGGGGATGCACTTCCTGATGGAGGAAGCTGAGGCGGATGCTGATGCTGATGATGACGACCACGGTGACCAAGAGATTGCGGCTGCTTGCGCCGCACTCAACAAGGCCACCGATGAGTCGTCCCGGGCCTTTTTCGTTTCAGACTCTATCGAGCAAGATGAAGAGATCTTGCGCACAGACATTCAGGAGGAGGTCATGGAGGAAACCATGCTATTCGCGGACACCGAAAGGGCACACGATGCCTTACGCACTGGTGTGTGCCCGATGCTCCCTCCCCGTGTCATTGCCTCCTTTGCTACGGCTGACATGGACCTGGATGGGCACGCACAGGCCGTCGAAGCAGTGCTGAACCAGGCCAGCGTCATGGGCAACAGTGTGGACTACATGTCTTCTGTCAACGATGCTGATGGTACAGGCGACGGGTGGGTAGACCAACACAACTTGTAGTAGTAGCATCAGCAGGAGTAGTAGTAGTAGTAGTAGTAGGAGTAGTAGTAGTAGTAGTAGTAGTAGTAGTAGTAGTAGTAGTAGTAGTAGTAGTAGTAGTAGTAGTAGTAGTAGTAGTAGTAGTAGTAGTAGTAGTAGTAGTAGTAGTAGTAGTAGTAGTAGTAGTAGTAGTAGTAGTAGTAGTAGTAGTAGTAGTTAGTAGTATTAGTAGTAGTTGTAGTAGTTGTAGTAGTAGTAGTAGTAGTAGTTGTTGTTGTTGTAGTTGTAAGTTGTAAGTTGTAAGTTGTAAGTTGTAAGTTGTATGTATGTATGTATCATGCAACGTGCTTGTCACGGGTCCGTTCCCGGGTTCGTGGGAGCGTGGGGTTGATTGGTTCACAGGTGTCACACATGCAGAATCTGCATTTGAACATCCATGTGAGTCCATGTGATTTCATGTCACGTTGATCATGTCAGACATGTCATGTCACGATAGTGCGAGTGTAGTAGTGTTGAGTATGGAGTGATAGCGGGACATCCCGGACTCTCACGCCTGGCCCATCCCCCGATGTACTATACTGTCATCATGCCGCATATCATATCAGTGATGATGTCAGTTGTTGCAAAGTCTTAGTGCGTCCTAGACTAGTCTCTGCTTTTTTGTGTTCACAGGGCTGGTTCCCCAACCAGAACCGAGCATGCATCCCGAGGTCAATCAGGCGGCACAAGTGGTGGAGTTTCCGATATAGCCTCTGCTTTGACTCAGTGGCTATCATGTGTCCAGAAAGGAGTCGATTCACTGGACTATTATGCATGGTCCCAGGGCAAGCGTCCCGGCCAAGATCAGGAATCAGGAGTCTCATTGGTGTCTTTACCTGAAGTGTCAACGGAGTCCACGTCCACGAACACTCCTTCACAGTTCGTGTTTGTGCAGTGGACAGACCCTGGTATCCGTGGGCGGATTGCTGATTTTGATCCGAACACAAACCGCTTGAAGTGCATCGTTCCAGTCGGAAACAAGCGGACACCCATGAACTTCGTCGAGAAGGGTGCATCGATTCTGATCCCTGCCACAGGTGTGCGTGTACTTCGTGAGCGAAGGACCCAATCGACACTGCATCATTTTCAGGCCAATCAAGTTCCAGCTGTGCTTCTCGGCATGATTGACATGCTTCGTGCCGCACAGAGCAAACTGATGGATGATATCGATCTCGTTATGGATGATGCAGTGTGCTTCGTTTGTGGGCAATGTGACTCCGTGTCGGATGGTGTTGGGTCCGATGTGAGGCTGGCAGAGACCGACCCACCACGGACTAGCCCATCGGGCCCGTTGGCCCTCTGCCCTGTCTGTTTGCTGCACAGTCACCGCGGTTGTTGTGACAAGGTCTTGGCGGAGTGTCACTCGCGCGTCGATCAGGGTTCGGCTAGCTGGCCAAGTCCGTCTTCGTCTGACCTTCCTCGAGCGCTTCGCGACACCGGTGTGCAGGGGGGCCTAGACTCTAGACTGCCTAATGAACCTCTAGAGTGCTAGTGCTAGTGCAAGTCGTCACATGTCACGAACTACACTTCATGCTGTCGGGATTGCTATGGTCCGACGGTGATCTTGTGACTCTTCATGTTCATTGCTACATGTCAGGTACTGCAGTGCTGCATGCCGCATGCCCGCATGCCCTGTCTGTCTGTCTGTCTGTCATGTGTCATGAGTTCAGTTCATGAGTTCATGAGCCTCATGAGCGCATGATTCAATGCTTGGTTAGAGCCATGTGACACTGCGACACGCCATTGGGCCATTGGGTCATGAGTCATGTCACCACCAGTGTAGAAAGGTTCTGCTGCTTGTGCAGACACATGCTCGAGCTGAGGCCAGGTTAATTCGGAACACAAAGTGGTTTGCGTGCTGTCATGCCAACATGTAGGTGTAGAACCAAAGGTTTGGACTGCATGTTGTTTCGTGTCAGCCTCGGTGCAGTTGGCAATTCGGTGCAGTGATGCAGAGCATGACATAGATAACTGACAGACGGTGACACAGTTAAGTCGACTCAAGCCCTTACAACGCAGGTTTGAATCGGACGTGGCACCGGACGCTGCAACATCGATGCCCGGGGCTTGGAGTTGTGCAGGTGCAGACAAGTCCAAATGTGTTCTTCTTGCGTGGCGTTTGGCAGTGATTTGCTTGCTTCCATTGGTCCATGGGTCAGTGCAATATCAGTGCAGTGTGTCATGCTCAAGCCAACCACAATTGTGTCACGCTCATGGACTCATGGCACTAGTGACTTAGAACATTGACAGACAGATGACATGACATTCGCATGACATTCGTGAGACAGTAGCCGAAAGGTTCAGGTTTCTGCATCCAACAACATTTGCATCCGACAACATAATGGCACCAGCCAAGAAAGAGGAGCCACCGGCCGAAGAGGAGCCGGAGCGACCGGCGGATGAGTCGGGGCCATCGGAGCCACCCGCCCAGGAGGAGGTGGCAAAGGATGAAGAAGAAGAGGATGGGAATGATGGTGAGGGTGGCCAAGGGGGCCAAGGGGTTCCCAAGCCCCGCAACCCTTGGGCCACCATCAACCTGCCCCCGCCGGCAAAACTGCCCCAGTGGCTGAGGGGACGGGGACCGCCGCCACCGCCGTTTGGCAGGCCGTTTGGCATCCCGATCCCCGTCGTTGTGATGCCGCCTGTGATGCCGGGGCCCTTCGCCATGCCAGGCTTCCCCTTCATGGCGGCATGCAGGGCAAAGCCTTCGAGAAGCCCTCCTCCTCCCCCCCCGCCACCGCCACCTGGGCCACCACCGATGCCGCCACCAAAGGGCCCACCACCTCAAGACGAGGCCGGCCCGGCCGGCACGACTGCAAAGCAGCAGTCCAAAGAGTCCACAGGCTCCAAGGACTCCAAGGGCTCCAAGAGGGCGGCCACCCCAAAGCCCACCCAAGCACCGGGTGTGAAGACGCCGACTTCACCGTCGACTCCGACTTCGCCGACGGTGCCAGCATTGGCAGACACGCCGGTGCCACCGTTGCATGCGCGTGTGCCACAGCCGTACAGCCATGACTGCAACTCCATCCACGACTCGCTCTACTCGAGTTGCGGCGTGGCGTTTTCATCTGTTCCGACGGAGGCAGCTAGGAATTGCATTGAAGACTTTTTTGGCCAGTAGCATCATGAGTGCAGTGCAGTGATTTCCATGCCATTCCTTAACTGCCAGCAAAGGTAACGGACACGCCGCTGCCAACAGAGTCCGGGGCAAACGAGGCAGAGGCTCGCAGGGCGGCATTTGGCACTCCTGACCAGTAAGCAGCATGAGTCATGGTTGGAGTGATCGCAATGACATCCCTGCTTGCTGCCAGCAAAGGTACCGACTGCGTCGCTCCCGACACAGACCGGGGAAGACTCCAAGGACTCCAAGGAAGCTGCTGCTCGCAAGACATTTGGCACTTCTGACCAGTAGCATCATGAGTCTTGAGTGAGTGAGGTGATCCCGAATCCCCATGCTATCCCTCATTGCTGCCAACCAAGGTAACGAGTACACCACTGCCGACGGAGTCCAGGGCAGATGCTCATGAGGCATTTGGCACATTGCATGAGAGAGACAGATTCTGATAGATCAAAGCGTGATGCGTCGCGGTTTTGCAGCGAAAGACGTCTCAGGCTGTTGACAGCCAGCCCCCGGCTTCGGTGCCGAACGTCGCCGAGCTGGAACATGTGAACATGAGTATGAGATAGGTGACGTTGTAACTTATCGCTCGGTTCGCTGGTTCGCTGGGTACGCTCAGGTCACAGAGTCCAATGAGGCGGCGACGGCGACGGTGGCGAGTGATGACGCTGCCGCTTGTCGCATCATTTATGTGACTTTATGTGCCATGCCAGTTCTTTTGATACACATGCCGGTGCCGCTGTTCAGGACACGTCGCCAGCAAGACCGGCAGGATGGACGCCAGTCCAGGACTTTGTGTCATGTCAAACATCATTTGCTACAGTTCACGGGTGATGCCTAATCATCAATGTATAGTCTAGTTGTGACAGACGGCCACAAAGGCTGCGACAGCTAAGGCTGCTTGGCCGAGAGGCCCGAGAGAGCCACAGATTCCGATCCTGCGCCAGACGGTATCTCGTCCATGAACAACAACACTGATATCATAAGAATCATCATCAGCATTTTTAGTGCCACGCCAGGCACTTCCTTCCAGAACGCCGACGCCGCCCAGGCCACCCAGCTCCGGCAGAGGCAGACATCGCTCAAGCTCCGGCAGACGCTCCAGCTCCGGCAGACGCCGCCGCCGCAGCTCCAGACGCCGCCGCAGCTCCAGCAGAAGCCGCCGGCAGCGTCATAGATCGGTCCTTGGACCGCAGTGTACGGCAGTGTACAGTGTACCAGTGTACGGTCACGGTCACATGTCACAGTCACATGTACCAGACAATATCACCTGAACATCCTGGCCTTGCAGGCATCGACTCGATCGAGAACAAAATCGAGGAGAGTCAAGGAACGCCGGCCAGAAGAAAGAGGTCGCAAGAAGAGATCGGTCTCCAGCCAGCATTCCCGCATTCAACTTAGGTCTCTCGGTACATGAGTGCATGACTCTTGCATGAGACGAGACTGTGTCACTTTCACGAAGTCTCGCCCAGGCAACACGATCGAGATCCCGGCGACGTCGCAAGAGTCGCAGCAGCACAACCCCAGCGTCCAGTTCGTCGTCGTCGAGCAGCAGCAGCAACCACGCAAAGGCCAACATGGGAATGCTGCAGTAGCAGTGTGTCAGTGTGACAGTGTGTGCTGATTTATGCCCGCGTGTATGTGCTTCTCGGTCCGACGGTGTGGAATCCAAGGTGACCCATCAAACATGACGTGTTGCATGCATGCATGTTGCCGATGTTGCCACATCCATTCTGCACGGCCCGGCCATACACATACGGCCACGTGCCACTTCGCATGATGTATTGATGCAGTGCATTCACGTCACTCCATCTGCACCATGGACTCCATGGACAACATGTTCTGCATTACCACTATTGTGATCACGTGACCGTGACCAGTGACTCCTGTGACTCCCAGTCTCACACTTGGTCGTCGTCATTTCAATGTCATTCATGCTGTTTGCTTGGTGTGTGTAAGTTGTTGTTTCATTTGAATAGATTTTACGAGTGGCGTGTACTGCGGCCTGGGTACCACGAACGCGACTCTTAGTTTCTCCGTGTCAGTGGGTGTGAGACGTCAGGCGAAGGCAAGTAATGTGCAACGGACGAAGCCCAAGACGCCGACACCCAAGCGGCCCAAGCAGGGCTCTGTGGCCAAGACACCGGCACCCAAGAAGGGCTCTGTGGCGACACCGCCCAAGACCGCGACCCCCAAAGGCTCTGTGGCCATCGCACCGAAGACAGCGACGCCGCCCAAGCCCAAGACCACGACCCCCACAGGCTCCGTGGCCGCCGCCCAGGCCATCGCACCGAAGACAGCGACACCGCCCAAGACCATGATTCCCAAAGGCTCCGTGGCCAAGAGCTTGGCCAAGGGCCCCATGCCCGTGCCCAAGAAGTCCGTGGCCAGACGCTCCGTGCCGAGGGCAAGGGCGAGACAGGTGGCTCAGCCAAAAGTTCCGTCTGCGCCGGACGTTGACGAGGACTTGTCGCCAGCGACACAGGAGGCTGTCCGGCAGTACTATGCCATGGATAGCCCGTCCACGGATCCACGGTCATCTGAGGAGGCATGATGATGATTCATGATGACATGATGTGTCCGTTCATGTCACATGTGTGTGAGTCAGCTCATCTTCCCCTGAGTCACGATCGGTGTAGGCAGCGCAGTCCGCACCCAGCGCTGCCGTTAAGCACGAGCCCGAGTCCGGCAACGACGAACGTGAGCCTGGAGGTCGCATGGTCGATGTTCATTGGAGTCCATTGAGTCCATGCTCATGCCACACATGTCACGTTGACTGACACATGCTAAAATGTTACACAGACGTGGACTGATGGGCTGGAGCCGGGAACTATGATGCCGCTTGGATGCACTCGACAGATGCAATTTGGTGAACTCATACATCCATGTCACTCTCGCATATCCAACTAAGGACGGATGCTGTGGCTATGGGCAATGGGTGGCAGTGGCTATGGGCTCTGACGTGACAACAGATCGTGGCCGAGCTGGGCGACCAAAAAAAGAAGCTCATGCCTGTCTGCCTGTTGCTGTTCGACGTTTGCTTGAACTGCTTGCACCGTTTGATTGACTGGCTGGTTAGTTACACTTGCATGATATGAATAACGACCCACTCAGGTCTGTCACGGACTCCAAAAGCCAGGCGGGACATTGGACGACGTCATGGCTTTTGTGACTCTCAGTGCCTCAGTGACTCAGTGACGATTCGTGACATAAATCAACCTGCTTTTGTGACAGGCCACAGCCACAGCGCGTGACCAACACCGAGGTGCACTCAGGTGCACATCATGTTATGGACAGTCAGTACAGTAGTCGTAGCAGTCGCCGCAGTCGCCTTGCTGTTAGATGGGGCATGTGCTAGGCTAGGGCTTTGTACACGAGTGCATGAGTCCATGTGGTGGTCATGTGATCCATGCCATGAGTCCGTGTTTGCAGGATGCTCATGCTGAAGAGCCCGAGTCCATGTTTCATGGTGCATGACATGATTCTTCAGTGATTAGTGATGCCTCTGTCTCATGTTGTATCAAGACGGCCCCATGACAGGACAGATGTACAATGTACATTGCTGCCCGCATGATTGTCACATGCATTCGCATGCATTCATTGCATTATTCATCAGTTTCACGAACGTCACGGTTGAAGTGTTGAAGTGAGTGCTTATTTATTCAGTGTTTATCCTGGAATCCTGAGTCCATCTGGGCACTCGGCATGATGTCCGCCATGAATGGTGATGCTGATGCCGCCCCTGGATTTGAATCCGAGCCTGGCACTGGCACTGACTCCGTTTCAGACTCGGACTTGGGCTTGGCGGCTCCCATTGTGGAGGAAGAGGTTGAAGAAGAAGATGAGGGGCTGGTTGATTCAGATAATGATGCTGGCCACTTGGTTTCCACAATCGCCCGAGCCCCATCTGACGTGACTACAGCAGATCCTGTACCTGTATCGGCGTCAGTGGGGTCCTCGGCAGGGTCCCCTCGCAGCATGCGAGGTGCAGGTGAGGATGAGGGTGAGGCTGAGGGTCACGAATCCGCTGCTGACGATGGATATAGCATCCATTCCGAGAGTTTTGATTGCGACCACGAGTCTCAAAGCTCGGGGGAGGTGCATACTTCACATCCTGGGCAGGGGGATGCTGCCGCAGGTGTGGGCTCTTCGGATGCTGTGGCATTGGAACGATATGTCCACCAACACCACCCATCCACCCGGGACCGCCCCACCGAGATCCACTATTCACACAACCATGAAATCCATCATCACCCGGTCCAGAACCGCTACTACTCGCAACATCATCACACTCACCAACACCACTACATTCACAATCACCCGGTTCATCACATTCACCATCACCACCACCACCACTACCATCCCTATGGCACCTTTGACCACGGCGAACATCGCTTCACCATACCGCTCAATGGTGGCTACGACAGGAGCAGAACAACAGACGTGGAGGTCATCGACATTTCAGACTCCGACTCGGAATCGTCCGACTAAGACCGGAGCACACCTCTGCTGTACAGGTGCTGGAAAAGTGAAGATTCGATCCATGTGTTGAGTGTCATGCTTGTGCATCTTCCAGTCAACATGGTAATGGTAACATGTGCCCATGGTAACATGAAGCGCTTGCTTTTAACGATGCAGGTAGTCACGCAGTCAAGGCCTCAGACCGCGCCGCAGAACTGTGCAGATTGTTCTTGCTAGCTAGAGCGTACAAGCTTACGGATTGATACATACAAACACAGCCATGGGATCATGTGACTCATAGGCTGCCGCACACCCGCACACATACAGACAGACAGACATGTGACAGAAGCCACACACACACACACCCTCCCGTCACGCAGTTTTATCTTAAAGTCACACACACACACACACCCACTGCACCCACTGACCCACCCACACACCCACACACCCACACGTGGTGAAGGATACCAATTCACATGTTACTTAAATACATTTTTTGATTTTGTATTTTGTAATTTCGTTTTAATATTTTTATTTTTTTATTTGTTTTCATATTTTTATTTTTTTTATTTTTGTTGATTTTGTATTTTTTCGTATTTATTTTTATTTTTTTTTAATTTTTTTTTGATATTATTTTTTTGTATATTTTTTTTGTGTTTTTGCGGGAGAGTCCGGACCCAGGGCTCCTGGGGACCTGGGTCCCCAGGAACCCGGGCCCAGGCTCCTGCTGGGGACGTCCGGGCCCAGGCTTCTGGGGACCTGGGCTGGGGACCTGGGTCCCCAGCCGGGCTCAGGCTCCTGGGGACCTGGGTCCCCAGG
>CAJNDT010006216.1:0-210000 GCA_905221615.1 Symbiodinium sp. CCMP2592
TGCGCAATTGAAAGAATAGAATCTAAAAAACTATTATTTACGATTTCGTTCAATATTTTCATAAATATTAAATTCAATTCTATAAATTTGGAAAGCAATATCTTCTCTAATTATCGTATCATATATAAATATATATATCTTTACATTTTCATAATGATTAATATATGAAGATTCAATATCTTTCAATTCCAATGAGAGTTTTTTTATTCGAAGACCTATTAATAAATATGGATATATATATATATATATAAATTTGAATACTTGGAAATATATAGGCTCCTGATTGATAATCAGATATTTCATGCAACTCTTCTCAGCCCATCAACTATGATTCAAAAAGATGACACATATATCGGTAGAGAGAGCAATCATTTTCGAATGACGCGTAGTAGGGAACTTGGTCATTCTACCTAAGACGCTATTTGGATCAAGCCTTACAAGTACGAAGCTGCGGATGTGCCAGCATGAGCTCGATCTGCACTGTCAAGCTCAAGCGGGGCAAGATGGTGCTCACAGCCGGGCCCTGAAGCTGTTTGGGGGGTCCGTTCCCCGACCAGCCTCCCACTATGTAACTATGCCGGAGCGGCTAAAGCAACAAAGCTCCCAGCACGTCATGACCAACAAAAGATCTGATCTGTCACAAATCTCATTGACACCAAACAGCCGAAGAAGCTACTAAAGCGATGAACGTGACACCAGAGTAGGTGGGAAAAACCGAAGTGCCCCGAACCCGGACTGAAGCACCAACTTCCCGCGGCTGGGCTCACAGCTGGCAGCTTCAACACAACTCGGGGCACGAAGCCGGGATTTTTACACCTTACTGCTAGTGCTGCATCTTCGCGAATTCTCTGCAGCACAAAACAAGTACGTCCTAAAGTGCCGATGCCAGAACCCATTGCAGACGTATGTGGAAATTGTTCTTCGATGTAGTTGTCGGCCACGTGAAAAAAATCACAATTTCGAAAGCCGGCAGCACAGGACTCTGAGTTTGGTGGGGCTTTAGGACTCTGAGTTGGGGGGTTTAGGGTTTAGAAGGAAATGTAGCCCCTGGGCCCGATCCCCTGAAAGCTCATAACAGCCTCGACCTCGTGCCCGATGTTCGAGCTGATGTTTGAGCTGCTGAGGATTCCGACAGCACTTGCAGAAGTTTGCCTCCCTCTCTTCAAAGTTCCTATTAGGGTTTAGGGTTCAGGATTCAAGTTTCTAGGGTTTAAGGTTTAAAGTTCAGGGCTTGGGGTGCATGGCAGCTCCAAGTGGTCTCGAAGACGCCACCCTGGTCCTAGCCTACCCTAAACAGCAAATCCCACGGCCCTTAGCACCTAAAGCCCAAAACCCTGAAGGCCGCAACACCACAAAGCTGACTAGCTGCCGGCATCTCCATATCCCGTTGCCGTTTTACTTCAGCGGCTTTTAGGCGCCGAGAGCTTCGGGTTTAGGAGGAGTTGAATAATTATATTGGGGAGCCCTCAGGCTTTAAGGCCTAGCAACACTAAGACCTACCAAGTAGTAAAGGGGCCTTAATACATTAAAATAGGGTTTTGGGGCCCATTGTACTATAAATATAAAAAGGGGCCCCCAAAGTAGTGCGGGTAATCATTGAGGCCTCTAATGTAGAACCCTTACAGTAACCCGTCATTACAGACCCTTAAGGGAACCCTGTTCTAATTATGAAGGCCTCGTTGCCTCCTCGTTGTTGGCCTTGCGTTGGAGGATCTGTTCAGCATCTACTGGCCCTTCTTTGACCAGCTACAAATCCAGGCAGTCGCTGTCTCTGGCTGCAAACGGCCTGACTTGGACAGCTGCTTGCGGTAAGTCATCGTTCCAAAGCACGGCCTCGTCGGGAGTTTCCGGAACTTCTAAGTCGCTGACCGGCACCTGCCTTGGCAAGCTGTGGGTATTGCAACTGCTGTAGCGCGCGGGACCGCATGTTGTGTTTGCGCCTGTCTAAACGATTGTGAACTCCTGAGACTGTTCTGCAACTATAACATGACGTGGGCCAGGGGGTGAGCTTTGGGGGAGGCAATGGCCAGGCAAGAACGTGGCATTGTCTGCTGAACGATTCCGTACAGGCTCCAGCTGGCACTTGCTTTCAAGCCCGTGTTCTTCGTAGGATGCACTGGCCAGACCTGCTTTGCAACTCTGTCCCAACTACAGGCTACCCGCTATGGCGTAGCAGAAAGGCCACGGTCCACCAAACTGTGGACCGGAAGCAAATGCCGGCATCACCAGCAAGAAGCCAATTCCAACCGACACGAACAGCATGTGACAAAAACCGTACATGTGCGAAAGCTGTTCAACCACAAAACTTAGGATACAGCTGGTAAAAAAATGTCCGACAAGGCATTGTCGACGGCTTCTGAAGTGATGCCCTCCCATCTCCTCCTCCTGGGTCAATCGAAGTGCAACATTCGTCCTGAAACGGTCACCGTGCTGCGGCTCTCTGTGATGAACTCCAGCTTAACTGCATCAAATTATGTTTCTTGAGGCCGGCTTCTCTGCAGGCAAGACTCGCACTGGAGCCGAAATGTCCTGGAGCCCCTGGAAATGCATCAACTTGTTTGGGGCGCTGAAGGCTTGAGTTTGTCCATTTCCCCCCCTCCACCTCCACACCCCTGCAAGCATCACCCGCCAGCGTTAGCTCCCCCGCAGCCTGAACCCAATGCCCTCCTCCACCCTCCTGACATGGCGACCTGCTCTGTAGCTCCGAGCTGCGTATCATGCGCAGGCTGGAAGTTTCAGTCTCAATCCCTCAGCATCAGCACATCCTGCACTCTCAGACCTCGACCCGTCAACCCCAACACAAAAACAAAACAACCAAGCAAGAGGAGATGAGTTTGCAAGTCGATAACCCAAACAGTAGCAGCGGGAGCATGCTTCAGCTCTGCATGCTACCAGTACCAGCTACTTCAATCGGGGCCTGCCCAACTCAAATGCCAAGAACGTCTTTGACCATCCCAAGCCGGCTGAACACAACTTTAAAGCACCTGCAAGGCAATCTGAAAATACGTTTAAACTTGATCTTAAGGGAATGCAGAGCCCACCGCAGGAGTTTGCCCTGCGATCAGATGGGGCTAAAAGCCGTTTCGTAGAATCCTGCATCTATGGTAGCTAGGCCGCCGTATTGGACTGATGGGGGCAGATTCAGGCCGAGGGAGGCTCGAGGGGTTCATAGGGAGATTTAAGGCTTTAGGGTTTAGGCTTGAAGCTTCAGGGTTGTAGGGAGGTTCAGGGTTTAGGGTTGAGGGTTTTGGGGTTAGGGTTGAGACAGTGAGCAACGTTGCACGTGTCTCAGGCTGGCAGCTACTGCCCAGGTCGGAATCACTCCAAAATTCCAAAAGTGGGACTTTCCGAAAATAGGAACCCTTTTTATATAGCACCCTAAATAGTAGGATCCTCATGGTAAGGAGCCCAACATACGATATCCTTAATTTTCGGAAACTCTCAGGTGTTCACGGTCTCGGGTTTCGGACGTGTCTTGGCTCCGGATGAAGGCAGGTGACCAAGCGGGAAGCTGCAAGGCCTGAACATCAATCTGCCCGGTAGTCTTACAACACTCGTTCGGTGTACAGCACTGCCTCTCAGGCTTACAGCCACCCCAGTAGAACATCGAGAAAGAAGACTGATGTCTGCTTAGCCGTAAGGTACTTAACACATGTAACACAGTAACCCATGACTTCTGCACCCCCTTTAGAACCATATCAAAAAAATAACATGTTTAATCTTCTCTTGGGTCTTATATGAACAATACCAAAAAATACTTCCTAAGGAGACTATAGACTTAAGGTAAAAGCCAGAAAGCTGGAATATGATTATCCTGACCCTTCTATGGTAAATTATAGGGTATCCTACCCTGAAACCATATTCCAACTTTCTGGAGTTCCCTGTAGGTAGCTGGAGCGCTAGGATCCCATGGGCCACTCAGAGCTCGTCTCCACCTTCCGGTGCTTCTTTCTCTGCAGAAGCGGAGACGACCTCGCAGTTTTGGGGCGCACGGCGGTTTGAGGTTTGGGGTTCAGGGCTTCGGCGCCGTGGAGCGCATTTTGACGTGTGTGTGTACATATATATATATATGTATTATATATATATATATATATATATATATACATACTGTACACCTTTACCCCTGTAGCTTTCTGTTACAATCATGTAATCAAGCCTCGTATGAAACCGGTATCGGACTGACGATGTGCGACCGTACCTCGGCATCTAGTATCTAGTATGGAGGCCTCGATCATGTCAACAAGGCGCTGGGATATACCATAAAACGATAATATGTAGAGGGCTAATCATCTGAGTGATTGATTATAAGAAGTGAAGGGTAGTAGTGCTGCATGATCAGACCACCAAGATCCCTAGAACCGTAAAGCAGCTAGGGTTACTTGTAGGGTTCTACAAAGGGGGACCCGAAACCCGAAACCTCTAAACGCTGAAGCCATGCAAAACCCGTACAGAAGGAACCCTAAACCCTAAACCCGCTTAGGCTTTACGGTTTGGGGTAAGGACCCCAAACAGCACCTGAACAAAAAGCGTAACGTTGGGATATCCCAGAATCCCCTCAAGGATTCCTTGAGGGATCGGGATCCATGGGGTTCCTTTAAGGATGCTGGTGGGGTTCAGGCCTCTTCATGTAAGCCAATACGGTTGGGATATCCACCAAATTTGGGGTTCTTGCTACCATAACAAGGAACTACGGGAAGTAATATGGGTTCCTGACCATAATAATAAGGCTCTATAGGAAGTAATATGGTTCCTTACCATAATGATAAGGATCTATAGGAAGTAATATGGGTTCCTTACCATAATAGTAAGGACCTATAGGAAGTAATATGGGTTCCTTACTATGGTAACTTGGTCAGGTTCGGGGGTCGAACTCTGCCGGTGCGTCTTGCGCAGTTCAGATACGCCTCTTCGACGGTATCGCTTAGAAGGGGCCCCCACCCTGTAATAGTGACTATAAGGATTATATAGGACTATTAGGGCCCTATTCTATTCGAATTATACCACTATTACAGGGTGGGGGCAGCTTCTAAGGTAGCGCTGTCAACTCTTACGCCTAGGGACGTTGCTGTCATTGAAAACCGTAAACAACACAACAACCCTGTCCCTTAACAAAACCAAAACCAACCAGAGCCCGCAAAAACCTAAAAAACGAAAACCAAAAACAACCCAATAACACATTAAAAAACTAAAGCAACATTATTTCATATTATTTCAGTACTCTTCCAGAATAGGACGGGGATTACTCACAAAAGGAGGAGTGCTGAAATACTGTTTTTTGGATGTTTAGCTGTTTTTGGTTCTACTTTTGTTGTTTTGTTTTTGCTTTTGGGTTTTATGGTTTCGGTTTGGTTTCCGACGACGATCGTATCAATTGTGTCGACGCTTTGAGCGGCATATCGGCTAATATTTCCAATAGACAGTTCAATTAATCGCTGCCGCGCGTTCCAAAAGAAGCCGACGCGTGTCACTCGCGTGCTACATCAGAGACTTCGCTCATGCATCACTGATCTCACTCATGCCGCATGCAGTTTTTCATTCGCGGCCTTCCGTACTCAAGCCGAGTTCTATGTGGGAGTTTTTCGAAAATAGGGGACCCCAATATAGTACCCCAAAAATAGGATCTTTATCATAAGGACCCCAAAATAAGGTACCCCTAATTTCCGGAAACTCCCAAACCCCAAACCCCATAGATCCCTTATAGGACCCCTTTAAAAGGAACCCTTATAGATCCCTTTAAAGGAGCCCCTACTTATCATAAGGACCCCAAAATACGGTACCCCTAATTCTCGGAAACTCTAAACCCTAACCCTCAAGACCTTTATAGAACCCTTAGATCCCGTTCAGGAACACTTACAGGATTCCTTTAAAGGTGCCCCCTAATTTTCGGAAACTCCCAAACCCTAAACCCTATAGATCCCTTCTAGGAACCCCTTAAAAGGAACCCTTACAGATCCCGTCAAAGGAGCCCTTAACTTTCGGAAACTCCCGTGGTTCCGGTCCCAGAATAGAATCCCAAAGGGTCCCATGTACTGTTATGGGGACTACTTCCCCAAATCATAATAGTAATTCCTAATATAGAATATAGAAACCCTACATTCTACTATATCGGTACTTCGGAACCCTAAACCCTTAAAGGAACCCTAGACCCTAAAACCTTAAAGGAACCTTAAACCCTACATTCTACTAGATCGGTACTTCGGAACCCTAAACCCTTAAAGGAACCCTAGACCCTAAACCCTTAAAGGAACCTTAAACCCTACATTCTACTAGATCGGTACTTTGGACCCTTTGGGAGGGGATTTGCGACCTCGAAGCCAGCGATCGACGACTGCGCCGTGGACGTAAGCCTTGGGGTTCTTTGGAGCTGTAGAGGTTTGGGGGTTTAAGGTTTAGGGGTGTAGGGTTTAGGGGGTTTAAGGTTTAGGGGTGTAGGGTTTAGGGGTTTAAGGTTTAGGGTTTAGGGGTTTAGGGTTTATTGGGTTTAGGGTTTAAGGCTTAGGGTGTAGGGTTTAGGGTTTTAGGTTTAAGGTTGGGGGTGTAGGGTTTAGGGTTTAAGGTTTAGGGTGTAGGGTTTGGGGTTGGGGTGTAGAGCCTCGGGACCTAATCAGGTCTTCCATGCATGGTCTACCTGTAGTCTCCATGGTACGGTTGATGATATAAGTCCTGCCTTACCCTAAGGACCCTAAACTAGGGGAATTATGGTATATTCCTTATGGGTCATGCAGGGTTTATATCATCAACCGTAGTTCCCTTTTGTTGGTTAGCCAGAAAAGGGGGAAGCCCGAAGAATGCAACTACGATGGAGACAATAGGTGCAGTAGCAAAAACCCGAACCCCTAAACCCTAAACCCTGAACCAAACCCTGGTAGGCGAGAGTATCAAAGACGGCCTTGGGAGTTCAATTCAGGCCTTTGACAAGCTGAAGCGATTTGAAACTGATTTCAAGTCCGGGTGCCGTTTCCACTGGGGCCTCGCGAATCAGAAAAGGGCTCCGCTAAAGGGACCTACAAGCGTTTGGGTTGCTACAAACATAGGGGCCTTCAGCACGTGAGCAGTGAAATTTCGGCATATTATACTATACAAATGGAGTGGGAACTTACGGTTGGTGATATAAATCCTGCATTACCCTACACCATTATTCTCATAGTGTAAGGTCCTTAAGGCAGTGCAGGATTTATATCATCTACCGTATCCGATGGCGGGAAGTCTGCAGACCAGAGAAACCTGGCAACAGGTGCTAGAACCAAAATCCTCTCCGCAACCCTTCAATCAAAGTTCAGGATGTACGTATGCAGCTTAGCTATCTTGAGGCTTTGAGACTGGGGCTTACCCTAAACCCCCAAACCCTAAACCCTCAGCGCCTAGCTCGCAAGCACGCAGTTTAGGCTTGAAGGCTTAGGTGCCCTCTCGGCAGGCCGAAAGCCGCCTTCCTTTTGTATAGACTCTACCGGAATATGTAGGGGCTTTGATAATTAGAATAGGGTTTGTAGCTCCTCTATAGTATATATCTATAATAAGGAACCCCGAAGAATAATATTGGCAGCTATTTTTGGGCTTCTATGGTACACGGAGCGTGAGAGCAAGTGGAATCGCCAGGAGGCAGAGTCGGCAAGGGCTCCGGTATATGGCGGCCAACTTTGCCTCGGCGGAGGCCAGAAGCAAGGACAAAATACACCGTTTTTTTTTTGAACGCCTTTTTCCTTTCGCCGTTTAGGGTTTAGGGTTTAGGACAGAGCAGCAAGAACTTCACCAGAGAGAGAGAGAGAGTGCTTTCATTGGGGTTCAGGGCTCCAGATTTAGGGTTGACGTATGTTGACGGTTTAGGGCTTAGGATAAATTGGGGGTTTAGGGCTAGGGCTCCAGGTTGAGGGCTTCGGCGTAGTAAGGCTCCAGGTTTAAGACTGACTCAACATTAAGGGTTGTCAGTGTGGCTTCCCTCAAGAGGCATTAGTAACTGCCTTCGCGCTGCCTGCCTAAACCCCACCCAAGCTTCTTCGGGTTCATCAGCACAGACGCCTACCTTAACCTAGCAAACCCTACACAAAAGTAGGGTCCCTATAAACTCCATACTAAGGCTCATAACAAGCACCTACAAGAAAGTAGGGTTTGGTAGGCTAAGGTAGATCATTTGTTAAATCGACCTGGGGATCCTTTTGGGGGCCTTCCGTGGAGAAAGGGACTCATGTTGCAAGTAGGATCATGAAAACTATGAGGGAGCTCATAATTCGAAGAGGGTTTTAGGGCATGTACTACTATACTTACAGTATAAATAAGGAAACCCTTTTTTGGTATACATATTTATTTAGGCCCTTACATCAGGGTTGTCCCGACTCGGCTTTTTGCAGCCCACACAACTTTGGGAATCCGCGGTTTCTTCGTCTTTAGGTCGGCTTTTGGGCCTAAATACCCTGCCCACTTGGAGGTTCATGGGTAGTTATAGGGGTTCCTTTAAGGGTCCCTTTAAAGGGATCTACGAGGATTCTATAAGGGTATAGGGTCGGAGATCAGGTAAGCCGATGCTCAGGCTCTGGATGCAAGAAGAAGAAGATAGAGTAGAAAGTAGTTGTATAGAAGAAGAAACATGTTGCTCTGCTTATTGGGGGGTAAAGCACCTTCTCGACAAAAGACAGAAGTGTATAGGAACTTGTACAGCAAGCTGTTAAGATGCTTTTCTGTCGGTCGTTCGCTCGTGGAAACAGTACTGCTGTGGCCATCCCCCTTCCGGGGGTTATGAGCCCAAGTCGTTCGTGCCATGGATAGTTCAGCTCCGCCCGAATCTGCAAGAGACAGCTCCCCAACGAATTGGGGTTATTCAGTGCAGGCGGCTATGTATGGTGGTGATGACCACGGTGGTATTTCAGAAAGATCACACATGAGCTGTGTATCAGAGCAGGACCTTCATCCGCCATATGAGAGAGAGGCTATGGACCGCGAACATCAAGAGTCACCGAGGTTGGGAGTTTATCGTGTAGAAGCAACTGGTCCTTCTCCAGCTTCCCAGGGGTCAAGACTACCGGTTATGGACATCGATGAGCCAGAACTGGTCCCAGATTATTCGGCCTTACCGGCTGAAGAAAGCTCCAAATCGGAAGTTGCCAGCCCTGAGAAGCCGCAGACATCATCACGACCAGTGTTACGACCTGGAGCAGGTAGTGTAGACCATGATCCGAACCGTGCACTAGCAGCGGTTGGTTTATCACCGGGTGCAGCCTCGGGTTCGCCGAGCAGTTGGAATACAGGGCAGACGCAACTTGAGGAAGGTTTGGCGAGAGTGCGGCATGAGGTATTGGGTGAAATGAGCGTGATGCTACAATCGGTTATTCATGCTAGCCTGGCACCGGCACTTGATCAAGTTAGGATGGCGCAAGCGACCATGCTTTCACGCTTGGAAAGGCTGGAGGTGGAGCGCTCGAGCGAGAACTCAGCATCTGAGCGAAGTGTTGGTAGCCATAGACGGATGGAAAGAGGAGTGGATGTTGGACCTAGGCGTAGACCTGGGGATCAAACAACCGGTGGATCCAACGTCACAGCTGCTATGAGAAGCCTTGCCATTGCAGATCCAAGACCTGCTGCTGTTGTTCCGTTAGGGAATGTCGGGGTGGACGATGCCAATCCAACCCAGGTTGCGGGGGTTCCATTAGATCATGGCTCGGCTAGAGGCCCCAAGGGTTCTGGGACAGTGGTGGTGGATGGTACTCGACATTCTTGGCGCTTTTCTCCTGAAGGAGAGTTGGTTCTCGAACCATGTGTTGAGAGAGGTGAGCGTGAGCGAGAGTTTAGTGAGAGACGGGTGAGAGAACGGGAGTTGAGTGATAGAAAGGAGATGCTCCGAGAGTCGAGAGAAAGAGGGAGAGTGGAAAGACCGGGGGCGATTTGCGATTCGGTGGAACTTCATCTTGCTGGAAGTAAGAATCGTACTACTGAAACTCGTTGTGCATCTCCTTTCGACCCGAAGGCCAGGACTCCCTTCAGTCCATATCAATCAGGTGCTGCGGCACGGACGAGGGAAGAGCCACATGATTTTGTGCATGGTGAGGGTTTGTCTCGGTCGCGAGGTTTGGATGCTAGGAGTTACAGTCGCTCTCCTGAAAGAAATCGAACTCCTGCAGAAGGTGCTAACGTGACTGCTACTTCCGCACCGGGTGTATCTGAACAGTCTCCAACTCGACGACCCAGAATTGTTTATCCGATTTCACCCGGTGGAACAGAAATCAAACCTCCTCCTCCTCGTAGGTCCCCCAGTAGGAGTGAACAACTTCAACACGACGATTACCGTCCTTTGCCCCCACCTCCTGCTCCGGAGAATGACATTCAAAAGTTAACAGCCGCCCTCGAAGGGGCGATCCGAGGAACAGGGTCGGTGGATCGAGATCGGGTTGAGGATGTGAAAAATGTAGGGGAATTGCCCAAGCTTGAGGTTAAGGAAACTGAGCGGGAGTTGACTCCTTTGATTGCTGGGGATTGGGTTGCTTTGATAGGCCCTTCCTTGCGGGATTTGTCCGCGCATGCCTCTGATTGGTGGGCCGAGTCTCTATCTGCGGCCCAGGACTATTATGCGAGGTGGTTGGATAGTGGACCGATTGAGCGTCTCACTCTAAAACCTGAAAGGCCCGATAGGTTCGAGAGAGGCAAGTACGCTAGAGTGGAGCAGCGTGCAGTGGCACTTCTGTTGAAAGCAGTTCCCCCTACCATCAAGGACGAAGTAGTGTCAATGAGGCGCATGACATCCATCGAGATAATGGGCATCATCCTTACAACATTTCAGCCTGGTGGCCTTAGAGAGCGTACGGCGCTGCTGAGGTATCTTGCTACACCAGAAGGGGCCAAAACGGTTTCGGATGCTTTGAGAGGTGTCAAGCGTTGGGCTCGTTGGCGTAGGAGGGCTGTTGAATTGGGAGTGACATTACCGGATGCCACGCTGCTAATATCCGGCCTGGACTGCTTGACGTCGTCAGTTGTAGCCCAGTTTCCGGACGTGCAGTTTAGACTTCAAACGTTTCGTCATCAACATTCGGTTGACTTGGTCCCCACCTTAGATAAGGCGGTTTCTTTAGGGGAGATGATGCAAGCAGAGCTTCAGACTCTGGAATCTTCTGGGGCTAAAAAGCCAAAGCTTGCTCGGGTTGATACCCGATTGGACGGTGCCGATCCGCCTCATGGTGGGAAGGATGGTGGTAAAAAGGGTTCTAAAGGGAACAAAGGTTCAGGGAAGGCGAGTGAGTCAGCTTCGGGTAACGCTTGTTATCACTGGCTTACCTCGAAAGGGTGCTCGAGGGGAGCGCGATGCAACTTTGCCCATAGCCATGAAGACCTCCAGAAGGCCCCAGATGCTAGAAGCAGGTGTTTTGTGTGTAGCGGGTTGGGTCATATGGCATATCAGTGTCCCACGGATGCTGGGGACACAAGCAAGGGTCAAAAGGGTGGTAAACCCAAGGGCTCGGGTGGAAAGGGTGCTGATAAGCCTGATCCTAACAAGCCCCTCTTGAAAGGAGTGGAGGAAGAGAGGCCGTCCGAGAGTTCCCAAGCCTCTAAAGCCCAGCTTGAGTTGTTGAAAGAAACCCAGAACTTGATAAAGACCATGCAAGCTAAAGCATTGCGAATGAGGCCAACATTGAACAGGCTTGAGGCTCGTGGTGTTCGTACGGGGTTGTTGGATTCTGGAGCCTCCACTTGTCTTCGGGGACTAAAGCCCGGGGAGACTACGGAGGGGATGACGCGTCGGCTGGTAGACTTGGCCGAGGGAAACGCTGTGTTGTACATGAATGAGTATGGCACGTTGGTTTCCACTCAAGACATTGAGTGTATTGTGGCATTGAGACCTTTGATTAAGCTCGGGTGTCATTGGTTTTGGTCTGAAGGGAGGTGTGAATTGATTCATCCGGTAAGGGGCGTTCTCACGATGGACGATTCGAGTGGTTGTCCGCGCATGAGTGAAGACCTAGCATTGGAGCTTCTTCGAGACATTGAGAGTGGATATCACGAAGCATTAGCCACCTCGGTAAGAGCGATCCAGATTGCGCATGAGTATTCGAGTACTGAAGAACGTCACCTTGTGAAGTTTTTGGTTGAGGCCATTCGGATGGATCAAGATGTTGCTGCGAGTCTGGAGGCAGTAGTCCGGCGGTTATGGTCAGGGCAGTTTGACTTGGCTGTTGGTTGTCCGTTCACTTGGGCTCCTCGGAGTGGAGCGCTCGCGTGTTGGAATCGTCGGCAGCGCCGGGCATGTAATAAGAGTGATAGGGTAGTGATAAGTTATAAAGGAGATCCTTGGTGGAGTGAGTGCCGCAAGATGGCACATCAGTCGGGCTGTGAGCCGTTGCTTCTGCCAGTTAAGGATCACCTCATGAGCCCTTCCACTCAGAGACTGTTGCTTGAGCTGGCGGTTGATGGAAAGATTGCTGTGATTCTGGTTGATAACAGGCGCGGCTTGGATCAGGATGAGTCCATCTTCCTTGGCTTGTTAGCAAAGGTGAGTTGTGTTGCGTGTGAAACACTTGGAAAGGATAAGCCGTCTGTGTTGGTTGTTGGCACAGGGGACCATGCTCTTAGTCCTGTTCCCGGTTCGGGCGTGCAGAACTTGAGTTACTTCGGTGAGTTGTTGTGTGAGCATGCAAGTTGGGGGGAGCCAGCTAGGGACAGGCTTTCCTCGGTGCTGTTGAGTCGTTCTCGCGCGTCGGCTTGTAAGGTTGACTCTGTTGATTGGCCTCAGCACATTCGGTCAGGACACTGGCCCCCGCATAGAAGGTGTAAGTACTGTATTATGGCCTCGGCACAGCAGCGTGCGCACCGTCGTCAGCATTCTCCGGCTTCGTTTTGTCTCTCCCTTGATGTCGTGGGACCGTTTGTGCGTGTGGCAGATGATGTCTCGCATAAGCGTCGGTATGCACTGGTAGGTGTCCTCGTGGTCCCTGTCGATGCGCAGGGTAAACCAGTTTTGGGTGAAGACCAAGAGCAGGCTTCGGGTGAGGATAAGGATGCTTGCGTGCGGGATGTTGATCCTGACTTCGAGGAGCTTCAGAAGGACGTTGATGAGTGGTTCGGTGCTCTTGCGGATGATGCTTCCGAAGTCTATGAGGGTCCTGAGGCCCTTTGGGAAGGCGAAAACTTGGAAGCTGAGGTCCCGCTGGAAGGTGAACGATTGGACGCTCCAGAGGTTGGAGGTCCTGAGGATGCGTGGGCTAAGCAGCAATCCGATTATGAAAAGGAGGCTGAGGGCATGGCGTGGAGAGAAGTTGTTTTTGTGGAGCTGTTGGATCGTAAGACCCCGCAAAGCGTGTGCTTGGCGGTTGGCCGTATTCATGCTCAACTTGTGGAGCTTGGCTTTCCATTAGCTCGCATTCATGCTGACGCTGGTACTGAGTTTACTGATGAGCGTCTGCGGGAGTATGCTGCGTCTCGCGGTATCCTCCTTACACTCGCCCCTCCCACCGAGCATGACAGTAACGGTAGAGTTGAGAACGTCGTCAAAAGACTCAAAGTCCAAGTACGAGTGTATTTGCAGCTGGTGGGTAATGATACATCTAAGTGGGCCCTGGCCTTTCGTGCGGCGGCCGCCACATGGCGAGCCGATACCTTGAGGAAGTTTGGTATGGCGGTTAAACCGATAGTGCCGTTCGGCACCCGGACCCAGGTTTTGGTTCGACACTGGCTCAGGCGTCGGCAGCGAGAATGGCATATGCGTGCTACTCCGGCTGTCGTTTTGGCACCGGCCACGTATGTGAGACAAGGCTATGTCGTCAAAGTAGGCAACAAGCTTTCTGTCGTTAGTAAACTTCACTTTGGCGAAGAATCGGATCTGCAACTTTTCGTTGGCAAGGGCTTACCTCCGATTGCCGAGCCCGGGGCCGTGAGACGGCGCATGCGTGGCAAGGTAACTCCCTCTCCTGCATTTCGGATTTGGGGTAAGCGGTCTTTGCGAGCTTTGCGCGAGAGACCGGGGCCAGGGATTGATGAGGATGCTCAGGCGGCCCGGTTGGCAGAACAGGTTCCTTTTGATTGTCAAGCCGCTATGGATTTCGTGCTGGGGTCCGAGTTTGTACATAGATCGTCTCACCAGGCTCCTACTCGCTGTTTGGGGGGAGTTCATTACCTCTTTGGAGCTTGTCGTCATGGTGGTGTGGTGTCTATGACCCGTCTCACCAAATCCCATCCAGGCTTTGCCGCGCTGCTAAGTCGTGTACTCCATGAACTCCTGCCGGATCTTACTTTCACAACGGTGAGCTTGTCAGTTGATGCTCAGGCCGTGGTGCACAAGGACACGTCGAACGATTATGAGTCGCGTTCCGGTTTGGTGCCTTTGCAGGTTCCGGAGCGCGGAGGGCGCTTGTGGACTGCACTTGAGGTTGGTGAGGTTGTTTCGGGCGAGATTCAGGTCGTGCGACATAAAGGCCGTGAAGTGGTCGGCCAGCTGCATCCCTGGTCTGCGCCTCTGCTGTTTAAGCCTGGGGTTTTACACGCCACTGAAGCCTGGCAGCCTCCTGATCGCCGTGTCGTGTTGATTGCATATACCGTTGGTTGTTGGTCCAACATGAGCGATGAGCAGGAGCAGACTCTTCGTAAGTTGCGGTTTTGTCTGCCTGAAGGGCAGACAAAAGGGGGAGCCACCGTGACGGGGTACCCTGGAAATTTTGCGAGCTTGCATGAGCATGCATGTATAGCTAGTGTTGCTGATGAGCCGTGTCCCTCCACTCCAACTCAAATAAACACTTCTGTGGAGAGCGCGGTAGAAAAAGACTTTGAAAACCCAAATAAAAATTGTATAACCTATAAAAAGGAAGCGGAGGCACGAGTGGAGCTTGTGCCAGGTGAAGTTGAGGTTGTGTTGAGTTGCGTGAAGCTTGGTTGTGATGTCGACGTGAGCTTGGTTGATAGCGTTCAGGCGGTCTCGGACATGAGTTTGGCTGTGCGTGATAAGGGTGCGGTGGATCTTGGCTTGACCTTGGATGATAACTTGGTTGAAGCGTCGTGCCCCATGGATGAGGCTACCTTGAGTTGTCTTGGTGACCAAACTTCTGCTCAAGTGGATGGCACTGGGAGTCATGTTGATGGTCCTTGCGCTTGGTTGCTGAGTGGTGAAACTTTTGATGCAGCTGACCGTCAGGATCAAGAGGATGATGCTGCTAGCGTGTGTAGTTGGCATACCGCGTCTGAAGGTGAAGTTGAGCAAGCTCCATGGGACTTGTCAGAGCTGACGGCTCACATTGAGGAGCTTGATCGTGCTCAGTTGAGGTTGAGCGGGTTCGCTGAGGACCGTTTGGCGCGTTGGCTTGAGCATGCAGGTGGGAGTGAGGCCGTTGATACTTTAGGCGATACGGACTTGGCTGAGGTCCAAGGGGCATGGGATAGAGTCCACGAGCTTCGCGAGGAACTGAAAGCTCTAACTGCGGTTGAGGTGTCCACGCGTGCGTCTGAGGATGATGGTACAGACACGGTGCTGCAGACCCGAACTGTATCTCTGCCGGAGGTCCTGGCGAACTGGGAAGTTTGGGAGCATCCTGCAAACAAGGAGATTTCGGCCTTGGTGGATGAGAAGCGCGCCTTGATTCCAGTTGATTGGAAACAAGTGCAGCGGTGGAAAGACTCTGGAAAACGAGTAATCACCATCCCTGCTAAGGCTGTGTGGACAATTAAGGCTCCGGATGGTCGGCATAAATGTCGAATAGTGGCGTGTGGAAACATGGCACCCTCGAAGGATGAAAGTCGGCAGGATCACAAGGATGCTGTGTTTGCCTCTTCCCTTGATGTCACACACCTTCGATGTGCCTTGGCAGTAGCTGCGAGACGTTCCTATGAGATAGCCATCACTGACATTAGGACCGCATTTCTTAATGCGGAGCTTTTACCGAGGGCGAGGGCCAAGGCGGAGCAAGCCGCTGCGGCGGCTGCGCAGGGAGAGAGCGTACCAATCGATGAAATCGTGATCTTAATCCCTCCGCGTTGTTTGGTGCAGCGGGGCTTAGTCGGCAAAAACACCCTTTGGCAGGTGGCCAAGGCGATTTACGGACTTGACACTAGTCCTAGAGACTGGAGCCTGAGTCGAGATTTCTCGCTGAGGCGGGTAGTCGTGAAGTATAAAGATCAGGAGCTCAGATTGTTTCAATCGTTTGCGGACCCCAATCTCTGGCTTATCGCCGAGAGCGAACCGGAAAGATGCTGGAGCAGATCGGGTCTAGGGCTTGATCAGCATGAGGAGTCTGGAGTTTCGGTTTGGGGTTGGATTGGAGTGTACATAGACGACCTTATTATCGCTGCGTGCTGTGAATTGGTTAAGTTGTTGCTGAAGACTATTACCACTATGTGGAAATGTGGAGACCCAGAATGGTTGACCGCCGATTTGTGTAAGCCGTTGCGATTTCTTGGGTTGCAGTTGGCTTGGTCGTCTGAGCGCAATTTGCTTATCTGGCAGGAGTCGTACATTAAAGACCTTGCGGATCGGTACTCCCATGAGCTTCAGAAGGTTAAGCATTGCGGGACCCCGTTGGGACCAGGGGTAATGGAGCCGGAAGCAGTGGAGAACATTGACAGCAGTGTACTTCGTAAGTGTCAGCGTTTGATTGGCGAAATCCTGTGGGTCAGTGTGCGTACGCGTCCAGATGTGTCGTTTTCGATATCCAAACTTGCGCAGTGGATGAATCGTGACCCGTCCAGAACTTACCAACTGGGGTTGCATGTGCTTGCTTACCTGGTTGATTCTGCGAATGTTGGATTGGTGTACTTGTGTTCTGATCCGAGCGGCCCAAGACCGGGACGAAAGGAGGTTGGATGTAACAACCTGCTGGAAGTGCTCACGGACAGTTCATTTGCACCGGATGCGTCACGCTCTAATGAATGCTGCTTGTTGTTCGTTGAAAACTGCCTTGTTGGTTGGCATGTCACGCGCCAGGCTTATATGACTCAAAGCTCATGTGAGACTGAGCTCTTAGCAACGGCTACAGGATGTTGCTTTGCACAGGCTCATGTCTACCTCTTGGCGGAATTGGCCCAGAAAGCGCCGCGCGTCCACATCTACAATGATAATCAAGCAGCCGTATCTGTCTTCGTAGGGCAAAACTCCCATTGGAGAACGAGGTCGTTGAGAATCAAAGCTCGCACGATGCGCGAGCGGTGGGAAATGGGGTTTTACATGATTAGCCACATTGAGGGGTTGCAGAACGGAGCTGATTTAGGTACCAAGCCTTTGGGAGCTCAACGCGTAAAGTATCTGTGCAGTCTGATCGGAGTTCAAGAGATAGGAAACACTTCAGTCCACAACCCGAAGGAGAGCCAGGGTCTGTCGAAGGCCACGTTGAAGTGTTTGCAGGTTGTGCTTTTGGCATGTATGGTTTGCCAAGCTGAAGGACACCGGTCCACTGAGGTTGATGATGACGGAATCGAATGGATGTTCTGGATAGGGGTCGTAGTTACGGTCGTGTGCTGTTGGGAAGGGCTGAAGTTTGGGATTAGGACTCTTTCGGCGGTTCTAGCTCGGCTGCGAAGGCCGGATTTACAAGAGCCTTTACCTGAGGACCATTTAGAAGCACTGCAGATGCAGACAGAGCTCAGAGAGGAGAGAGAGAGTCGTTTGAGAGCTAGGCGTCGAGGACTACCAGTTCAAACCACTGAGCCGGAACTTGAACCGGCATCTCAGCAGGTGCCCACTCGAGTGATCAGGTATTTGGACGATGCTGTTGAAATCCCTGTAAGTCCTTCGGACGACCGCCCTGCCCCACACGTGCGAGTGTTGAGTTTCGAAGAGGCTAGACAACAGGCGATTAGGGCTAATAATCCTCAGTTTTTTGGGACCCAAGGCCCAAGGGCGGGTGTCGTTGGCCTTCATCCCGATCGTATGGTTGCTCCTGCAATCACGGAAGATTGGCAAGTGCCGGTTAGGGTTCCTTTACGGGACATCGATCAGCAGCGGTCGGTCTGGGGAAGCAGGCTCTCGGCAGCAGGACCTGGACAGGATGACTTCCTGCATCAGCACCGGCGGTATTGATGAGCCACGTGGAGTTTGCAGGCACGGCAACGGCCATGCCAGCAGGGGGAGCGGAGATCAGGTAAGCCGATGCTCAGGCTCTGGATGCAAGAAGAAGAAGATAGAGTAGAAAGTAGTTGTATAGAAGAAGAAACATGTTGCTCTGCTTATTGGGGGGTAAAGCACCTTCTCGACAAAAGACAGAAGTGTATAGGAACTTGTACAGCAAGCTGTTAAGATGCTTTTCTGTCGGTCGTTCGCTCGTGGAAACAGTACTGCTGTGGCCATCCCCCTTCCGGGAGGGTTTAGGGTCTACTTGGAGGTTCATGGGTAGTTATAAGTGGGGTTATGATTAGGGTAACTATGGATATAACCCCTATTAGGGGGCTTATAACCCCATTTATAACTACCCGCGAACCTCCAAGCACACGATAACTTTTTAAGGAACCTTGTCTCAACCCTCGACATCTCTCCAGACTTTGAAGACTCTGAGCCCAAAATCATTGAATTCTGCAACTGGGAAGCACGTTCAATTAGTTCTAAGAGCTCTGCGAAAGGCTATAATCCCCTGCAATCCCCAAGCCCTACGGCGTAAAAATGGGTCCCAAACCACTGCCTCAAGCCTCGTGGCCTGACTCGCCCTTCCAAAACTTAGAGTTCAGTTTACAAGGCCTTCGTGTTTGGAGCTTAAACCCTACAAATCCTGGCACCTAAGCCTTAAAGAGTAGACCTTCCTGTTTGGATCGTACACTTATGCAGGGGTTGACAGAGTATGGAGACTCTTGAGACAACACCGGTTGATGTTATAAATCCTGCATGACCCAAAATAATCAATATACCATAATTCCCATAGTTTAGGGTCCTTCCGGTAATGCAGGATTTGTATCATCAACCGCACTCTCACAGACAGGCCCGGCTGCCACGACGGGACTGCGAGGACTTGTGAAGCTTGATCGTCAGGACACCCTGGTCCAAGCTGAAGTCCTGCAGCAAAACAACCTACTACTTGCTTAAGAACCCCCAAAAAATTAAAAAAAAATCATTATGGGGGTAATATAGGGATTATTGATTTTATTTTTTGGGGGTTTCTTAAGCAAATAGTAACAACGATTGCAAAGTTTTTCTTATGAAGGCCATACAAGGCCGAGTCAGGGCTTTAGGTGGGTGAGTTCATCCAAGCCTCTGTTTAGGGCTTTTTCGGCTGGAAGGTGGGGCAGTTAGGATGAAGCAGGGTTTGTCTTGTTTGGTTTCTTGGGTTCGCGAGGGTTTGTTCCGGGTCGTTCGCGGTTGCTTTGGGCGGCTGCATCTTTTACGTAGATGTGTCAAGCCTAAACTGCTTCATTGCTGGGCCTTCGTGGCTTTCGGATGACAGGCGTGAGGCATGCAACCCGGAGACCTTAAAGTAGAAGCCAGAAAGTTGGAATATGCTTATCCTAAACCATTTGTGGTAAATTATAAGGCATCCTACCCTGAAACTATATTCCAACTTTCTGGAGCTCCCTTTATCGGAACCCCTTTAAGGAAAATTACAGGGGACCCTACCATTAATCCATATTCCAACTTTCTGGAGTTCCCTTTTTACTGTACCAACCTGCAAACTAACTCAGCTCCTAAGCCTGACGTCCGAAAACCGTAAAGCCCGATCTCTGAACACCCACATCCGTACGTATACTAATTATACTTTAGCACTATGTGCTATAACAAACTGTCGTATAGTATGGTATTGTATCGACTTTAACTATAATCTAGTATAGTATCGTATAGTATACTGTAAAGTAGTATAGTACCCCTAGCACCACGTGAGCCTCTGCACCACGCAGTTCGAAGCGCCCATCGCTGTGATCGAAGACGAAGTTGCGCACCCAGGTCCCATGGTTCCTTTTAGGGTTCAGGGCTTTAAGATTTAGGGTTTAAGTTTATTAAGGTAATATAGTACCTAAAATAGTGGGATCCTTGTTATAAGGACCCCAAAACCAGGTACCCCTATTTTCGGAAGCTCCCAAACCCTAAACCCCATAGATCCCTTATTGGAACCCCTTAAAAGGACCCCTTATAGATCCCTTGAAAGGAGCCTCTAATTTTCGGAAACTCCCATTTTGGGTTTACGGTATTTCGGCTTCTAAAATTTACCATGACATCGGGGCTTTTGGGCTGGAGGCCCATTGAAAAAAGGGAACAAGGAGGGACCCTTAATGGGGACCCCTGGGTCCCTATAATGGGCTATATAATGGGCTATATAATGGGCTATATAATGGCTATATTAAGGGTATATACCACAAGCTAAACTAAACTACACTATACTGAGGGCCTCAGCGTCGATACCCTAGAAAGCTTCGGCTTACAGGTAGGGATTGGGGCACAGGGTCTTTGGCGTGCAGTATCGGATTGAAGAGGCCCAGGGATGATGCATTGGAATTGTTAAAGGGTTCGATTCTTTTGCAAGGTAGGTCTCATAGCATCCTCATCGGGGCTTTATGGCGTTGCCACGCTGCAACACCCCAAAACCTTCCAGGGTTTGTGGGATTTATATAGAGACCCGAAACCCTAAATCCTGGTTTTAGCCGAGTCTCTGCATGATGGGCTGCACAGGCTGGACAACTGCTTCATCAATGCGCTTGTCTTTCTTGATGGTGACTTGCACACCGTTGCTGAGCTCCTCCCAAGAGGCATCAGGAGTCTCGCGGTACGGGAATCGAGATATCAACACAACCACCCAAGCACCGCGATATCAAACTCAAGTATCGGCTTCTTATTGCTGGGCGACATGCGTACACCTCCGGTGTGCCCTTCCAAACCACTTAAATGCCAAATAACTTCTTAAGCACGAGGCCAGAAAGAGCAACATCACCTAGACCCAAAATGCCCTGTCCCTCGTATAGAATCCAGATAGACCTCCTTTACGACACCCATCAAGACCCCGTCAAGTATTGAACCCAGTACCCTCCGAAAAAGAAACCCTTCCGTAAACAGTAAACCCCAAAACCCCAAAGAAGCAACTGGGAGCTCCTCCCACTCGATGTCCTCCTCGCTCACTCCAGGGCATTCTATCTGGATGAGCCTTTCCGTGCCATCCTGATAGCTTCTGTCAAGAGACGATCCATGGTGCTTCTTCGAACTGGGGGTTTGGGGCTTGAGGGTTAAGGTTTAGGGTGTGAGGGCTCAGGATGTCATGGCTTCTGTCAGGCGAGGGAGGGATCCCTTCACCGGGCGTCTAAGTGTAGAGTGCTTAGGGGCTAGAGTCTCCACAAGGGGCTATAGAAGGGACTTATCATTCTTTGACGGGTCACAGCGTTTCTGTCGAAGCAAGTCTGTTCACCAACGGTTTAGGGTGTGGGCGGGGCCCGAGGGATGCGTTTAAGGAATCTGCCCATCGGGTTTCATAGGGGATAGTGTTCAGGTGATGAGACATAGGAGTTCTGCCAAAAGAAACGGATCATTATGCTTAGGGCTCTATAGGATATGGGTGATAATTATGGTCCCCTTTTGGGTCCCTAATATAGTACGGCACCTTTTATTTAAGATACCTCAAAAGGGACCCTCATTTTGACAACTACCCATATAGGCCTTTGCAATCCGGTTTCTACGTTGCTGGAGCTTCGGCGCTCTACAAAACTACAGAAATCTCTTGCCCAGCCCGTAAGAGATCCAGATTCGAAGAGCCAGGAAGACAGCATCCTACCATTCCCAACGTGTCATAATAAGCATAGCGTCACACATCCGAAAATCCTGTTCGACTTATACTGAAACCTTCTAAAGTAGCCCTTGTGATATTTGTATTCATTCGCCCGTACGGTAATCCATGGTAAGCCCTTATACTCGCCCTATACAACCCTTATAGCAACCATTGTCAGACGATTAGCCTTCCAGTAACCCTTGTTGTATGTTTTGTGTCTTTCAGGAGCCTGAGGTTGTGAGCTTCGAGAGAACCCAAGCACTGCTCGAAGGTGTTTCCTCAAGCCGAAATGCCGAACCCTCAACTAGGGTTATAGGGATTAAGGGGTTTAGGGATTAGGGTTTAGGGTTTTGAATAGGTCTAAAGTTGGGGATTGGGGCTTAGCGATTTCAGGTGTTTAGGGCTTGGGATGCCCTGAACCCTTCACATACAAACCAAGACCAAACCTAAAACCCTAAACCCTCAGCCCTAAAGCCCCAAACCCTAAAACCCTAAACCCCAAAACCCCTAAACCCTAAAACCCTAAGCCCTAAAGCCCCAAGCTTGTGGACATCGCGAACCTCGACCCGCTGGTCGAAGACGTTTGCGCAGGGCTCGAAGCTGACGTCGTGCGCGATGATCTCCCCGAGTCGCGAGATCACGCCTTTAGGGTTCCTGAAAAAGTTAAGGAATCCTTTCATGGGTCCCTTCAAGGGTTCTGTAGGATTCTTTCAGAAGGTCCCATACGCTTCCCTTAAGGGGTTCCTTTTAGGGTTGAGGGTGTAGGGAAGTTTCGGGCAGTTCATGACTCAGGGTCCAGGAGCTTTTGGCGTACAGTAGTTTAGGTTTAGCATCTAGGGGTTTACGGTTTGGAGCGGCTTTACTCGGTTTCGGGTCTGGCAGGAGATCGCACCTTGTTTCTTCATGGTGATTTGAGCATCTTGCCGTGGTGACACCAGCTTCATCACCTTGGTACTGGTCAGGGAGCTTGATTTAGGCTTCATGGTTTTTGAGAGTTGGGCTCCAAGTTCGAAGGAACCCAAGCTGAGCTGAGATGCCAGAAGAAGGAAATGGGAGCTTCCGAAAGAGGGGACCCTAATACAGTACCCCAAATAATATAGGATCCTTATTATAAGGACCCCAAAATAAGGTACCCTAAGTTCCGGAAACTCTTAAATCATGGTACCGGCTGGAGCCCCGGGGCATGGTGGCTTGAAGTAAGCTCCTCAGCAGCAACCCTACGGTTGATGATACAAATCCTGCATTACCTTAAGGACCCTAAACTATGGGATTCATGGTATAATTCTTATTATGGTTAATGCAGGATTTATGTCATCAACAGTATGTACACCTGCTGTAGCCTGCACAATTCGCATAAAGACCCGGCAGAACGTCGCAACAACACTCTTACCTGTTTACCATTATGGAATCAGGAAATTAGGTCCCAAACTTGGAGGGGTGTAATTCCACAGTGGTAGTATGTATGGACGCCCAGTCTGGGGTAGTGCCCAGCCACGCCCCGGACCACATAGTCGCCTTCTGCCTCAGGTTCTTTGTATCGCGCTGCAGTGTACTCGTCATATTCGACCCGCAGCTCCTGCAAGCATTTCAGGTTTGGAGGGTGTAGGGGTTTAGAGGTTTAGGGCTTTCGGTTTAGGACTCCCATGGGTACTTAGGCATCTATGGCTCTCAGTGTCTACAATTTACGGCTTAGGCTTTTTCCTATGGCTTTGTAGATTTTCAGGCTCCTGCACGCCCTTGTCGAGCTCGGGTGCGGTCTCCACCAGGAAAAACTTTGGGACTAACCTGGTGAACTCTGCTTCCAGCATTTTTGCGAGGACAACTTTAGAGCCCAAAGTGTGGCGGTGCTCCAGCTGCTGCATCAAGTAATCACAGTTCTTCTTGTTGAAGAGCTTTCCTGCTTTTGTGTTTTCTTGACACAGGCCGACATGATGCACAGGGGAAGCCGACTCCCCCAACTCAGCAGTGAAGAGCAGGTTCCCCATATGGGAGGCCCCACCTTCATAGCATTGGGTGATTTGGCGGGCGAAAAGCTCTTGGGCCTCCTTTGCGCACGAGGTCATCCGCATGTTGTGCACGACGATCAGCCCCTCCCCGAATACCCGCAAGAGCATGGCTGCGTACTCCTGCTCCAGCCAGGTGTTGTCGTTCACCACCAAAATCAGGTGGTGGGAAATCCTAGAGATCATGTCGAACATCATCGACTCGGTTGTCCGCGCGTCGAGAATTGCATCCACGTCTCCTCGGTTCTTGCAATGTCTTGCAATGAAACTTGCAGACTGCCATTTACTTAAATCAGCTAGGGAGATATGGGGTATCCCAAACCAACTAACCCTCAGAACACCGCTCCCAAAACAACTTCGAACCGACATAAAGTCCTCACTTTGATTAAAAGATACTTAACACGAACCCAGTCTCGGGACTTGTAAGATACGGTTCCTTGTACCCCAGGACTGTCCAGCACAAGCATCCGGCGCTCCGGAACCTAGGTCTCTGCAGGCTACACTGCTTTTCTGAAGCTCCCTTCCAATTGAATTCACGAGTTACGGTGTGGGGTGGGTACTTAGGTTTAAGCTTTGTGCCCAGTGCTTCATGGTTTGATGCTTGGGCGGGTTTAGGGTTTCAGGTTGTAAGGTTTTAGCGTTTGGGGTCGTAAAGCTTTGGCGTATAGGGTATCGGGGTTTAGAGCTTCTTTTACACCAAGTTCGGCCAGGATATGAAAGCAACGAGCATGAGGACAGTCTTTGGACTTGTGCCCACGTGCATAGCAGCTTTTCCCTCATACCAAACACAAAGCAACCCCTGACATAAACCTTGAACCTCCAATGCCAAACCCTGGGGCCCTTGACCCTGCCAACTCTTGAGCCCTGAAGGCAAGGAGCCCAGAGGAAGCTCAGCCCTCTGGTCGTGAACAGCTTTCCACTTGGGAGGTTCTTCCCGAAGAGCTTGTTCGTCAGCCAGGTCTTGCCCTTGTCGAACAGCCCCACCACGGCAACGATGCGGACCCGCTGCTCCTGCATTGCTTCAAACCTGGCAAGATAGGACAGCCGAGGGTTTGCAAGGAGAAGGCACGATGTCCGGCTCTAGTAGCAAACCCTGCATCCCCAAGATCTAAATCTAAAACCCAGAAAGCCTAACCCCTAAACCCAATACCCTGTGTCCCTGAACGCGAAAAGCTCTACATAGCGGCGCCCAAACCCGAGACCCTTAAACGTTCTTGAAGCGGGCCGCTTGGAGGCTGCAAACTGAAGCAGCTTGATCTCTCCCGTTGCCAGGAATTGAGCCAGCGAGTCGAAGGCCAGGACAGCATCGTAAGCCTCATCTGCACGACTTCACGCTTCGGGCGTGCGGGAAGGCTGATGTGAAGACTAGCATTAGGGTGTTTGTCAAAATTAGGGTCCCTTCTTGGGTACCACTCGAGTTCGCTTCATTGCTTAATCACCTGCACTGTACAAACGTTAGTGGATATGCTACAACGCCGGCGCGTATTGGGTACCCCCAAAAACTAGGTTCCGTATTATAGTAGGGACCCAAAAAGGGACCCTAATTTTGACAACCATCCATTTGCAGTCCCTTTGCCGGGTCTCAGGTCCGAGTTAGCTTCAGCAAGATTTAGGAGCTCACGCGTCACTGCCTGATTTCTCGCCAGAATCACTGTCATCTTGAAAGCAGATGCACCCAACCACAAACAAATCACAGAGTCTTCTCAGGAGTCCAGATGACAAGGGAGGTTTCAAAACATCGACCATCTTTACTGAGCATCTCCTTGTCTACGTCAGGGTTCAAGGTAAATCTCGATACCCTCATATAGGGGCCTTAATAACTAGAATGGGGTTTTGTTGCCCATTATACCATAATTATACTAAGGAACCCCTACAATAGAATAGGTGATTATTCAGGCCCCTTATGTAGAACCCTCACCGTAGCCTCTATAGTAACCCTTATAATGGCCGTTATAGTAACCCTTATAGTAGCCTTTCTAGTAACCCTTATAATGGCCGTTATAGTAACCCTTATAGTAGCCTTTCTAGTAACGCTTATAGCAGACCCCCAAAAGCGTGACAAGATGCCGTCACCTCGCCTTGTCCCGCGGACCGGCGCCTGGCTCGATCAAGCTAAGCCTTGAACTGCTCAACCGCAGATTGGGGTTTAGGGTTTAAGGTTTAGAGTTAGGTTTAGGGTTTAGGGTTTAAGGTTTAGAGTTAGGTTTAGGGTTTAGGGCTTAAGGTTTGAAGTTAGGTTTACGGTTTAGGGCTTAAGGTTTAGAGTTAGGGTTTAGGGTTTAGGGTTTAGGGGTTGGAGTTAGGGTTTAGGGTTTAGGGGCATAGAGTTCTCCTCATCAGCGTTCGAGAGTTGGAGCGGAAGTAGTAGGAGTAGGAGTAGGGGTAAGAGTGGGAGTAGGAGTAAGAGGAGCAAGAGCAGGAGTCGGAGGCAGAGTAGGAGTACGTGTAGGAGCAGGCATCGTCGCAGTAGAAGTAATGAGCAGCAGCAGTAGCAGTAGCAGCTTGTAATATGCGCAGACATCCCACATCTGGAGCAAACGCTACTTGATCAACATTGCAACCCGCATCCCAAAGCCACAGGCCTGAACTTTACACCCTCCCGCCTTTGCACTACATTACCGCCGTAACAAGGGCCCCTACACAAGGTACCCCCAATTCAACTAAACCCCAAATCTTCCAGCTCCCTTGTCAAAACCTTACATCGAAATGACAACCCCCAAATCTAGAAATTCCGAGACAAGTCCCAAATACCAAACACTAACCTTAAGCCTAAACTTCCTAACCATCCCTCAACCCTAAACTCGCCACCGTCCCTCTACCGCGCCTGAAGACAATCGCAATCACCGCCGCGCATGCAAGGAAAGCCAGGAGAATCAGAACCGCCTAGGCTTCAGCTCGAAGGAGCGGGGTTAAGAGGGCTTACTATACTGAACTTAGAGCCCTAGCAAAAATTTTAATTTTAGCTGTTTCTTAGGGATTAGAATAACCAACAATTAAAAATTACTTCTAAGTAACCCTAAGTTTAGGGTTTTAGGGTTTTAGCGTTTAGGGTGATTTTGCAAGGGCTACAAGATAGAAAGCACTGAGGATGCATGATAGTAGTATCCGGTGACCATGGTAAGATAGACCGTAGCTACCACACCTTGGCCATTCGGGCTATACCCTAAACCCTACTCCCTACAAACCCTAAACCCTAAACCGCATAAACCCTAAACCCTACAAGCTCTACTTCTGGAGTTCAGGCTATGCTTGGCTGCAGGGCCTGGACAAGGCCGGAGCGAGCGGAAAGGTAAAAGGTAACGACGGCAGGTTTGGGGGGTACAAACCAAGGATTGGGGCCAGAGCTTGGCGACCTTGCATTCTGCGTAGATTGTTCGAGCTGCTTGTTGCGAGACTGAAGCTGCGCATGCCACCTCAATTCCAAACGGCTATGCGGTACGTCGACAACGAAAGCTCGAGTCGAAGTTCATAATTTGTGGTAGGATGGCATGGGTAAGACGGGTCAAGCTTTGGGAATTGCGGCAAATTCCGGATTGAAGCCGTATTGTGGGTAACGCAGGGGTTTCCATCAACCCTATCTATATCTATATCTATATATATATATATATATGTAAAAGAAACCTAAACCTCAGATCTTGGCCCCGCACGGAGATCGGAGAGATGTTCACCTGCATGAGGAAGGCTGTCACCGCCTCGCCATTAATCTCAGGGACTGTGAAGTACCCGAAGACGTCCATCAGCCAAGTCAAGATCAAGATCAGCGTCTCCTGCAATACCCTAAACCCTAAACCCTAAACCCTAAACCCTAAACAGCAATAGTGACAATAATGGGGTTCGGAAGGATTCGCGATCATGGCCCGGTCCAGGGGATCGGAATAATTAGTGACGGTTTAGGGTTTAGGGTTTAGGGGTAAAACCTGACATCAGAAGTGTTTCCGCATTCTACAGCCCGAAATATACATCCACCAAACTCCTCCGGAGCCCTGTAAACACCAAAACGCCTTGGATATAAACCATGCCTCGTATGAGTCTGGGGGTTTAGGGCCTCAGCTTCACTAAACATATTGGGGAAAAATATGTTTTCCCCAATATGTTTAGGGCTTCAGCTTCAAGATCGTAGTCCCAAAGCGCGACTCAGCAAACGTGACAGCAAGTGGAAGCCACCTTGCAGGCGCTCACGGCGGAAGAGAGGACATCAGAAGTTGGAAGCCACTCCTGCTGCCAAGAAAAGAACTAGACCTAAGAGTAAGCTAGGAATAAAAAGGGTGCCCTTTTTGGTTTAAAGGGGCTTATAAGGGAACCTAAGCCTCAAAAAAGGGAATAAGGGCCTACTCTGGGTCCTAGAGAATATAGGGGCCTTCATGATTACAACAAGGTTGTTTATGGTTGTCTATGAGCTTTCAGCCGGCTTTACACGGTTGAAGAAAGGGCCTTACGCATTGCAGTCTACGTATGTTGGAAACTAAGGGGATGTTCTGACCAGTCACTAGCTATTCAGGCCCGAAAAGCAAAGAGACTCTGACACTTTATCCATGAACGCTGGTCATCCGAACCCAGAAGTAGCCATCAAGTATCCAAGGATCCCGAACACATGAGCTTGTGAGATGATACTCCTCCTCCTATCAGTGGGTTTAGGGTTCCTCAATCAACGGTTTTTGGGGTCTCTGGGAAAGCATGACCGAAGCTTCTTCAAGCACTGACTTCCAAAGGCCTAAGAAAGTATCAGAACCTGGAACAGAATCCCTCAAAAACCCTTACCCTAGCGCGAGATCTAAGCCCCAAGAATCCTAGTCTCCTTATAGCGTTGCAAGAGCCTTATATGGTAGTCTTAATACCGAACCCTATGGCACCGTTAACAGAACTCTTGTACAACCGTCGCAAAATGTCTCTGCAACAAACCATGAATCCTTGACCCCAACATCCTAAACCCTGAACTGTAAAGGCGTCGGCTAATCCTTCACCCGTGCCGCCCATATCAGGTTGCACAGACGTTCCACGGCCCCAGGACACACGTAGCCCTCGGCTGCGTGGTACTGCGAAGGCTTCCATAGACCCTAAAGCCTGGGAGGGTTTTGGTTTAGGGTCTAGGATTTACGCCTGGGCCCGCCGAACATCCGAGAAGCAAGGCAGAAGTAGAGTGACGCATAAGCATCTTTCTTCAGTACGGAAATCCCCACTCACAAATCACTTGCTACGTCCGCTGGCCCTACATAACTTAACCTTAACTTCTGAAACCCTAACCACTAAACCTTTGATCGTTAAACCTTCAATTCTAAATCAACCGCACAAACCAAACCGCCCGTGCCAAGACCGTAAACAAAACCCAGAGCATATCACCGCGAATGCATTGACTATATTTTAATATCTGCGCTGCAAGACGCGCCTGATTTGCCTGGGACAGCCGCAGTCTCTTTAGAACTTTTTCTCAACACTTGCAAGAGTTGTAAGTTTAGGGCTGTTCAGTGGCTTAGATTTCGGCACCTTGGGGCCTTAGACTGCGCGGTCCAGGATTTTGGGGCTTGGGGTCCTCGGGTTTAGCAGCCTTGACACTCTTCGTATGTTAGGTGCTAAGTGGATCGTTGTTCTGTGTGTGTGTCTCTGTGTCTGTGTGTCTCTGTGTGTGTGTCTGTGTGTGTGTGCGGCTTTGGTCATTGGTGGATGATTTCGCGCCGGCTACTGCAGTTCCGACTGGGACGACTGTCTCTGCTAATAGCACGAAGCCTACTATTGCTGTGAGTACCCCCCCCAAAACAACAACCTGAAAGTGTCTGCCACTTCAACTCTAGATTCAGCTACGGCCAAAATCTGGAAACTCCGAAAGTTGGCGACGTTGACATAACTGAATAGTGAAAGGTCGGTGACCACTACTTTGTTCGCGTCCCTCATTACCCAGGCACTGCCAGCCACAACAAGCACATCGCCGTTCCAGCACAGGCCATCTTACTCGGAAGCTGGCGCAGCGACATTCTCTAGATGCGAACGCAAAGGCTCACAGCTACCTTTCCTCTCTTTCGGGCTGGGCCAACGGCGGCAAAGTCTGCATGCTTTCGACCCAACGTAAGCCTGGGACCATCGTCAAAGCAGGATGCTAGGGGCAAGGACAGGATTGTAGGTTGAAGGCCTAGGGTTTAAGATTACGTGTGTGTAGGATTTGAAATTCGTCTCAGGGTTCGGGGAGAACGGTTGCATCAAGCACATGAGCATGTACTCAGTATGAAGGGGACACTTCGTGTGTAGGACTCCAGCACTGACATGCTGGATTCTAAAAAGCACCAGCACGAATGCTGCAGCAGCAGCCGCAGCAGCAGGAGAGGGAGTAGCAGAAGTAGTAGTAGTAGTAGTAGTAGTAGTAGTAGTAGTAGTAGTAGTAGTAGTAGTAGTAGTAGTAGTAGTAGTAGTAGTAGTGAGTTACAACTCGAAGCCCTGCCGTCGACTTCTTTTCTGATCTTGATAGCTTGCGGATGTCTAGAGTCAAGTTCGTCTTGCTGCCGGCATGCCATGGTCGAAAGGACTAGACCAGTGCTGAAGATGCCAATGGGAGTGAGCGGGTAAGACGCAGATGTGCCGGTTGAGATCTCAAGAGAAATCCCACGCTGCCTCCTGGCTTCAACCGGGTTCATGAATCTGCATGGGATTAGAGATTTCGGTGTTCAGGGTATACAAAATTCAACGCTCGAGCTGGCACAGGACCTGTGAAGCATAGCATCGCCTGCAACTTCGATTCACCGTGCCTCGTCGCGGCCGCAGCCTCCGCCGAAGAGGGCTTCGCATGAACGCTTCCGATGAAGCGTCGTCGATTTTGAATAGCATCTTAGTTCCGTATTATAGTCGCCTTAATAATTAGAATAAGGTTTCGGGGCCCATCATTTTATAGTCACAAATGGACACCACAAAAATAGTATTGGTAATTATTGAGGCCCCTATATTAGGGGGTTTAGGTTTGGGGTTTTAGGGTTTGGGGTTTATTCGAGCCTTAGTGACTCCTACAAGTCGATCTGGCTACATAATGTAAAGCCAACAACCTACCGTTTAGGCAACAGCAGGTCAAGGGTAAGACATGAGATTGGCTCGGGCAGACACAGATTCGACCCAGGCGTTGCTGCAATGATATAGCGGGCCTTAATAACTACCTATACCACAGTGGGGGATTCCTTACTATAACTATATTAAATACTAATATATGCCCCAAACCCTATTCTAAATATATCCTGCAGTGGTCCACACCGCCCCCTGATCAAACTGCATTGCCTCATCTTCGCCTTCTGCTAGGCGTGAAGAAACACAGGCACGAATATAGGGGCCTTAATCATTGGAACAGGGTTTTGGGGCCCATTATACTAAAAATGTAATAAGGAGCCACCAATAGTATAGGTAATGATTAAGGCCCTACAGTAACACTCCGCTCATTTTTTCGTCTCAGATACAGCATCACACCTTTCCGTTCTCGACTGCGCCCTGTCTTGCGTATGAAGTGGACACAGATATCGCATACCGAAGGGGGGTGCGTTGCTAGCTTAGGCGCGAGCCTCCAAAACTCAACTCACTTGAACTCATTGTAGACCGTTCTTCCAAACTTTGCTAGACGTACCTAGCAGGGTGCCGCACTGTCTTGTGGAGTGCGACTTCAGGCTGTCTGCCGGCACTGCGTCATATCTCCTCCTATGCTCATACCGGGTCTTCGATGACAATCCCAGGTTTAAGATGACTTCTCCGACGAAACACAGAAAACTATGACTTCCTGGCCGGCAGAAGCATGCTCACTGATAGAAGTGCTGGATCAGAGGCAGCAGCTGTGTCTCACCGTTGGTGTCGTCGGTCCCACCGTTGTCGTTGACGACCCACAGCGTGAGCTTGTCCATATAAGGATCCTCCAAGTCCCCTGTGACGGCGAGGCTGTCAAAACGTTGAAGCACTGGACCCCTCAAGTCCTGCAGTTCCGGCAAGTTGGGGCTATAAGCTATAAGGCTGAGGAGTTGGGACTTGAGGTTTGAGGTGAGGGTTTTGGTTCTCGGGACGGCGGGCTTAGGCTCGAGTCCTGCAGCTCCAGCAAGAAGTCTTCCACCAAGGTCTTCTCGATCATCGTCTCATTGCCTTCTGGTAGCTCGGCCTTGTAAATGCGTCGCACGGCTGCGTCGAAGCCGCCCTGGCCGTCCGTCTCCAGGAACAAGAAGTGGCCATCGCCAAGCGCTGCGATGTCACGCAGCGCCACCACCCCACCGTCCTGCGACTCCGGAGCATCCAGGGGATAAGTGAAGGTCTTCTCGCCGCAGACGGGTGTCGTCAAGTTGCACACCAACACCGTGCCCCCGTACGTCGTGACCACATAGCCGACATCTGGGTCATATGCCACGCCGGAAGGAGCATCGCTGGCGTTGATTAGGAAAGAGTCTTGGAAGACACCGTTGTTGTTGAGGAGCAGGAGGCTGTCCGTCGTCTGGTCGACGATCACGAAGCCCTCGTCGTTGATGTCGATTCCGGAAATGTTCAGGTCCTGCAAGAAGGTGCCGTTCCGATAGGTGATGCTGATGGCCCTGTTGATCCTTGGGGGGTGCCTGGTACTTTGGATTCTGAGGATTTGCGGCTCAGCAAAGAACGCGCCTTCCACAGCCCAGAGAGTGTCGTTACCCTCTCCTGTAAGTCCCGCAATAGATCCCCAAGGAATGGGCAGGCCATTCACGTTTCTGGACTCCAAGAATGGATATTGCGTTGACCTCAGTTCCCATGCAATGCTTTAGCAAAGACTCTATAAACCCCTGTAGAAATCCTCTAAAAACCCTGCAGCGGCCTACGAAGCAACGCGGACAGGTGACTGGCACTGGTAGATGTTCAGGCCGGATCGGATATCGAGATCGAGGTCTGAAGCTTCAGATGCGGTGATGTACCTTAACAATTGAACAAGAAGTGCTAGGAATTGTTCGGGTTTAGTGAGGTTGAGGGTTTAGGCTGTAGCATGGTTTGGCATGGCTCAGTGTGGTTTAGCATGGCTTAGTTTATCATGGCTTTAGCAAGACACTAAAAGCATGAAGGTTGTCGCAGCTGAAGGTACAGATTTCGTCGAGGGATGGCCCTCCCCTTCTCTGGGGTCCTGATTGATGGCAGCGCCTGTAGATATCTGGGGTCGCTGGCATTCGACACCTCGAAGACATAGGTCAGGCTCGCCCTCTCGGACTGGACGAAGAGCATCTCACAGTTCTGGAACTGCCCATATGCAACATTCTCTGGCTCGACGCCCCTGTTCTCTGAGCGTTCGTCGGGGTAGTGTCCGAGCCTTACCGCAATGAGTTCAAGCAGGTTTCCTGCAGGGATGTCGGAAGGATTCTAGGCAAACCCATACTGAAACCAACATGTTACACCACGTGCCTCGCATACAACAAGTTGCAATGCTGTACTAAACCTCGGTCGGACTCCTTTATCCGTTCTTGCCTCACTACTGATCGCTTACGCCTGATAGTACTCGAAGCGTTCACACTTGATTCAATGGCTACATGCAGGAACAGGCTTACCCTTGGTGGCTTGAAACATCTTCCATACGTCAGTGGCAGTGCAGTAGCAGCAGCAGTAGTACTAGCAGGAGCAGGAACTTGAGCTTGAGCGGGAGCAGGATCCGTAGCAGCAGAAGCATTAGCAGTAGCAGCAGCCGTCGTCGTCGTTGTCGCCTGAAAAATCGTACCTGTCATCGCACTACTGCAACATACAGCCTAGCATGGTTTTATCTGCTGCTTGTGGTTTCTCAAGCTAGGGCGCACCTGAGGAAACTCCCTACTCCTGCCTGTCAAATTGCGGCCGTGTGCTGATCTTTCGACCATTCAGGCATCAAACGTGTTTGCGCCGATCCCTAAAACCTAAACCCTTTGCCCCTAAACAAAAAACCCTATGCCCCTGAACCCTAAACCCTTCGCCCCTAAACCTAAACCCTCGTGTCCTGAGCTGTAGGCAACCTCGCCGTTCTCGTTGAAGACCGTAAAGGAGCGGCTTCCTCCTACGAAGTCGCCCTCGTCCGCGGTGGCGAAGAACTCCGACTTCCCCAACCAGACCACTCCGTCCGGCTCCCTGCTGACATTCTCCAGGGTGGAGTTCAAGATGATTCGCCGGTCCTTGAGGTTTAGAGTACGGTACAAATCAGATTTCCGGAGCATTAGGGTTTAGGGTTTAGGGTTCAGGGTTTAGGATTTAGGGTTCAGGGTTTAGGATTTGGGGTCGTGCCCTCCAGGCAAATTCGCCGGTCCTCGAAGATATCGATGTCCGAAATGTTCATGGTGCCGGCTGAGAAGCTGGAGATCACTGAGGCGTTCGTCAGGTTCACCAAGACGATGGCGTTGTTCTCCTGGGTTCTTGTCAAGGAAGTTACTTGAAGCTACCATAACCATAATAGAGAATTTTGTATGCTATAAATCCATACTAATGTGAACTTAAATCCTAAACCCTTGAAGGTACTCTTGTAGAATTCCCTTAAAGAAGCCCTTACAGATCCCCAGTCTCCTGCAGCGTGACCACCGCCACGTTGTCCTTGCGGATGCTCACCTGCTCGGGCTCGGGGTCTTCTGGGAAGAGAACGCCTGTGAGATTGGAGAGGCTGATGTTGTCCTTAGTTGTCGCTTCATAACTTTAATGGTTCCCTTTACGTAAGAGGTCCCCCCCAAAAAGTATGAAAGTATGGTACTCCAAAGCCCAGCAACAGTGGTCCAGGCCATAGGATCCGGGTCGGAGATGTTCACCTTACTACCCCAAGAAGCCACAGAAATCAAAGGTTAAACTTTCCGATTCCTACTAAACTATAAGAACCCAAAAAGTTTAAAGGTTAGGTATTGGGGATCTAAGCATAGCTCCCTTACAGGAGCCCTTCTAGATCCCTTTAAAGGAACCCTATAAGCCTCTGTTGGGGATCTAAGTCACCCGCACCAGGAAGCCGGGCGGGGCCTCAGGAAAGGTGCCATCGGCCTCGTTTTCGATGGTGACGGCGGCCCAGTACTCATCCGGGCTGATGTCCACGGAGTCGGGTTGACCTCCAAGCTTCCGAAATGGGGGACTGGAATATAGTAATTAGCCTAAGTAGTAGGATCCTTAGAATAAGGACCCCAAAATACCCTAATAAAGTAGCCTAAATACTAGGATCCTTATAGTAAGGACCCCAAAATACCAAATTTTCGGAAACTTCCGGACCTCCAAGCTCGATGGTGCGCAGGAGGGTCATGGTAGTGACGTTCAGGATCAAGAGCTGCCCGGGACTTTGGCTCGAAAGACGTGGTCTGACGGCAATGAGTGCGAGGAAGCCCGTTATGGCCACGTCCGTGGGCTTCATCTGAATTCCTAAGGTACCCAGGGGGGTGGGTACCGCTGCATCGGTAATGTCCACGAAACCTATCGTGAAAGAGCCAGAGAATCTCGTGCTTGTGTAGACAGCGGTCTTCAGGTCCTCTGTCACATCCACGGCGTCAATACTATACCTTCGGTTCGTGTCGTTGCATGTCGCATCAACCTGCTGACAGCCCTGAAAGAATCCGATGCGGTTGAAGGTGCAGCAACCCTTCCCGCAGCCCGGGCTGGGAGGAGATGGTGGGGGCGGTGGAGGCGGAGCAGGCGTGGTGGTCTTGTAGTAGTAGTGCTTCTTCTTCTTGCTCCACTCATAGATGGCACGCTTGAATTTGCGAATGAGCCTTCGGGGTCTTGCGTCTTCACTGCGACGGAGCACCTGAACAGCTGCTAGCTCATCGGTCTCACAGCTCTCTGCTGCATAGGCGCAGGAGCCGTTGAGAACCTGGAGCACCACAAGGAACGTCAAGCAGCGCATCCTCCAGGCTGCGAGGGGGGACAATACAAGCTGCTTTTGAGCCCAAATCTTCAGGCAGCATCGGGAACACGTCATATGCAGGCCTTGCTGTGCCTATACCCAAGCCGAGCGGCAGACTGCACAATTTGTTTGGGCCGAGGTGCGATATTCAAAACTGCTCCAGGTTGAGAGGACTGCAGTTGTGGCGCACTCACCTGTCGAAAAAAAGATGCATGGTTGACTTAGGGGAATGCTGAACCATAAAAATAACCCTAAACCCTAAACCCTAAACCCTATTCAAGAATACCCGAAGGCCCTAAATCCTAAACCTGACGGCATGCATAGCAGCATACCTCTAGCCTGCGCGCAAACTCCCAACATAGAGAAGGTAATTGTTAAGGCCCCTATATTAAATACCTATATGCAGCATACCTACACGAACCATACAGACGCCCCGTACTTTGCACCATGTACGTGTGGAGGGCCTGTTGGCGGTCGACAGGGAAACAATCATACAATGTAAAATACCAACGTAGCGATATTTTTTCATAACAAGCAAAGCAAGGCCTCATAGTCAGGTGAGCACGCTCAAACTTGCTCATTTCTGATCCATAAACCCTAAACCCTAAACCCTAAACCCTAAATCCTAAACCCTAAACCCTAAACCCTAAACCCTAAACCCCAAACCCTAAACCCTAAACTCTAAACTCAAGAACCCTCATCTCTGAGCCCCAGATCCCACACTGAGCCCCAGATCCCATACTTCCAACTTTCTGTCTCGGCCTCTACTTTACTGAACTTAGAACCCTAGCAACAATTATAACTTTAGCTGTTTCTTAGGGATTAGAATAACCAAAAATTAAAAATTCTTTCCAAGTAACCCTAAGTCTTGGTCTTACAGACTGTAGAATGCTTTGCACTTCCACTGCTTGCCTACACTTCTATGCTTCTCTTTGCCCTGCTTGCTTTCGGGATAATCGCCGTCTAGTCTCTTCAATGCGTAAGAATGCTTTCAAAGCCTCGGCATTGAGCACCAGGATGGTCTGACGATCATGACCGAACTCAGTAATGGATGGTGAAAGAAAGAATCGCAGCTTCCTAAAGTCGAACTCAGACGTCATCTCCCGGACGTTTCTTTGAGGCAACTCTCAAGGGAATCATGAACCGAAGGAGTCCGGAAGGTCTCACCACGATGAGTTTCACTTGTCCAATGTAGGGTTTAGGGGTGTAGGGGTTTAGGGTTTAGGGTCCGTCCCTGCTCTGTGGAAACATCTTCTTCACAGAGCAGAAAAACTGCTTGGCTGCCCACAGTTCACTGGCCAATCCAAAATGCCGCCGTGGGGACCCTAACATAGTACCCTAAACAGTAGGATCCTGATGATTATAAGGACACCAAAATGAGGTACCCCTACTTTTCGGAACCCCCATATAATGGCCAGGGAAACCGTAAACCCTAAACCCCTATACTACACTGAACTTAGAACCCTAGCAAAAATTATAATTTTAGCTGTTTCTTAAGGATTATAATAACCAAAGATTAAAAATTATTTCTAAGTACCCCTAAGTATAGTATATACTCCATGGCCAGGGCGTCCCAAAAGCTGCAGGGCAACAAGGAACATGACGGGGAGAGAGCTCACTTTGTAGGTTTTTTTTTAGGGGTTTAGGGTTTAGGGTTTAGGGCTTCGCTAGGCGCTGGTTCGAAGTCAGCTAGCGGCTAAGAAAAGATAGCGAGATGATGAAAAGGAACGCCTGCAGCTCCGAGGGGAAAACTTCGAAATCCAGTCTCCCTCGGGCCTCACAGTAACAGTCTATAATAGGGCTACCATTAAGGGCCTAATATATCTATATTATGAATATTATCCAACTGTTACTGAAAGGGGCCTCTGGCCTCGCCGTCACAGCAGCTGCAGGGAGTCGACGTGGCCCTGGGGCGATGCTGAACGACCTCAGGAGAAAGCCAGCATGGAACCTCTAAGTAGGGCCACGATCTTTCAGGCATGGGAATATCAGAACATCAGATTTAGGTGGTTGTCAAAATCATGGTCCCTTTCTGGGTCCCTAATATGCTACGGCACCTAATATTTAGAGTGCCCAACAAGGGATCATAATTTTGACAACCACCCAACTAGAAGCAAAGGTCAGTCAAGGGTGCCTTGATGAAATAGGTCGAAGATGTCCATCAAGCCCTTCACGACCTTCCAACACCCTCGCAGGCACGTCTATCATGCACAATGGGCTCAGTAACCCTTCGATCATACAGTCTGCTGTACCGCCTTGGGCAATATGTGGCACCATACTCGCCCAAAGAAAATTGCCTCCCCCCAATCCGTGATCCCTAGCCTCGTAAACATGAACGAGGTAGTAATAGTAATAGCAATAGCAATAGCAATAGCAATAGCAATAGTAGCAGCATAGTATAGTATAGTATAGTAGTAAGATACAAGTTCGGCGCCATCGACCTCCCAAACTCGAAGGCCCACCTGAATCGAAAGCTTGAACCGAGGTGTCTAGCGAATGCACATCGAGATAGACAGAGACACGGACGGACGGACAGATAGACGGAAAGGAAAGTTAAGAACCCTACACCCTAAACTTCCCCAAACCCTAAACTTCCCCAAACCCTAAACCCTAAACAGAACAGCAAGAGAGTTGACACCAAGACGAGAAAGCCTCCTCCGGCCCAGCGCCCTTAAAGGATCCCTAAAGGGAAGCCTATTCTAATCATTGAGGCCCCTATAGTACTGCCCAGGAGGTCTATAGGGATCTATAAGGGTTACTATAAGGGTTTATAGAAGAGGGGCCTCAACAATCAGAATGGGGTGTTGGGGCCCGTTATACTATAACTATAGTAATGAACCCTGCAAAATAGTCAAAGGTAATTATTCCAGCCCCTCTACTTTATCCGAGTCTGGGGTTTCGAGGGTTCAGGGCTTCAGGGGTCTGGGGTTTTAGGGTTCGTAAGCTCAAGAGTTTAGGGCTTGGGGTTTCGTGGTTTCGGGTTTCAGCGTTCGGGATATCAGGGTTTAGGGGATTCACGGGCCCAGGGTTTGGAGGGTTTAGGGTGGTTGGTTGCAAGCCACTATTTGAGTGCGAAACCCTAACCCCGAAATCCTAAACCGTAAACCTCCTAAACCCTAAAACCCTAAACCCCTACATAAACCCTAAACCCTAAACCCCTAAACTTTCCTAAACCCTAAAACCCTAAACCCCTACGTAAACCCTAAACCCTAAACCCCTAAACCCTAAAACCCTAAACCCCTACATAAACCCTAAACCCCAAAACCCTAAACCCCTATATAAACCCTAAGCATTAAACCCCTAAACCCTAAATCGTACTTCAGAGACAGAGCGACACTTAAGCCCCCCAAAGCAGCCTCGCTGTCAGGCCTTGAAGCAACTGAAACCCTAAACCTTTAGGGTTTAGGGTACCTTGGGTACTGACTGACCCCATCCTGTAGCAGTTTACATTCGGGGTAGGGCCATAAAAAAACATATATATATATATATATATATATATATATATATATGTATGTATATCAGTATACTGTGAAATATGATCCAGCTGTACAGAGAGGGGGCAGTATCCAGCCTAAACCCTTTAGGGACGAGGCGCTGTTCCAATGTCGGCTCCATGACCCCGTCTTATCACATCATGCATTGTAGCATCATGGAAATAGGCTTCCTTTATTTTAAGGCTTCTGTAAACAAATAGTTACTACAAAGGATCCTATAGTTCTTGAATGTAGGAGCCTTAACCACACCTATTTCGGCCCTTATACATTGCAGAACAGCATTCACGGAATAGTCTTACAGAGGTGCAATGAACCGCCCACACCTCGATAGCAGGGTCGAACACTGTCGGACGAGAGAAAGTGCAACTGCTGACGTGACATGTTGTCACAACGGATAGCATCTAAACATTAAACCCCTAAACCCTAAACACCAGAACCCCAAAACCCCCAAACCCCAAAACCTGAACCCATAAATCCCTATATAGGCCAGGGTGCTGGTCACTCAGTCGATCATCGCCGCAGGCTGCGTCGAAAACCTGAGTTTGGGATTTGAGGTGTGGGGGTTTGGGGGTTTGGGGTCCGGGGTCTCGGGGTTTAGGGTTTGGGGGTTTAGAGTTTAGAGGTTTGGGGTTGTCAGGCCATGTTTCGACTCTGGCAACCCGCCAAGCAAGATCCATACTCCGCCAGCTTTCGACTTTCGACACTTCCAAAACCATATCAAACAGCTTGGCCGACATCGCCTCATCAACCTGCACGGCCTCATCTTGCCCGGCTAGATCAGAACTCAGAACCACTCCGCATACCTTTCTCGTCTCAAGCACAGCATCGACCGTTTGGCTCTCGACTGCGTCCTGTCTTGCGTATGAAGCAGACGCAGATATGGGAGTTTCCGAAAATAGGGGACCCTAAAATTGCACCGTAAATAGTAGGATACAGTAGGATCCTTATTATAAGGACCCCACAATAAGGTACCCCTAATTTTCTGAAACTCCCATATGGCGAACTAGAGACGGGGGGATGTTCACGCTGTGCTACCGCACGGACGAACCGCCAAAACTCAACGCTCAGCGTGTTTATTGTGAGCGCTGCGTGGAACATAAGTAGACATACCTATAGCTCGGTGGTCGCACTTGCTTCTGGAGTGCGACGCTAGGCTGTCTGCCGGCACTGTATCATCTTCTTCGGAATCAGACCCATACCGGGTACACAACAGTAGCGTACCATGGTCTCTGGAAAATTTGAACACAGAGGACCACCCCCTGTGGTAAGCTCTATCTTCAGGGATCTTGGCTACACTGAACTTAGAACCCTAGCAAAAATTAAAATTCTAGCTGTTTCTTAAGGATTATAATAACCAAAGATTAAAAATCATTTCTAAGTACCCCTAAGTTGGTGTTGCACTATTGCAAACGACAGGCCGGCAGAAGCGCACTCACTGATAGAAGTGTTGGATCAGAGGCAGCAGCTGTGTCTCACCGTTGGTGTCGTCGGTGCCACCGTTGTCGTTGACGACCCACAGCGTGAGCTTGTCCATGTAAGGATCCTATACTGAACTTAGAACCCTAGCGAAAATAGTAATTTTAGCTGTTTCTTCGGGATTATAATAACCAAAAATTACTATAATTTCTCAGAACCCCTAAGCCCTATAAACCCTAATGACCAGAAATTAAAATTTTTCTAAGTACCCCTAAGGATCCTCCAGGTCCCCGGTGACGGCCAGGCTGTCGAACCGTTGCAGCACTGGCCCCCTCAAGTCCTGAAAAAACCGCTGAGGCTGGGGGTTTAGGGTTTGAGGTTTCAGGCCCGTGCTGTGAGAGTGTTGGGTCTTGTTGGGACGATGGCTTTAGGCTCGAGTCCTGCAGCTCCAGCAAGAAGTCTTCCACCAAGGTCTTCTCGATGACCGTCTCATTGCCTTCTGGTAGCTCGGCCTTGTAAATGCGTCGCACGGCTGCGTCGAAGCCGCCCTGGCCGTCCGTCTCCAGGAACAAGAAGTGGCCATCGCCAAGCGCTGCGATGTCACGCAGCGCCACCACCCCACCGTCCTGCGACTCCGGAGCATCCAGGGGATAAGTGAAGGTCTTCTCGCCGCAGACGGGTGTCGTCAAGTTGCACACCAACACCGTGCCCCCGTACGTCGTGACCACGTAGCCGACATCTGGGTCATATGCCACGCCGGATGGAGCATCGCTGGCGTTGATTAGGAAAGAGTCTTGGAAGACACCGTTGTTGTTGAGGAGCAGGAGGCTGTCCGTCGTCTGGTCGACGATCACAAAGCCCTCGTCGTTGATGTCGATTCCGGAAATGTTCAGGTCCTGCAAGAAGGTGCCGTTCGGATAGGTGATGCTGATGGCTCTGTTGATCCTTGGGGGGTGCCTGGTACTTTGGATTCTGAGGATCTGCGGCTCAGCAAAGAACGCGCCCTCCACAGCCCAGAGAGTGTCGTTACCCTCTCCTGTAAGTCCTGCAATAGATCCCCAAGGAATGGGCAGGCCATTGACGTTTCTGGACTCCAAGAATGGATATTGAGTTGACCTTAGTTCCCATGCAATACTCTAGAAGAGACTCTGTAGAAATCCTCTAAAGACCCTGCAGAAGCCCTACCAAAGTAACATGGCCTAGTGACTGGCACTGGTAGATGTTCAGGCCGGATCGGATATCCAGGTCGAGGTTCGAAGCTTCAGAGGCTGTGATGTAGAGATTCCTTCGTGGGATTGTCCTGCCTTTCTCCGGGGTCCTGATTGAGGGCAGCGCCTGGAGGTACCTAGATCATTGTTGGGATCGGATTAAAAATGTACATTTTTATTCCTTATTGGGCTTAAGTACCCATAAAAATGTAAAATGTTACCCAACTATGACAAAGTAACCTGGGGTCACTGGCATTCGAGACCTCGAAGACATAGGTCAGGCTCGCCCTCTCGGATTGGATGAAGAGCATCTCACAGTTCTGGAACTGCCCATATGCAATGTTCTCTGGCTCGTTGCCTCTGTTCTCTGAGCGCTCGTCCGGATAGTGTCCGAGCCTTACCGCAATGAGCTCAAGCAAGTTTCCTGCAGCTTCGTCAGGGTTTTGTGTCCGAACATCTTTCCGGCCTCTACTGCACCAGCCCGTGTTTACACAACTTGTTTCTCTGCTCTGTAACAAAGACGTCCACGCAGAAAGCCCGACAGTCCAGATCCTGAACCCACAGCCTCGAGACTCCAACCCTGGAGCCAAAACTCGACCCCTCCAGACCCGGAGCCATTCCCAGGAACCCCCAACGGTTGATGATATAAATCCTGCATGACCCATAATAAAGTGTACACCATAATTCCCATAGTTTAGGGTCCTTAAGGTAATGCAGGATTCATATCATCAACCGAAGTACCCTTTAATAGAAGCTATTTGGGGTGTACTACTTGGAGGCCCTTTTGACTTAGTAAGTAGGGTAAGTAAAGTGGGTTGTGGGGTTTGTAATAGGGTTTCTAGGGGATACTAAGTAGACTTACTAAGTCAAAAGGGCCTCCAAGTACTCCCTTAGTAAAGAACCATAGCAGGGATCCTGGGCCTTCTGATTTAGAACTACCCAGAGACTCCTATATCCCTTAATTAAGGAATATTCCTTAAATCATATTAGGGATCCTACTAAGTCAAAAGGGCCTCCAAGTAGAGGGTAGTTGGGGGTCTAGGGAGCATCAAGGCTAGCCTCGTGGCTACAGATTTTTATGGGGCGGTCTTGGGTTTAAGGTTTAATTAGGGTTTAGGGTTTAGGGTTTAGGGTTGAGGGTTTAGGGTCTAGGGTCTAGGGTTTAGGGTTTAGGGTTTAGGGTTGAGGGTCTAGGGTTTAGGGTTTAGGGTTTAAGGTTTAATTGGGGTTTAGGGTTTAGGGTTGAGGGTTTAGGGTCTAGGGTTTAAGGTTTAATTGGGGTTTAGGGTGGGTTTAGCTGTAGGTTACAAGGTGGGGCTTTTGACCCTTTTGAAAAATATTAGTAAATAAGATCCTCTTCAGCCCAATAAGGGAAAATATAAAATGTCCCAAAGCCCCACCTAGGTTAACAAGACACCAATGCAAAGGTGAAGGTACTGGATGTTAACACACCTGGTAGAGCCTCAAGTCCTAAAAGCCCCGAACTCTTTAAACTTTAACCGTGCAAGCCCTTGAGCTCGTGCGTCCAAGTGTGTTCAACTACCGGGCGGAGATCTCGGAGGTACGGAGGGAAGTTACACATTCTACTGTCACCGAAATGAAGCAATAAACCGGCACCTCGTGTCCTGAGGTGAAGGCAACCTCGCCGTCCTCGTTGAAGACCGTAAAGGAGCGACCGCCTCCTGCTTCAGTGACTCCCTCGTCCGCGGTGGCGAAGAACTCCGACTTCTTCCCCAACCAGACCACTCCGTCCGGCTCCCTGCTGACATTCTCCAGGGTGGAGTTCAAGATGATTCGCCGGTCCTCGAAGATGTCAATGTCGGTAACGTTCGTGGTGCCAGCCGAGAAGCTGGAGATCACCGAGGCGTTCGTCAGGTTCACCAAGACGAGGGCGTTGTTCTCCTTGGCTGACTTCTGAACCCCTCCTAAAAGTTAAACTTGAAGCCTCCTTATTATGGTTCCTTTAGAAACCCCCAAAAAATTACAGCCCTAAGAGCCACCCTAAACCCTAAACCCCTAAACCCTACACGGCCAAGTCTCCTGCAGCGTGACCACGGCCACGTTGTCCTTGCCTTAGTTGCTGCGTTCATAAGCCCCCCAAAAGTGTACACTTTTGGTGTTATAGTGGGTAATATTATCCCCCAAAGTGTACACTTTTGGTTTTATAGTGCGTAATGTTATCCCAAAAAGTGTAAAGTGTATGCACTCAGCTACTAAGCTTACTACCCCAACAAGCCACAGAAATAAAAATGTTAAACTTTCCGATTCCTACTGAACTATAAGAACCCAAAAAGTTTAAAGGTTAGGTATTGGGGATCTAAGCTAAGTTGCGGATGTTCACCCACGTAGGCCGTGGCGTTTCGGGGTCCAAAAGCCCTGGAAGGTCCGTGAGGTTGATGATGTCCGTGGTCCAGGCCATGGGATCCTGAGTAGGGGTTCCGAAAATTCGGGGGGTCCCTTTAAAGGGATCCTTAAAGGGATCTATAGGGGTTCTGTAAAGGGTTTAGGGTTTAGAGTTTCCGAAAATTAGGGGTACCTTATTTTGGGGTCCTTATAATAAGGATCATACTGTTTAGGGTACTATATCAGGGTCCCGGTTTTCGGAAACTCCCTTGCCAGAGAGCCCAATACCCCCTAAATTAAGGAATATGGCTTAAACTGTATAGGGCTTCATATTATGATTTAAGCTATATTCCTTAATTAAGGGGTATTGGTCTCTCTGAGTTCTTGTCAAAGACTTTAACTCAAGTTACCATGATACGGGACCATATTTCTTTACTGCAGATCCTTCTTATGGTAACTGAAGCCTTAAGCCCTAAACCCTTAAAGCAACCCTTATAGATCCCTTACAGGAACCCTCTTAAGCTCAACTCCTTAATAAGAAACCCAGGATCCGGGTCGGAGATGTTCACTCGCTGCAGGACGCCAGGTGGAGGCGCATTGATGGTAACGGCGGCCCAGGTCTCATCCGGGCTGATGGCCACAGCATTGGGCCGACCTGGGAGTTTCCGAACATAGGGGACCCCAAAAACAAGTACCCTAAATAGTAGGATCATGATTACGAGGACCCTAAATTCAGGCATACCCCTATTTTTCGTGAAACTTCCGGACCTGCAAGATCGATGGTGCGCACGACAGTTTGGGTAGTGACGTTCAGAACTTTCAGCTCGCCGGTGGAACTTCCATTGTCGAAAGCCACCAGCGCGAGGAAGCCTGTCACTGCCACATCGGTGGGGTCCGTGTCAAATCCGAGTGTACCCAGGGGTGTCGGCACGGCCGCATCGGTGATGTCCACGAAACCTACTGTGTAGATGCCGTCGTTCGCCCTCGAGCTGGTGTAGACCGCTGTCTTCAGGTCCTCCGTCACCTTACCGTTGGTTAGTAGGGAATGGAGGAATGGGATAGAATTATAACTACTATTACTACCATTCTTCCATTCCCTACTAACCAACGGTAAGTCACATCCACTGAATCAACTTCGAACCTCTCTGTCGTGTTGTCGCAGGTCGCATTGAGCTGCTGACAAGCTTGAAAGAATCCGATGCGGTTGAAGGTGCAGCAACCCTTCCCGCAGCCCGGGCTGGGAGGAGACGGTGGGGGCGGTGGAGGCGGAGCAGGCGTGGTGGTCTTGTAGTAGTAGTGCTTCTTCTTCTTCTTGCTCCACTCATAGATGGCACGCTTGAATTTGCGAATGAGCCTTCGGGGTCTTGCGTCTTCGCTGCGACGGAGCACCTGAACAGCTGCTAGCTCATCGGTCTCACAGCTCTCTGCTGCATAGGCGCAGGGGCCGTTGAGAACCTGGAGCACCACAAGGAACGTCAAGCAGCGCATCCTCCAGGCTGCGAGGGCGGACAATACAAGCTGCTTTTGAGCCCAAATTCTTCAGGCGGCATCGGGAACACGTCATATGCAGGCCTTGCTGTGCCTATACCCAAGCCGAGCGGCAGACTGCACAATTTGTTTGGGCCGAGGTGCGATATTCAAAACTGCTCCAGGTTGAGAGGACTGCAGTTGTGGCGCACTCACCTGTCGAAAAAAAGATACATGGTTGACTAAGGGGAATGCTGAACCATAATAATAACCCTAAACCCTAAACCCTAAACCCTATTCAAGAATACCCGAAGGCCCTAAATCCTAAACCTGACAGCATGCATAGCAGCATACCTCTAGCCTGCGCGCAAACTCCCAACATAGAGAAGGTAATTGTTAAGGCCCCTATATTAAATACCTATATGCAGCATACCTACACGAACCATACAGACGCCCCGTACTTTGCACCATGTACGTGTGGAGGGCCTGTTGGCGGTCGACAGGGAAACAATCATACAATGTAAAATACCAACGTAGCGATGTTTTTCATAACAAGCAAAGCAAGGCCTCATAGTCAGGTGAGCACGCTCAAACTTGCTCATTTCTGATCCATAAACCCTAAACCCTAAACCCTAAACCCTAAATCCTAAACCCTAAACCCTAAACCCTAAACTCTAAACCCTAAACCCCAAACCCTAAACCCTAAACCCTAAACTCAAGAACCCTCATCTCTGAGCCCCAGATCCCACACTGAGTTCCAGATCCCATACTTCCAACTTTCAGTCTCGGCCTCTACTTTACTGAACTTAGAACCCTAGCAACAATTATAACTTTAGCTGTTTCTTAGGGAATAGAATAACCAAAAATTAAAAATTCTTTCCAAGTAACCCTAAGTCTTGGTCTTACAGACTGTAGAATGCTTTGCACTTCCACTGCTTGCCTACACTTCTATGCTTCTCTTTGCCCTGCTTGCTTTCGGGATAATCGCCGTCTAGTCTCTTCAATGCGTAAGAATGCTTTCAAAGCCTCGGCATTGAGCACCAGGATGGTCTGACGATCATGACCGAACTCAGTAATGGATGGTGAAAGAAAGAATCGCAGCTTCCTAAAGTCGAACTCAGCCGTCATCTCCCGGACGTTTCTTTGAGGCAACTCTCAAGGGAATCATGAACCGAAGGAGTCCGGAAGGTCTCACCACGATGAGTTTCACTTGTCCAATTTAGGGTTTAGGGGTTTAGGGTTTAGGGGTGTAGGGGTTTAGGGTTTAGGGTCCGTCGCTGCTCTGTGGAAACATCTTCTTCACAGAGCAGAAAAACTGCTTGGCTGCCCACAGTTCACTGGCCAATCCAAAATGCCGCCGTGGGGACCCTAACATAGTACCCTAAACAGTAGGATCCTGATGATTATAAGGACACCAAAATGAGGTACCCCTACTTTTCGGAACCCCCATATAATGGCCAGGGAAACCGTAAACCCTAAACCCTAAACCCCTATACTACACTGAACTTAGAACCCTAGCAAAAATTATAATTTTAGCTGTTTCTTAAGGATTATAATAGCCAAAGATTAAAAATTATTTCTAAGTACCCCTAAGTATAGTATATACTCCATGGCCAGGGCGTCCCAAAAGCTGCAGGGCAACAAGGAACATGACGGGGAGAGAGCTCACTTTCTAGGGTTTTTTTTTTAGGGGTTTAGGGTTTAGGGTTTAGGGCTTCGCAAGGCGCTGGTTCGAAGTCAGCTAGCGGCTAAGAAAAGATAGCGAGATGATGTAAAGGAACGCCTGCAGCTCCCAGGGGAAAACTCCGAAATCCAGTCTCCCTCGGGCCTCACAGTAACAGTCTATAATAGGGCTACCATTAAGGGCCTAATATATCTATATTATGAATATTATCCAACTGTTACTGAAAGGGGCCTCTGGCCTCGCCGTCACAGCAGCTGCAGGGAGTCGACGTGGCCCTGGGGCGATGCTGAACGACCTCAGGAGAAAGCCAGCATGGAACCTCTAAGTAGGGCCACGATCTTTCAGGCATGGGAATATCAGAACATCAGATTTAGGTGGTTGTCAAAATCATGGTCCCTTTCTGGGTCCCTAATATGCTACGGCACCTAATATTTAGAGTGCCCAACAAGGGATCATAATTTTGACAACCACCCAACTAGAAGCAAAGGTCAGTCAAGGGTGCCTTGATGAAATAGGTCGAAGATGTCCATCAAGCCCTTCACGACCTTCCAACACCCTCGCAGGCACGTCTATCATGCACAATGGGCTCAGTAACCCTTCGATCATACAGTCGGCTGTACCGCCTTGGGCAATATGTGGCACCATACTCGCCCAAAGAAAATTGCCTCCCCCCAATCCGTGATCCCTAGCCTCGTAAACATGAACGAGGTAGTAATAGTAATAGTAATCGTAATAGTAAAAGTAATAGCAATAGCAATAGTAATAGTAATAGCAATAGTAAAAGTAATAGCAATAGTAATAGTACTAGTACTAGTAATAGCAATAGCAATAACAATAGCAATAGCAATAGTAATAGTAATAGCAATAGTAATAGCAATAGCAATAGCAATGGTAATAGTAATAGTAATAGCAATAGTAATAGTAAAAGCAATAGCAATGGTAATAATAATAGCAATAGCAGTAGTAATAGTACTAGCAATAGCACTAGTAGTAGTAATAGCAATAGCAATAGCAATAGCAATAGCAATAGCAATAGCAATAGCACTAGCACTAGCACTAGCACTAGCACTAGCACTAGCACTAGCACTAGCACTAGCAATAGCAATAGCAATAGCAATAGCAATAGCAATAGCAATAATAGTACTAGCAATAGCAATAGTACTAGTAATAGCAATAGCAGTAGCAATAGTAATAGTACTAGCAATAGCAATAGTACTAGTAATAGCAATAGCAGTAGCAATAGTAATAGTACTAGCAATAGCAATAGTACTAGTAATAGCAATAGCAGTAGCAATAGTAATAGTACTAGCAATAGCAATAGTACTAGTAATAGCAATAGCAATAGCAATAGTACTAGCAATAGCAATAGCAATAGTACTAGTAATAGCAATAGCAGTAGCAATAGTAATAGCACTAGCAATAGCAATAGTACTAGTAATAGCAATAGCAGTAGCAATAGTAATAGTACTAGCAATAGCATAGTAATAGTATAGTATAGTAATAAGAGACAAGGTCGGTGCCATCGACCTCTCAGACTCGAAGGCGCACCTGCCTCGAAAGCTTGACTAGGTTCCTTAATGATAAGGGTACCCTTTTTCATACTATTCGGTTTTGATAAGGGGACTCCTAAAGCAAAAAGGGCAAAAGGGTAAAACTCAGTAACCTAGTTGAACCGAGGTGTCTAGCGAATGCACATCGGGATAGACAGAGACACGGACGGACGGAGAGGCAGACGGAAAGGAAAGTTAAGAACCCTGCACCCTAAACTTCCCCAAACCCTAAACTTCCCCAAACCCTAAACCCTAAACAGAACAGCAAGAGAGCTGACACCGAGACGAGAAAGCCTCCTCCGGCCCAGCGCCCTTAAAGGATCCCTGAAGGGAAGCCTATTCTAATCATTGAGGCCCCTATAGTACTGCCCAGGAGGTCTATAGGGATCTATAAGGGTTACTATAAGGGTTTATAGAAGAGGGGCCTCAACAATCAGAATGGGGTGTTGGGGCCCGTTATACTATAACTATAGTAATGAACCCTGCAAAATAGTCAAAGGTAATTATTCCAGCCCCTCTACTTTATCCGAGTCTGGGGTTTCGAGGGTTCAGGGCTTCAGGGGTCTGGGGTTTTAGGGTTCGTAAGCTCAAGAGTTTAGGGCTTGGGGTTTCGTGGTTTCGGGTTTCAGCGTTCGGGATATCAGGGTTTAGGGGTTTCACGGGCCCAGGGTTTGGAGGGTTTAGGGTGGTTGGTTGCAAGCCACTATTTGAGTGCGAAACCCTAACCCCGAAATCCTAAACCGTAAACCTCCTAAACCCTAAAACCCTAAACCCCTACATAAACCCTAAACCCTAAACCCCTAAACTTTCCTAAACCCTAAAACCCTAAACCCCTACGTAAACCCTAAACCCCTAAACCCTAAACCCCTACATAAACTCTAAACCCCAAAACCCTAAACCCCTATATAAACCCTAAACATTAAACCCCTAAACCCTAAATCGTACTTCAGAGACAGAGCGACACTTAAGCCCCCCAAAGCAGCCTCGCTGTCAGGCCTTGAAGCAACTGAAACCCTAAACCTTTAGGGTTTAGGGTTTAGGGTACCTTGGGTACTGACTGACCCATCCTGTAGCAGTTTACATTCGGGGTAGGGCCATAAAAAACATATATATATATATATATATATTTGTATATATCAGTATACTGTGAAATATGATCCAGCTGTACAGAGAGGGGGCAGTATCCAGCCTAAACCCTTTAGGGACGAGGCGCTGTTCCAATGTCGGCTCCATGACCCCGTCTTATCACATCATGCATTGTAGCAGGTGCCCCTATAAACGGAGCATCATGGAAATAGGCTTCCTTTATTTTAAGGCTTCTGTAAACAAATAGTTACTACAAAGGATCCTATAGTTCTTGAATGTAGGAGCCTTAACCACACCTATTTCGGCCCTTGTACATTGCAGAACAGCATTCACGGAATAGTCTTACAGAGGTGCAATGAACCGCCCACACCTCGATAGCAGGGTCGAACACTGTCGGACGAGAGAAAGTGCAACTGCTGACGTGACATGTTGTCACAACGGATAGCATCTAAACATTAAACCCCTAAACCCTAAACACCAGAACCCCAAAACCCCCAAACCCCAAAACCTGAACCCATAAATCCCTATATAGGCCAGGGTGCTGGTCACGCAGTCGATCATCGCCGCAGGCTGCGTCGAAAACCTCAGTTTGGGATTTGAGGTGTGGGGGTTGGGGGTTTGGGGTCCGGGGTCTCGGGGTTTAGGGTTTGGGGGTTTAGAGTTTAGAGGTTTGGGGTTGTCAGGCCATGTTTCGACTCTGGCAACCCGCCAAGCAAGATCCATACTCCGCCAGCTTTCGACTTTCGACACTTCCAAAACCATATCAAACAGCTTGGCCGACATCGCCTCATCAACCTGCACGGCCTCATCTTGCCCGGCTAGATCAGAACTCAGAACCACTCCGCATACCTTTCTCGTCTCAAGCACAGCATCGACCGTTTGGCTCTCGACTGCGTCCTGTCTTGCGTATGAAGCAGACGCAGATATGGGAGTTTCCGAAAATAGGGGACCCTAAAATTGCACCGTAAATAGTAGGATACAGTAGGATCCTTATTATAAGGACCCCACAATAAGGTACCCCTAATTTTCTGAAACTCCCATATGGCGAACTAGAGACGGGGGGATGTTCACGCTGTGCTACCGCACGGACGAACCGCCAAAACTCAACGCTCAGCGTGTTTATTGTGAGCGCTGCGTGGAACATAAGTAGACATACCTATAGCTCGGTGGTCGCGCTTGCTTCTGGAGTGCGACGCTAGGCTGTCTGCCGGCACTGTATCATCTTCTTCGGAATCAGACCCATACCGGGTACACAACAGTAGCGTACCATGGTCTCTGGAAAATTTGAACACAGAGGACCACCCCCTGTGGTAAGCCCTATCTTCAGGGATCTTGGCTACACTGAACTTAGAACCCTAGCAAAAATTAAAATTTTAGCTGTTTCTTAAGGATTATAATAACCAAAGATTAAAAATCATTTCTAAGTACCCCTAAGTTGGTGTTGCACTATTGCAAACGACAGGCCGGCAGAAGCGCACTCACTGATAGAAGTGTTGGATCAGAGGCAGCAGCTGTGTCTCACCGTTGGTGTCGTCGGTGCCACCGTTGTCGTTGACGACCCACAGCGTGAGCTTGTCCATGTAAGGATCCTATACTGAACTTAGAACCCTAGCGAAAATAGTAATTTTAGCTGTTTCTTCGGGATTATAATGACCAAAAATTATTATAATTTCTCAGAACCCCTAAGGATCCTTTCGCTGTTTCTTCGGGATTATAATGACCAGAAATTAAAAGTTTTTCTAAGTACCCCTAAGGATCCTCCAGGTCCCCGGTGACGGCCAGGCTGTCGAACCGTTGCAGCACTGGCCCCCTCAAGTCCTGAACCGCTGAGGCTGGGGGTTTAGGGCTTGAGGTTTCAGGCCCGTGCTGTAAGAGTGTTGGGTCTTGTTGGGACGATGGCTTTAGGCTCGAGTCCTGCAGCTCCAGCAAGAAGTCTTCCACCAAGGTCTTCTCGATGACCGTCTCATTACCTTCTGGTAGCTCGGCCTTGTAAATGCGTCGCACGGCTGCGTCGAAGCCGCCCTGGCCGTCCGTCTCCAGGAACAAGAAGTGGCCATCGCCAAGCGCTGCGATGTCACGCAGCGCCACCACCCCACCGTCCTGCGACTCCGGAGCATCCAGGGGATAAGTGAAGGTCTTCTCGCCGCAGACGGGTGTCGTCAAGTTGCACACCAACACCGTGCCCCCGTACGTCGTGACCACGTAGCCGACATCTGGGTCATATGCCACGCCGGATGGAGCATCGCTGGCGTTGATTAGGAAAGAGTCTTGGAAGACACCGTTGTTGTTGAGGAGCAGGAGGCTGTCCGTCGTCTGGTCGACGATCACAAAGCCCTCGTCGTTGATGTCGATTCCGGAAATGTTCAGGTCCTGCAAGAAGGTGCCGTTCGGATAGGTGATGCTGATGGCTCTGTTGATCCTTGGGGGGTGCCTGGTACTTTGGATTCTGAGGATCTGCGGCTCAGCAAAGAACGCGCCCTCCACAGCCCAGAGAGTGTCGTTACCCTCTCCTGTAAGTCCTGCAATAGATCCCCAAGGAATGGGCAGGCCATTGACGTTTCTGGACTCCAAGAATGGATATTGAGTTGACCTTAGTTCCCATGCAATACTCTAGAAGAGACTCTGTAGAAATCCTCTAAAGACCCTGCAGAAGCCCTACCAAAGTAACATGGCCTAGTGACTGGCACTGGTAGATGTTCAGGCCGGATCGGATATCCAGGTCGAGGTTCGAAGCTTCAGAGGCTGTGATGTAGAGATTCCTTCGTGGGATTGTCCTGCCTTTCTCCGGGGTCCTGATTGAGGGCAGCGCCTGGAGGTACCTAGATCATTGTTGGGATCGGATTAAAAATGTACATTTTTATTCCTTATTGGGCTTAAGTACCCATAAAAATGTAAAATGTTACCCAACTATGACAAAGTAACCTGGGGTCACTGGCATTCGAGACCTCGAAGACATAGGTCAGGCTCGCCCTCTCGGATTGGATGAAGAGCATCTCACAGTTCTGGAACTGCCCATATGCAATGTTCTCTGGCTCGTTGCCTCTGTTCTCTGAGCGCTCGTCCGGGTAGTGTCCGAGCCTTACCGCAATGAGCTCAAGCAAGTTTCCTGCAGCTTCGTCAGGGTTTTGTGTCCGAACATCTTTCCGGCCTCTACTGCACCAGCCCGTGTTTACACAACTTGTTTCTCTGCTCTGTAACAAAGACGTCCACGCAGAAAGCCCGACAGTCCAGATCCTGAACCCACAGCCTCGAGACTCCAACCCTGGAGCCAAAACTCGACCCCTCCAGACCCGGAGCCATTCCCAGGAACCCCCACGGTTGATGATATAAATCCTGCATGACCCATAATAAAGTGTATACCATAATTCCCATAGTTTAGGGTCCTTAAGGTAATGCAGGATTCATATCATCAACCGAAGTACCCTTTAATAGAAGCTATTTGGGGTGTACTACTTGGAGGCCCTTTTGACTTAGTAAGTAGGGTAAGTAAAGTGGGTTATGGGGTTTGTAATAGGGTTTCTAGGGGATACTAAGTAGACTTACTGTACTAAGTCAAAAGGGCCTCCAAGTACTCCCTTAGTAAAGAACCATAGCAGGGATCCTGGGCCTTCTGATTTAGAACTACCCAGAGACTCCTATATCCCTTAATTAAGGAATATTCCTTAAATCATATTAGGAATCCTACTAAGGCCTCCAAGTAGAGGGTAGTTGGGGGTCTAGGGAGCATCAAGGCTAGCCTCGTGGCTACAGATTTTTATGGGGCGGTCTTGGGTTTAAGGTTTAATTAGGGTTTAGGGTTTAGGGTTTAGGGTTGAGGGTCTAGGGTTTAGGGTTTAGGGTTTAGGGTTGAGGGTCTAGGGTTTAGGGTTTAGGGTTTAAGGTTTAATTGGGGTTTAGGGTTTAGGGTTGAGGGTTTAGGGTCTAGGGTTTAAGGTTTAATTGGGGTTTAGGGTGGGTTTAGCTGTAGGTTACAAGGTGGGGCTTTTGACCCTTTTGAAAAATATTAGTAAATAAGATCCTCTTAAGCCCAATAAGGGAAAATATAAAATGTCCCAAAGCCCCACCTAGGTTAACAAGACACCAATGCAAAGGTGAAGGTACTGGATGTTAACACACCTGGTAGAGCCTCAAGTCCTAAAAGCCCCGAACTCTTTAAACTTTAACCGTGCAAGCCCTTGAGCTCGTGCGTCCAAGTGTGTTCAACTACCGGGCGGAGATCTCGGAGGTACGGAGGGAAGTTACACATTCTACTGTCACCGAAATGAAGCAATAAACCGACACCTCGTGTCCTGAGGTGAAGGCAACCTCGCCGTCCTCGTTGAAGACCGTAAAGGAGCGACCGCCTCCTGCTTCAGTGACTCCCTCGTCCGCGGTGGCGAAGAACTCCGACTTCTTCCCCAACCAGACCACTCCGTCCGGCTCCCTGCTGACATTCTCCAGGGTGGAGTTCAAGATGATTCGCCGGTCCTCGAAGATGTCAATGTCGGTAACGTTCGTGGTGCCAGCCGAGAAGCTGGAGATCACCGAGGCGTTCGTCAGGTTCACCAAGACGAGGGCGTTGTTCTCCTTGGCTGACTTCTGAACCCCTCCTAAAAGTTAAACTTGAAGCCTCCTTATTATGGTTCCTTTAGAAACCCCCAAAAAATTACAGCCCTAAGAGCCACCCTAAACCCTAAACCCCTAAACCCTACACGGCCAAGTCTCCTGCAGCGTGACCACGGCCACGTTGTCCTTGCCTTAGTTGCTGAGTTCATAAGCCCCCCAAAAGTGTACACTTTTGGTGTTATAGTGGGTAATATTATCCCCCAAAGTGTACACTTTTGGTTTTATAGTGCGTAATGTTATCCCAAAAAGTGTAAAGTGTATGCACTCAGCTACTAAGCTTACTACCCCAACAAGCCACAGAAATAAACATGTTAAACTTTCCGATTCCTACTGAACTATAAGAACCCAAAAAGTTTAAAGGTTAGGTATTGGGGATCTAAGCTAAGTTGCGGATGTTCACCCACGTAGGCCGTGGCGTTTCGGGGTCCAAAAGCCCTGGAAGGTCCGTGAGGTTGATGATGTCCGTGGTCCAGGCCATGGGATCCTGAGTAGGGGTTCCGAAAATTCGGGGGGTCCCTTTAAAGGGATCCTTAAAGGGATCTATAGGGGTTCTGTAAAGGGCTTAGGGTTTAGAGTTTCCGAAAATTAGGGGTACCTTATTTTGGGGTCCTTATAATAAGGATCATACTGTTTAGGGTACTATATCAGGGTCCCGGTTTTCGGAAACTCCCTTGCCAGAGAGCCCAATACCCCCTAAATTAAGGAATATGGCTTAAACTGTATAGGGCTTCATATTATGATTTAAGCTATATTCCTTAATTAAGGGGTATTGGTCTCTCTGAGTTCTTGTCAAAGACTTTAACTCAAGTTACCATGATACGGGACCATATTTCTTTACTGCAGATCCTTCTTATGGTAACTGAAGCCTTAAGCCCTAAACCCTTAAAGCAACCCTTATAGATCCCTTACAGGAACCCTCTTAAGCTCAACTCCTTAATAAGAAACCCAGGATCCGGGTCGGAGATGTTCACTCGCTGCAGGACGCCAGGTGGAGGCGCATTGATGGTAACGGCGGCCCAGGTCTCATCCGGGCTGATGGCCACAGCATTGGGCCGACCTGGGAGTTTCCGAACATAGGGGACCCCAAACACATGTACCCTAAATAGTAGGATCATTATTACGAGGACCCTAAATTCAGGTATACCCCTATTTTTCGTGAAACTTCCGGACCTGCAAGATCGATGGTGCGCACGACAGTTTGGGTAGTGACGTTCAGAACTTTCAGCTCGCCGGTGGAACTTCCATTGTCGAAAGCCACCAGCGCGAGGAAGCCTGTCACTGCCACATCGGTGGGGTCCGTGTCAAATCCGAGTGTACCCAGGGGTGTCGGCACGGCCGCATCGGTGATGTCCACGAAACCTACTGTGTAGATGCCGTCATTCGCCCTCGAGCTGGTGTAGACCGCTGTCTTCAGGTCCTCCGTCACCTTACCGTTGGTTAGTAGGGAATGGAGGAATGGGATAGAATTATAACTACTATTACTACCATTCTTCCATTCCCTACTAACCAACGGTAAGTCACATCCACTGAATCAACTTCGAACCTCTCTGTCGTGTTGTCGCAGGTCGCATTGAGCTGCTGACAAGCTTGAAAGAATCCGATGCGGTTGAAGGTGCAGCAACCCTTCCCGCAGCCCGGGCTGGGAGGAGACGGTGGGGGCGGTGGAGGCGGAGCAGGCGTGGTGGTCTTGTAGTAGTAGTGCTTCTTCTTCTTGCTCCACTCATAGATGGCACGCTTGAATTTGCGAATGAGCCTTCGGGGTCTTGCGTCTTCACTGCGACGGAGCACCTGAACAGCTGCTAGCTCATCGGTCTCACAGCTCTCTGCTGCATAGGCGCAGGAGCCGTTGAGAACCTGGAGCACCACAAGGAACGTCAAGCAGCGCATCCTCGAGGCTGCAGGAGAGGTGGGGACGATACAAGCTGCTTTTTGAGCCCAAATTCTTCAGGCGGCATCGGTCACTTCGGCATAAAGAAGCCTTGTTGTGCCCAAAGCCAAGCCTGGCGGCAGACTGCACTGCTTCATTGAGCCGAGGTGCACAAGTCAGGTGACTGCAGTACCGTCAGCTGCCGCATGTGACAGTCAGCTCACTCACCTGCAGGTTTAGGGTTCAGGGTTTAAGGTTTAGGGTACATGGCTGACGAAACGGAAGCGAGATTCCAACGACTCAAGTTAACATGCAAAGCCGCTGGGATCGTGCTCGTTTCAAGATTTCGGTGGATTTTGCGACATGCGCGGGTTGAAGAATCCTAAAAAACCTAAACCCTAAACCCCTAAACCCTTAAACCCTAAACCCTAAACCCATCTCCTGCAAATGGTGGATGCAGAGCCCGAAGGCCTGCCCTTGTGAACCGGAATGTCAGCTTCCACAGCCGAGGTCCTAAACTCTCATAAAGGGGCCTTCATAATTAGAATAGGGTTCCTTTAAAAGGGGCCCTTCAAGGGCTACTATAAGGGCTATTATAAGGATTTAGTATAGGGGCCTTAATAATTAGACTAGAATAGGGTTCTCTTTCGGGATCCTTTAAAGGGTCTATAGGGATCCATAAGGGCTACTATAAGGGTTTATAGAAGAGGGGCCTTAATAATTAGACCAGGGTTTTGGGGCCCATTATACAATAGTTATAGCAGGGAACCCACCACAATAGCGTAGGTAATTATTAAAGCCCTATTCTCAGTACACGGTCCTCTGTGGCGCCTGCGCAGCCGGCGCAAGGCCGTCAAGGCGACCAGGCCACCTGGAATGGGCTTTGGGCTTTAGGAGTTTAGGGGTTTAGGGGTGGGTTTCGGGCTTAAGGGTGTAGGGTTTAGGGGTTTAGGGTTTGGGGGTTTAGGGGTTTAGGGGTTTAGGGGTCTAGGGGATTAAGGTTTAGGTTCGCCGTAAGCGATACTGACACCTGAAGGGCTGAGGACCCTAGCCCAAAACAGATTAACCTTTGAGTTATGGTAGGGTTATAGAAACCCCAAATGCTTAAAGGTTGCCAATTCAGCTACTACGACAAACATGATGCGCAGCCGTGCCGGCGAGTAAAAGTGAAGGGTGATAGCGATGGTGAAAATACTAGGAAGATCTCCAAAACAACCTACTATACTACCGGAAGTAGCATGATGGTGAACCTCAGGATATTCAGCAATGGCTCAGAGTGGTATAGAATTCTGAGACTTGGTATTTACTTTCAGCCCTAACTAGGGCTTGCAGTTGTCGAGGTTAGCCTAAATCCCAACCTAAGATCAGGGTGCACGGCCTGAAGGCCCACTCAACACAAGCTGAAGCACGAGACATTAAGCGGTAGTTCGCAACATCCGGTTCCTTTGTACGGTTCTGGTTGCAAGAGTGACGCCTGTTTTGTAGCCAAAGAGAAAGAGGGACCTATATCTCGAAACATATAGTTGTAGTTATGGGTATCATCAACCGTAGTATATTGGGCGTTTGCACTTTTGGCAATCTGTAGGGGTTTGAGCTGTTCCACAGTGGGCCTTCTCAGTCAGGTGCCCATGTGACAACAAGGAAAGCACCGACAGTTACGGAACCCCATAGGGTCCTTATGATAAGTAGGGGCTCCTTTAAAGGGATCTATAAGGGTTCCTTTTAAAGGTCTCCTATAAGGGATCTATGGGGTTTGGGGTTTGGGACTTTCCGAAAATTCGGGGTACCTTAATTTTGGGGTCCGTATGGTCAGGATCCTAATATTTAGGGTACTCGATTAGGGTCCCCCATTTTCAGAAACTCCACACTTGGGGTGAAAGCCTGTCAAGCCCCTGGTATAGGGTTTGGGTTTTAGACGTTATGGTGTTCGGGGTTTAGGGGTTTGGGGGTGGGTCGAATCGCGGGATCGTGATGATGGCGATGGCCTTGCATGAGTTATTGGCGGTTCATGCAGAGCGCTGAGAAAGGACAACCCTAAATCCTAAACCTCTGTAGGATCATGAACGATAGGCTTCCTCCATCGTTCGTATTTGGGGGGGGGGGCAGTTGCCTGTCTCAGAACAAGTAGAATTAGAAGGAGGGCTGTTGTCTATCTATATTTAACTCGGTTCCTGAGTTGCCCCTTGATAATAAGGGCGCCCTTTTTCCTACTATTCGGCTTTGATAAGGGGACCCTAAAACAAAAAGGGCAAAATGGTACTACTCAGAAACCTAGTTAAGGTGCGCGAAGGCCTGAGGAATCATATTGGCTTTGTTTATTGGGGCTTGTGGTGGTGGTGGGGGGGGGTTCCTCTATAATTATAGTATAATATGCGCCGAAACCCTGTCTTAATTACTACGGCCCCTATGTTGTAGTGTTGCTTTTCTGTGTAGGCCCACCTCTTACCCAGAGACTCCAATATCCCTTAATTAAGGAACACACCTTGAATTATAGTAATTAGGATCCGTAATATGATTTAAGGAATAGGTGACTAGGTGGGGCTTTTAAAGCTTTTGGAAAATATTAGTAAATAAGATCCTCTTAAGCCCAATAAGGGAAAACATAAAATGTCCCAAAGCCCTACCTAGAGGAATGTTCCTTAATCAAGGGATATTGGAGTCTTTGGGTACTCTAACCCTATAGATCCCTTAAAGCAACCCTTCTAGATCCCTTTAAAGGAGCCCCTAATTAAGGGACATTGGAGTCTTTGGGTACTCACGACCCGAGTCGCTGGTTCTCCGAGTCGATGGTGGCCAGAGGAGGCGCAGGCCCAGGTGAGCGGAACCGACATGGGAGTTTCCGAAAATAGGGGACCCTTATATAGTCCCTTTAAAGGGTTACTATAAGGGTACTACAAGGGTTCCTTTAAACGGCTCTATAAGGGTTTAGGAGTTTCCGAAAATAGGGGACCCTAATATGGTACCCTAAATAGTAGGACCATTATTATAGGGTTGGCGGACACAAGGTCATAGGTGACAAAGGTGAGACAGAAAGAACAGACAGGTGCTGTTTCAATCACTGGAAACTGGCGATGATCGTGTCTAACGCGCTACAGGTGGCATCAACATCGGAAACTCCCACATGCTCCACGCAAAGAGATCAGGGGTGTAGGGTCCAGGCTTTAGGATCAGGGGTTTCGGGTTTAGGGGCCAGAAATATTATGGGTTTCAGGTCGAGGGTGTAGGATCGAGGGATTAGAGTGCAACTTTTTAGCCTCAATTAGGGTTCATGCTTGCCTGTACGACAGTACGGTTTCCGGCAACGCTTGTATAGCTCAGGATTAGGGCTTTTGGTTCAGCCTCGGGGCTTTTATGATTTAGGGGTTGTGCGGTTCAGGCTCGGGGCTTCGTGGTTTACGGGTGTATAGGGTTTTATGGTTAGGGGTAGGGTGTAATGATGTAGCATCTAGGCGAAAAGGACTAGGTCGAACGCCCACTTGATTTCACAAGCCGCTTGCAAGGCTGTTCGCAGAGTACTTGCCAAGTCTCGTGACTGCAGCAGAACATAGCTCGTACCAGCGAATTCGAGCTTAGCGCCCCGTCTCATGGACATCAGCTTTTCTCTGCGTTTGTAAACGACATAGGCTTTGTGGTGAGCGCTCACCTTTCCGTTCTACCGGTAATATCCGGTAATATCTTGCTCTTACTTCAGAAGTGCTTGTTCCGAGAGTGAGTCTCTTTGCCGGATCTAGCAATCATTGAATCTTGAAACCCATTCTGGAACTCTGTTGCGAGCCTTTCTCGAACCCTTACGAAACAATGGGAGAACTCTTATCGACGCTCGCAGATGGAACCCTTGGATCAGAACAACCTCTGCTTGAATTGCGAATCACTTCTCGCGGCTGCTGTCCGTCCCCTCACTGGTAAGATACGAATCCTCCTGCGAAGGCCGGCTTTGTCAAGAGGCTGTGCATGCGAGAACAGCTGTGCGAATCTGCGGGCGCTGAGGTTTGGCCAAACTTCTATCCTGATTCCAAATCCAGGCGTCGAAGCCCCAAAAGACCAAAACCTTAACCCGAAACCCATATAAATCCACACATCTTAACCCGAAATGCTGCGCCCAAAACACCGCCAATCCTCAAGGTGTCCTTAGCCCCGCTGCTAGCTTCGAGCCATGCTTGGGGTATAAGGTTTCGGGAGCAGGGCATGGCGTTAGGACTTACTAAACCCTTAACCCTAAACTCTAGACCCCTAAACCCTAAACTCTAAGGTTTTTCGGCTCCACCATTAGGGGTTTCAGGACATCGACCTCACGTAGTAGGATGCTTCTTATAAGCAACACCCCCCGCAAAAATCTGATATAGGAGCCTCAAAAACCAGAGTTGGGCATGGTTTTGGTATAGCTTGAAATGCCTTAGTGGTATGCCGACCCAGCGAGGGTCCTCCTCGTCGTCGCCCGTCTCCACTTTGCCCGTCACCAGCAGCTGCCATATCCTAGCGTACGAGCCGAGCCCCTTACAAGGGCTGGCAGTCTCCGAGACGGTGATCTTTATACTTTATACACCACTCTACCACTCTAACCCTCAACCCACCTAAACCCCAGACATGAAGCTGAGCCTTCACACCCGAAAGCTTAAGCGTAGGATTCATGTTATAGGTCACAGCTTCCGGCCTTGAATGTGAGATCCCTTGCCGGTACCGAGAGACTTCACGGCGCCTGAAATGGGACGCCCTCTGAAAACCCTACCTTTTAGGGCTCCTGATCATGCTTTCCTTATATAATATAGGAGCCTTAATAATTAGAATAGGGTTTTGGGGCCCATCATACTATACTTATAATAAGGAACCCCCACAACAGTATTGGTAATTATTTAGGCTTCTACATTAAGTCTTTACAAAGGTAGGTTATTCCGGGTTAAGGTAGGGTTTCCGGAATGGCCGCACTTTTTGAACCCTAGCCAAGCAAAACGCACACTCGAAAACCAGCCGCTGTCACAAGTCACAAGACGGTAAATTAAGGATGTATTGTTAATCCCACTTACTGTTCCTTCTCTGAATATTGTAAATCGTGTAAAAGTTCTGAATATCGACACCTATGTGATATCTAAGTATGTGTGTATGTAGATATTTTGATATATGCGTTTTATATGGGTGGTTGTCAACATTAGGGTCCCTTTTTGGGTCCTTCTTGTAATACGGCGCTGAATATTTAGGGTACCAAAAAAGGGACCATAATCCCTAAATCCTAAACCCTGAAACCCCAAACCCTAAACCGTAATTTTGACAACCACCCATATCAAACGTATATCAACATATCTAGATAGACACATACTTAGATAGCAGCTAGTATTCAGGAACCATAAGTTTGACAAATACCCATATTAACCCCAAGCCCTAAACCCTAAGCTTTTTTATTAAGGACAGAGTCCGGCGCCTGAGGCCGAACATTCGCCAGATCTTGGGCAGCCAGAAGACCTGGAGTCGGAGGCTTCTTGAGCTTCGGTGCTTTAGGGTTTAGGGTTTAAGGGTTTGAAGTATAAGGGTTTCTTTAAAGGGTACTGTAAGGTACTATAAGGGTTTTGGGAGTTATTAGGGTTCTATCAGGGTTCCTTTACAGGGTACTGTAAGGGTACTATAAGGCTATAAGGGTTTTGGGCGGTTAGATGTAGGAACCTGACTAGGAAACCTGGGTCGGGGGTATTTAGCTTGTTTAGAGCTTAGGGTATGTAGGGTGTTTAGGGTTTAGGGTCTTTAGGGTGTTTAGAGTTCGGGGTATGTAGGGTGTCTAGGGTTTGGGACCTTGCAAGGTTAAGGGTTTAGGCTGCAGGGCTGTTGTTTTAGTCTCAGTCCTCGCGCTGAAGGTTCAAGGCTCTCAGGTTCATGCGGTTTGAGGGCTGTGTTATGGTTTAACTAGGTTCCTGAGTAGCCCCTTAGTGATAAGGGTGCACTTTTTCATACTATTCAGTTTTGACAAGGGGACTCCTAAAGCAAAAAGGCAAAAGGGTACTACTCAGGAGCCTAGTTTAGGGTTTGACCAGAAAGTTCGGGGATCTGCGCAGACGAGGGTTTGCATACCAGGATATCGGGCTCTATAGGGCAGGCTCTATAGAGTATACAACAGAATGGCCTTTAGAACCAGAATATGGCTCGGACGTTCGATTACACCGAACAGTGAAACATGATTGATCACGTGCACACACTGTAGTGAGAACAGAGCATCGTAGAGCTTAAGAATTGAATTCGAGCAACATACCACGAAGACTAAGTATCTGTGGCGATAGAACGAAGTTACGTTGATTGTCAATCCGAAAACAAGTGTGACGCAGCAGCAAGAGCATGAATGTGCAGGAGCGGCAAACAGCATCCAAACAAGGGTTTTCATGACGCACCAACCTACTAGAGAAGACCGTAAGCAGGTCAGTTTCCTACAATCGTGCCTTTCTGTTATGGGCAAGGGACGTAGAACTACGGCTGATGATCTAAATCCTGCACTACCTGAATGGCCCTAGACTATGGGAATTATGGTATATTCCTGATTATGGGTAATGCAGGATTTAATATCATCAACAGTAGTTACAGAACTCACCCCTCCCAGATCCCCGGCCCGGAATGGACAAAGTTCAGGTCCAGAGGTGAGCTACTCTATGGTATTCGGGACAGCGGTGCGAAGGCTCATCACTTTCACCCCAAATCCCTGAACCCTGGTTCCCACAAACCCTAAAGCCTGAACGCCAAATTTTCAAACCCCTAAGCCCTGAAACCCAAACAAAACTGCTCTAAACCCTAAACCCCCGAAACCCTAAATCCTGTACCTCAAACCCTAAACTCCCCTCTACTATCCGTCGGCCCCAAAGCCACTAATGTAGGAGCCTTAATAATGAGAATATGGTTTGAAGGTACATTATACTATACTATAATTACAGTATAACTATAAGATTTACTAAGTAGTAAACGGGGCCTTAATAATAATAATTAGAATATGGTTTGGAGGTATACTATACTATAATTATAGTATGGAACCCCCAAAACACTGTAGGTAAGTTTTTGGGCCCCTATTTTACTGGCCTGAAGGCCAGCCCCTGCCGCTATTGCCACCAGGACGATGGAGGCCTGCCACGTGGGCACCTCAAGAATTTCGGGTTTAAGGTTTCGGCTTTAGGGTTCAGGGACATAGAGTAGGGGTGCTGGGAGGTTAGGGTTCTACCGCGGCGACAAGTAGCATACATGGCATGCTCGCAAGGTTAGCTTTCCATCGGTCTGTCCTTCTTTGTTTGGTCTTTGGCACCCTTGGTTTTACGACGGAGACGGTAGTTGCCAGTATCCCAAACCGAGCAAGAGCCGACACTAGACAAAGTGCAGTTCGCCTGTTCCTTGTTGAAGCCGAAGAAAGAGAGTCTCAAAACGAGGCTGGCACAATTCCATCATACACCCGAGTCGACGAACCAGTCCCAAAAGACGCTATGAATCCTGCACGCTGCAGCTTGTCCAACCCTTGCCCCGATACCGTGCACCGTAAGCGCCGGACCCGTGGAGGAAGTGCCCGCCCCTGGGCCTTGCAGCATTTTGGACTGGATAGACTGGATGGTGCGTCTGCTCTCCCTGCATCTACATCCAGGGATCTTGGGGCGGAGAGTGTCCCTCCTGTTCTTTCAATAGCAGTTTCACGGGAACTTTTCTGACTCGATGTATGGTCTTCTGCAAAGCCCGCCGCAGCCCCTGCTGAAGCGGAAGTAGGAGTGTGCCGGGGAGTGACAAGAGTACAGTGTGCGTATTCAGATTACCTTACCTTGCCTTACCCTGACTAGCCTTGCCCTGCATTACAGTCAAGTGCCTTGCATTGCATCCCGTTCCAGTACAGTTTGTCTCGTTGCATTACGTACCTTACATTGCATCACATGCAGGTGTAATATTTGTATGTACATACAAACACACATGCACAAGCATGCATACATGTAGGCATAGATCAGCCATGCATGCTCCAATTAGGTGCATGTGTATATGCACACACACACACACACTCTCTCTCTCTCTCTCTGTTCATCGGCTCACATAAGTGTATGTATATGTCCGTGTAAATTTATTTATGTGTATATGGATCTACTCACCTTACACGCTGGTATAAGAAAGGAGGAGACAGAGATCGACCTAGATGATTCAGCGGATGATAAACAAGCAAAATCGGCACAAAGATGGACGGATGCGCATGCGAGATCGAAAGACAGTGCGGTATAGAGATGCAACCAACCATGTCACCATGTGGTGGTTCCTGCGTCTGCATGAACGATCGCCCGCTGGTTTGTGGAAGATGATCAAGCAGGAGGTTAGGTTTCGTTTAGGCTTAGGGTCAGGTTAGATTAGGCAGATAGACAGGTAGTTGGACCGATAATCAGACAGGCACACAGGCAGACAGACAGACGGACGTACAGACGGTCACACAGAAAGGCAGACCGACAGACGTACCGATATATAGATAGATATAGATAGGTGTCGGTAGAGTGTTAGATGTCCACACACACACAGATGGACAGATAGAAAGATGGTTAGCTACATAGATACACCGGCAGACAGGTAGATAGGTATGTGGTAGATTTACAGATATAGATAGTGAAGTGGAAAGATATATACATAAACAAGACAGGTAGATAACGCTCAGACTGAGACAGACATTGAGAGAAAAAGCTGTAGGGCAATGGACAGACAGGTTGATACACAGGCATGTCGGTAGGTCCTGCAGGTTATGAAGGTGGACAGAGAAGTAAATAGCTCAATGGCCAGATAGAAAGATTTAGGGAGGACTTCAGGTTCCGCACGAACGGCCATATTTCTGGGCTTGAATCTGAGCTTGAAGGGTGAAAGTTGGGTCATGCGGCCCTGTACTTCCTGCGTTTGACATGTGGCCTACACTCCTGCAATCTTTGAAGCTGTGCACGGCTTGGGGATGGGGGGGGGGGGGAATTTGGGAGGCGGGGTCGATTTTCGATGACGGCGAGTGGAACGAAACATACTCTGCAACGTGCTATGTAGTATTTTAGGGTTCTTAGGTCTTGGGGCTACTGTCACGGCGATGCTTTTTGCTTGTAAGTGCTTAAAACGCCTCATCCACGAAGAGCAGGATCGTCCCATAGACATTCAGGACTCGGCACGAGCAAGGGTTTGTCGAGATGCAGAAAGTACCCCATCAATTGTTGACAAGGGCCCGTGAATTTTAAACGCAGAACTCTCTCCAATGCCCCAGGCCCCTTAATCTGTGAACCCGAACACCCCCCCCCCTCCCCTACACCGCTGACGAGGTCGCTCGAAACCCTCAGCCCTCAACGGCTCCAACCCAAAACTCCACAAAGCATCAGAAGGCCTGCAATATTGGGGTCTGGATAAAAAAGTATGTATCGGATCTGCTTGCAATCTTCAGTTGGAAGTGTAACAAACACAGTATACACTACATTCCCCTAAAACCGACATAACTTACTGTGGCCCCGATATCAGCCGTTTCAAGCTGTAGGCTGTGGGCGTAAGAATTTTTGGGTGCTTCCAGGTCTAGGGTTTCTGGGTCCAAAGTCCAGGATTTAGGCTTCGGACTTAGGGATTGGGGTGTGCTATGCGAAGAGACTCAACAGCCCCTTTGGTTGAGCAACATACCAAGAAATGGAAGAGATGTTTCTTCTAGCTACGGGGGTTTGCAGCCTCTGAATTGCTCTGGATTAGGGTCCCTTTTTGGGTACCCTAAATATTAGGTGCCGTATTATAATAGGGACCCAAAAAGGGACCCTAATTCAACCACCCATGTCAAGTTTTGGGACCGAAAGATGTTCAGTGCTGCCCTGCTCGACTTCTTGCACGTCTACGTCTTTGGAAGGCTCGGGCTTGAATCTCAACGTAGCTTGAAAAGAGGTTAGTAGAAGTTCACGGTTTCGGGGTTCAGGGTTTGGGGTCTTCCCTAGACCCCATCCCCTAAACCCTACACATCGCTGCTAAGGTTCTGGAGGCTCCTGACCGTTGAGGGTTTGGGGCATAGGTTCGACGGTTTGGTTTTAGACTTTAGTGCGCTGCGGGCGGTTTGCTGTTAGATTTGCAAGGGGAGCAGCAGATGAACCTGAAGAGCCCGAAGCCTAAGCCTATGGTTCAAGGATTGCGGCCTAGGCAAGGCCAAGTCCCACTTCAGGACTGGGGCCAAGGCAGATTCGAAAGAACAGGAAGGTGAAGAAGAAGATGGTACCCGCAACGATCACCTGGAAACTGCTCGCTCTCTGATTTAAAGCTCCTCAGGACGACAGACCCAAAGCCTGAGAACCAAGCCCTGAGGAGGTCTCTAAGTGGACACATTCCTTCGGCGGTTTCTTGCCTTATGTTCCTGTGATTGTTGGTGTTTACCCGAAGTGCCAGCAAAAGCCTTGTCGTCGTCGTGTAGAAACCATCTAGCACTCGTTTACATCCCTTGCCGGAAGCCTTTGAGGAACCCGTTGTAAGGCAGGCCCCAACATTCTAAGAAGGTATTCAGAGAATGCTGCAAGGCCTACGTGGGCTTTCCTGAAGCTCCTCCAAGCGTACATGGCTTTGCACAATGCTCGTAGCGCCTTGCAACTTCCTGATAAGGCTCGAAAAAGCTTCATGCCGCGGCGTAGGTCTACGTTTCAGGGTGGCTTTAGAGTTTTGGGTGTAGGGCTGCAGCCTGCAGTTTATGAGGAACAGCGGGATCAGGAAGTAGGTTGCTGCCATATTTACTTACAACCTCTGTGGGACTCCCAGAGACTCCATTAAGGAATATACCTTAAACTCATAGTAGGGGTTCCTAATATGACTTAAGGCTTTAAGGTATATTCCGTCATTTAGGGATAATCTGGGCTCTTGGTCGCTGGCTGAGGATTTACGGCTGGGGAAGGTGCAGCTGCTAGAGGCCCCGTTCGAAACCGGCGGCCTGCAACATTTCCCCCCTCCTCCTCCTCCTCCTCCTCCTCCTCCTACTACTACTACTACTACTACTACTACTACTACTACGACTACTACTACCAGTTACTAGCACTACCACGACACCTGCCAGTGTCACTGCCACTAGAACGTGGCATGGCTTCTTCAACACAGGGGCTGTGATGAGTAGATGATAAGGTTTTGGGCTGTATTCTACGCTACACTTAAAGTAAGGAGCGGTATGATCAATTATTTAGCTCCCTATTCAGGGCTGCATGTGATTTGCAACTTTTCCGTGCATTAGAGGAACTGAAACTGACCTAGACCTGAACCTTAGTGACAGGTTTAGGGTTATCGGTTTAGGGATGTCAAGGTCCAGGGTTTAGAGTTCAAGATTATCGGTTCAGAGATGTTTAGGGTTCGTGCTTCAGGGTTTGGGTTCCGGGCTTAAGGTCATCGAAAGAGTTTCTAAAATTTAGGATTCTTGATAGACTATTCGATACCTGGGCCTCGGGCTCCAATGCACGTGGTGATCGGAAAATGCAGTGTCATTGGACCTACCTAAGATTGTTAAGCTGCCCCCATCACGGGAAGCTTCGCCAAGGCCTGGAGCTTGTATCGCTCGCCGCGGTGGCGAAATATCATCACCCAATTCAAGAACGGCGTTGACCTCAGTCAGGAGCAGCAGCTGGTGGTTGCTTCCTGGTGTGACATGTTGCATAGGCATCCAGCACACATCACCACGTCATCGTTGATTTCTCCTGGATGCCTACCGGAGCTATATCGAAGACACTCTGTGAGAATTCAGGTCGTGCGGAGGAGACTCTTTGCCCAGGGACAGAACTGCTTAGACCAGAAACGGATGCAGCAAGCAGGCATGTTACATTCCCTTCTGCACAGGCAGGCTCAGGCTAGGCCAGCATGGATAGGAGTCTAGCCTAGAACAGGCATTCAGCACACATGAGCACGTCAGTGCTGAGTAAGCCTGGAGCCTGGATGCTTGACCAAGCGATACTGAAGACACTCTATGAGAATTCAGGCTGTGCGGAGGAGGTTCATTACACCGGGATACCTGCTAGACGACGAAGTGCGTGCAGCAAGCAGGCAGGGCACATCCCTTTTCATCGCCTGCTGCGTAAGTTCGCAGGCCAGACCAGCACGGTTGCGAGTCTAGCCTGGAACGCGGGTCACACCAGGTCGATGCAAGGACGCATGGGTAAGCAGGTAGCACGGTTCGCACAAAAAGGCAAGCTGATGCCTGCAGTAGTGGGATTCACGCGAAGTGCAGTGCATACCAGCACGGTTGCGAGTGAGCACAAGCACTGCCGGGAATCAACCCCGACGCATCCTTGGAGCTGCTGCTGTACAAAAGCCCACATCCGTCTACAATGACTTTGTCACACGAGTGTTGGAAATGTTCGGGCTAGAGACATGAATGAATGTCCGCTTCACCATGACCTCTTCTAACGCTTCGTCAGCGCCCATTGCATCCGTCATTTCATCCCAGCAGACTGGTAGGTCTCGGGTCTCTCGCAGTCGCACTTGTTGACTGCTGGGTATGGCCTGCAAGGCTTTCACGACCAGTCCCTCGAGATCTTCTGCCACCACCACTTGCGAGGACTTGAAAGACACGCCTCGGAGCTGCTGATCTTGGACTGCCTCCCGAACGCTCTCATACTGTTCCGGATGTACGAAAACTTTCATACCACAAGCCAGGACTGCCTCATAGCCTCTGTCATGCAAAGCTGCACGAACATCTGCGACTGCGGGCCCTTCCAGCAAAGCGTGTCGGAAACATTCTGGGCATCGGGAAAAGCTCAGAAGGACTATGCGGGGTTCGTCCGCATGGAAATCATGGAATCTCTTTACCATGGCCTGGCTGAGCCTCGCATTGGCCTCTGCTGCTTCCAGCAAAACTGCAGAGCTAGCCATAGGCTGAGCCTCTAGGCTGTCACTGTAACCTGTCCCCTGCCATGCATCAGGATCACTGTGCTCTTTCTCCATCGATTCGATGAGCCTGTCGAGCTCACGAAGGCACCGCTCCGAATGGTTCAGGCCTGAACTGTCTGAGAATGTCCCGTCCACACGTCCAGTGGAACGCATCTGGCCCATCAGGCGCAAGTCATGGAGCAAGCGCGGATTCATATTTTCCAACCCTTCAGGGCAGCGATGCAAGCAGAACATGTATGCAACGAAGACCTGTGCCCAGTCCTTGGCGCGGTTCTTCTTGGCGATGCAAACGTGGTTTTTGAATTGCTCAGAGTACATGGTCTGGGTTGCCCGGCAGAACATGGACTGAAAGAGGGATGCATCTTCTACTTGTAGCTTTGCGAGCGCCCATGCAGTATTGCTGACGTCCTGACTGACTGTGAACAAAGACTCTGTCTGCCTGATCAAATTGCCAACGGACCCTAGGGCGGCCTGGTCGAAGAATCCCGTTTTGGCAAAGGTCCAACATACGGTTGACAGCACCTGAGGATCAAGATGTGAGACTTTGAGCTTTAGAAATGCTATGCACTCCGAAAACAGCGCCGAATGCTTGAAAGACCTTCTTCCGTATGCCCACATCATCATGGTCACCTCTTCCATGGCCACGGATAGTTCTCGCAGGCGGACAGCAAGAATGTCGCCAAATGCATGAAAAGTCTGAGTCCACATCGGATTGCTGGCATCAACCTTTGCAATTCCCCACAAAGTTTGCGTCAATCGACCCGCTTCCCACTGTGCGGTATCGACCTGGCCAATTCTCGCAGCCATGGCTCGCAAAATACTCTCCTCTCGAAGCATGACCATGGCCTTCAGCAACGTGGGAAACACAGACTGTGAACACTCTCTGAGAGGCTCATTGATGAGGGAAACGCAAGCCTGCACAAGTTTCCCGAATGATGGGTCGGTGCGGATGGATACTTGGCTTTTCCGAGGCTGGTACTCATTGGAAGAAGCCTCGTAGTGAGCGGTTTTGTCTGCCAGCAAGTGGAAAGCACAGACTACATCAATGGCATCGAATTCGCTAATCCGGCATTCAACGAGCTGCAAGATCTCCGCCGTTGTCGCGGCCCTTTGCAAACGGGGCCGAATGGAATGGCATTCTACTTCAGCCGCCATCTCGCCATATGCATTGCAAATGGACGGATCGGCGCCAAGTTGAAGCAACTCCTCCTTCATGGACTCGCGCTTGTTCCATGAAGCCAAGTGGAGCGGAGTGCACCCATCCTCCCGCTGCACATTCAAGCTGAACCCATAGGTGGTCACGAGAGAACGAAGCACGCGAGCTTTGCCTTTCCTCACCAGCTCGTGGAGAATCATGGGCCTGTTCTTGCCCTCAGCCACGAAGGCCTTCAAAGACTCCAACCCGAACTGTTTGACGAGGTTCGGGAAGGTTGTCAGCATCTTATCCTCATCACTTTCGCGCAACCAGTTCCGGACTGCCTTGTCGTGCGCCATACCTACACTGACAGAGGCCCTGAGCCCTGCTGTGGCTACGGTCGGCCTCAACCATGGACATGAACTAGGCGGCGTGATCTACAAAAGACGGATGCCCGGAGCACTAACAGCGATGCCGCCATTAGGTTGCATGAACTTTGCAACACGGCTGGTGTTCTCGAGGATCGGCCATTTTTGTTTGTTGTGTGATGTAAGCACAACTCATAGGATCCAGAGATAAGCGAACAAACAGCTCCGACGACCTTATTACCCTAGTCCCTACACCTCACTTGCCGCAGACTTCGAGAACCCAGCACTCATCCAGCAACGGGCACCAATCCCTCCGATCCCTGTGAACACTCCTAATATGGGCTTCTAAAGCCCGGCAATGCCTTAACCCCCAAACGATCTGAGCTCCGAACACCTCCATGCACATGAGAATGGCAGCATTCAGCGGCAGCATCTTGGCGAAGCAGGGTGGTACAGATGCCAGACACAGTCAGGACAGATGCTGTAGGGCTCACAGTTGAGAGCTGTTTCCGGGATTTGTGGATCCGTACTATCCGGTGCGGGGCTTTTGGCGGGCTTTGGTAAAACAGGCCCACCAATCTCAAAAGGACGACTAGTTACGCAATGCCGTGGCGAACCCTAAACCCTAAACCCTACCGAAAACCTCAACCAACATCTGAGAATAGCACCCTTGAGCATTCAAAAAGTACATCGGCGGGCTCAGAGACCCCAGTATTCCTCCGCCTTGCTAACGGTAGGGTTTAATGTAGGAACCTGATTAAGAAACCTTGGGCCTATAACCCCCAAATAGTAGGATTCGTTCATATAAGGTTTCTTAATCAGGTTCCTACATTATATAGGGCTGTAGGGATTCAGCTTGAGGTTCCCAATTGCTTACTGCCCGCGATGCCCCAGGAAGTTCATGAATGATACCAAGCTACAAGAAGGCCCCGAAACAACAGGCCAGGTTTTTAAGAACTCAGAATGCAACTTCGGAATGGCTCTATGCATAAGGATTGCTATAAGGGTTACTTCACGGGCCCTTAAGTAAGTCAAGCGTGTTCTAAATTTCTGAGGATTGGGAGTGCCGGGTCCACAGAGGACCCGAGGTCACTACTTCACTCTGTCAGGCTCACACGGTCCCTCGGCATGCATGACTCGCTACAGACAGAAAGCTTAGAGTTTCGGATCTGCTCAAAGCCCCCCCTTTGGTCCACAAGGACAATATGGGAAATATGTTGAATGACCCTTGGATGTACTTGTCTGTATGACTTGTGAAATGATAAGGATTTCAAGATGAACCTCCAGTCTTCGGGTTTGGGGAGGTCACTGGGTCCCAGCCACTTCGAAGCCCGATATCCTGAATCCAGCCGGGATGCGCTCCAAGTTCGGAGCCGGAAAGACTCATTAGATTGCGGGTTGGGGTACGTAATTCGGATTCAGGGTTTAGGGTTAAGAACCTTACAGGGCTTACCCAACACCTAAAACTCGCAAATCCAGCCGCTCACAGGTGCCCCCACACAGTTGCTGCGAATGATGAGGCCAGCCGCAAGGAAGGCAATGTGGTGCACCTCAACACTTGACCCTACACTGGAAACGGCTGTTGATCTCGGGGCTGGCAACACCGCTCTTCGCATGTCGCCGATTCTTTGCTTCTCTCCAGAACTGGACTTGTCGGACTCCCGCGGTGGGTGCCGGCTTGGTGCTGCAGGTCTAATGAGGCTGGAAACCCGATGGTGCGCGCAAAACAGCATTTTGCCTTTCCTGCGAATTGGCTTCTGAAGCCCTTATTCTTCAGTTCCTGTTCGCGTCTGTGCTCGTTTTTCCGAAAGCCACGGTGTGTGATCGTCAGCAGGCGTGAAGCTGTCTAAATGTCACTTTCCAGACCCAGAGCACGACAGATAGATGCGACAGACAGACAGACAGACAGACAGACAGACAGACAGACAGACAGACAGACAGACAGACAGACAGACAGACAGACAGACAGACAGACAGACAGACAGACAGACAGACAGACAGACAGACAGACAGACAGACAGACACACACACAAAGATAGGGGGAGAGAGAGAGAGAGAGAGAGAGAGCTAGAGAACGAGATAAAGATGTTAATCGACTCCAAACCCCCAAATCCTACCGTCCAAACTCCCAGATCGTGAACTATGTCTCTCTGCTGAGACCCTTGCAACGTAGTCGAGGGTAGCGAGCCTGTGGAGGAACAGGACGATGAGATCCTTGGCCACAAGGCTCACCCGAACATAAAAGAAGGTTTCGGGCTATGGCGTGTGGGTTTCAAGGTTTCGGGGTTAGGGCGGTGTGGGGTTGTGAGGATGTCATCCGGGCTTGGGTTCATGATGTGCGGAGAGCTGGATCGGCATGTCCAATTATCAACTCTGCCATCGTCGTCATCACATCGCGAGCACCAATCATCTTCATCAAGCGGCTTCCGCAGCACAGCAACAAGAGGCCCGGACCGCTCAAGCCTGTCTGAACAGCCTGCTGGCACGCTCCAACTTCCTCCGTTCCATGTCACATCCTACACTTGACGACCCCATCTGAGTTGAGGGCTGGGCCCTTACCTCAGCCCCACCATCGGCCCCAACGAGCCGCCCCTCATCCAGGTCATCTGAAATCTACTGCCCGCGGACTCCAAACGCCTCCCAGCCTCAATAGCCTGACCCAGCCACCCAAACCACAACCCATAAAACCCAACAGCTGAACTGTAAACAATATGAATCGAAAACGGATCTTACGGTCTCTGACCGAGCGCTCAAGCTCCAAAGAGACTTAGAGTAAACAGGCTGCGCGTACGTAGACTGACACTTGATTGGGTGGCTACCGCTACCCTAGACAATGCAAGACTGAACGCGCAACCTACTGGCGGAATAGTGCAACACTCTGTCTGTGTACAAGCTGCTTACTGCCGAGTTTGCTCAGTTCAATGCTGCCCAAGAGGCCAAACTGGACTGTGTAACTATGGGGCTTATCTATGCCCCCCCCCGAGTTAAAATGTATCTATTCCACTAAGTCCCTTTGTCCTTCAGGTACGGTAGACTTTCCCACCCGCACTAAAACCAAGAAGGTGACTGTGGTAGGGATAACAAGCTTACCACGCTGTCATTCTCTTGAACCCTGACCCGCAAGCCCGAAACCCAAAACCCTAAACCCACTACCTTAAAACCCAACCCCTGAAATACTAAAGTCATAATTGCCCCAAGCCCTTACAAGCACCTTCTAGCGACAGCATAACAATGCTAAAACCTCCTCGAGCCTAAAGTTTAATGCTGTTTTTTGTGGACATTCATAGAGCCTAGCGCATTCATAGAGCCTAGGGACCATGGTTCACGTAAAACCCTACATAGAACGCTCACGATGAACCCTAAAGTCTAGACCTTAGAGAAGTAGGCCTCCCGGCTGCCATGGTGAAAGAAGTGAAGATCAGCCCTGCCAGTGCCACGGCCTTTATGGTTAAGGGTTTTTTTGGTTTTCAAGCTTTGGCAATTTGAGGTTGGGGGCAGAGGCTTGAGAAGTATAGATCATAAGCTGAAGGCGCACCTGTAATCCCGAAAGTATGTTGCAAAGGAATGATATAGGGATTTAGGCTTAGACTTGAAGGCTTGAACAAGTTCTTGGCATAGGTTTTGGTCAGGCTGAGGGCTCGGGTCTATTTCTAAGGATGTGTTGCTTGTTGTTCCTCGTGGAGACCTTGACCTCCTGGAACTCTGCGCGGAAAATGCGGCTGAGGTTTGGCCCACATTCTTGCAAGTGCTGACTGCAGTCGTAACATGCAAGTACAATTGCTCACACGCATGGGGGCCCTTGATGCAGTCTCCTGTGAGAACTGTTGGAGCCTTGTAAATTCACTGGAAAGGGCGCTCTGCCCCTTCCCCACATCCATCATCGACTGCTGCAGTCCTTGTCGCTGTGCACGTTCGTTCTCTCTTGCTGCAACAGTCGTGATGAAGACTCCATCCGAGATCCTGCTTCGAATCTCTTCTATACCTTCGCGCGCCATATCGACGCCCGTCTTTACTTCTGGAATTAGGTCCAGGTGCGGCCCGCTTTGCAGCAACCGCATGCATTATCTTGTGGCCTTCCTCTTGAGCGTCCGGGCGAAGACCACCAGAACCGAGATCATCCTTGCTACCCGGAGAACATAGCACCTCCTGACATGCCCGGACATGTGGCTCCAGAATAATGGAGCACGGGATCGCAGCACCAAGAGCCAACGAAGTCTTGAGTTTCGTTGCTCCGTGTGGATATCCGGCAATATTCGCCTGATCGATCTTGTTGTGCACGCGCATGTCCTTGAGTCGTACCAAATGCGAGGCATATGAATGGTCCCAGGCATAGGGATCAGACGTTGGATCATCCGCCCCGACCCAAAACCACATACCCAGAACCCCAAACACCGAACCAAATTTTACTGCACTAAACCAGAATTCTCAGAGAAACCCTTATACTGTCCAGTACTGCCAGGATCCTTTAAGAGTCTCGGGTTTAAGGGGCCTAGTGTTAAGGAATAGGATTTTTTGGGAACCTTGGATAAGAGTTTCGGGTTTCGAGCTTAGGGTCCCATTGAAAAACTAGCTAAAATCTGACCACCCTGAGAAAGCACCGTAAGACCCTACAAGACCCCTACAAAGCCCTTGTAAAACCCATTCCACGCACATGCAACACACTGTAACGCCCCATAAAACCATATGTATATATATATATATACATATTTATACATGTGTATATATATATATATATATATATATATATAATATACATATGTATGCACACACCTATTCGTATGTATGTATGTATGTATATATATATATATATATATATATATATTTATATACACAACAAAGGTGTCTATGTATGTACCTCTGTATACATGTGTATATGTATTTTGTGCATATGTATATATGTATTTCTGTATATATGTATGTATGTATGTATGTACGTATGTATACATGTATAGATGTACATATGTTCAATGTATACAGTAATGTATAAGTGTAAGTATATGAATATGCATATATGTCTAAACTTGATTCAAGAAAGACAAAAGGCAAGAAAGAACCCATGTCCCAAAATGCGTCTCTAAACCCTAAGCCCCACAACATCCCAAAAATCTAAATCCTAAATCGTGATGATTTCCTCCATGGTCTTCTCCCACTGGACCAGATCCGGATCTAGATCCGAGTTCACCTGCAAGGTTTACAGTTTAAAGTAGAAGCCAGAAAGTTGGAATATGATTATCCTAAGCCCTTTATGGTAAATTATAAGGTATCCTACCCTGAAACCATATTCCAACTTTCTGGAGTTCCCTTTAATGCTTTAGGCTTTGGACCTTTAGGGGCTTTAGACTACGGGTTAAGGGTTTAGGGCTCAGAGGCTCTAGGAGCTGGTTTGTGTAAGGTCTTATCTAACCCCCCCCCCCGCCCCCAACTAGAAATAAAACATAAACGTCTTAGCCGTAACGGTTCTATATGAATTCTTTGCCGGCTCTTTCAGTTCTGTAAGATTCTACGGAGATGGAGGTCTGAAGGCTTATCGGTCTTGAGGGGTTGGACTTCTGTTGGCTTAGGGCTCGTGGCCACGGGTTCAGTGCTAGCTGCCGGCTTGCAGGTTTGCATTCAATCACTCGGTAGAAGTGGAGAGGAGCGCGGTCGTAGTTGCCGGTGAGTGTTCAGAAACATCCCCACGCATACACCCCAAACCCATAACCACACTCGCAGCCCATGCACTCTATGCCCCAGCCCGGAACCCTAAAGCCAGAGCCCACCCACCCCAGACTGCGTGCTAAAGCCATAAAGTCGAAGCACTGAGACCCCTCAGACACAATGATCCCTAAACCCCTAGACACGAATACCCCACATAACTACACCGCGAAACACAAGACCCACCTTTCAACCCTAATCCTGCTTCAGCCTTACACACACACACACACACACAGCGGTTATGCCTTGCAGGTCGCCAAGTGGTTCGTACTGGCCTGCTGCTACAGTTTAGGGTTCAGGGTGTAAGGTTCGGGGTTTGGGCCCTAACAGAATTTTTCACGATTTAAGGTTTAGGGTTTGGGGGATTGAAGTTTGGGGTTAGGCTTAGTGCATCGGCTTCTCGGATTGGGAGTTGCGGTGTCTCATTGCTGGGCAGTGTATGTTTGGCCGGTGTCGGGCCCTAGGTTTTGTTGTCAGGATCTGGGGTTCAAACTCATGTTACACTCAAGCCCAAACATCCTTAAAGTAAAAGCCAGAAAGTTGGAATATGATTATCCTAAACCCTTTATGGTAAATTATAGGGTATCCTACCCTGAAACCATATTCCAACTTTCTGGAGTTCCTTTAAATCATAAACCCTGAATAGTGCTGGGCTTAAGGCTTCAAGGACCTGCCCTCCCCCCTCTCCCCTCCCCCCACTCCCCCCCTCCCCCCCTCATACGGGAAGCTTCCACAACAAGGAGCCTGAAGAGTTCGACCCCGTGGGGTATATTCTTACTACCCCAACAAGCCACAGAAATAAAAGGTTAAACTTTCCGACTCCTACTAAACTATAAGAACCCAACAAGTTTAAAGGTTAGGTATTGGGGATGCGAGTATTCTACCATGATTTCATAAGGCTTAAAGAGCCGTACGGAATCCCATTGAGAACCACTCAGACTCCTATACGACAGACCCAGATCCCAAAGCCCTGAACCCGGAAACCTAAGCCCCAACTCGGATGTGCCCAAACTCAAACCCCAAGGTCGGCTGAAGTAGCTTCCCGATGCTTGCTAGATTTCGGGGTCTCGAGACTCGGAAGTCCGTAAACCCGAAGACCAAAAAGTCCTCGAACACTCAGGCAGTGGCAAACTGCATTCCCGTGTAGCCGTCGATGAGGAGGAAGTACAAAGGCGGAAGGCCTGGGATGCTGTAAGCCGTCGAAGCCCTAATCCTGACTGTCAGCAATGAGAATCGGGTGTGGTATCCTATATTTGTAGTCAGTAGTTAGCTACTAGGCAGCCCGCAGGAGTAGCATTACTCCTTACTGTCGGTGTCGAAGCCAAAGCTTTGGAGGTTAGGTATCCATCAACGAGCGGAGTGCTCGGGCCTCAGGCCAATTGTTTAGCTTTGGGTGTATACTATCAAGGAGACTAAATTCCTGCGTACCCTTTTTCCTACTATTCGGTTTTGATGAGTGGATCCGGAAACAAAAAGGGCAAAAGGGTACGACTCGGGAACCCAGGAAATGAAGGTCTTTGCTAAGGAGCACCTACATTCTAGAGAAGTCTGCTACCTGAGGCTTTTGAGCGCTGTGAGCGGGATGCATGCGCTGCTCACCTCATCCCATGCGGAAGACCGGCAAGGTCTAAACCTTAATTTTTGGTTTGTAGGGAATGGAAGAATGGTAGTAATAGTACGTTTAATTGTACCGCATTCCTCCATTCCCTACTAACCAAAGGTGTCTAAGCTGGGACCTTGGTGGGCTGAGCCTATGCGGATCGCTTGCTACTGCGGGTTGATGCCTGTTCCCTCGTCTGTTGCACTTCCTCTTCGCTCTGCCGCCTTTCGTCTTCTTAGTGACAACTTCGACGACTCGTACGTCTACCGTATGTAACTCGGGCTTTGTGCTTCGTGCATTTACAGACGCTCGTTTTGACTTCTGCTTCGGTGACTTGCGTTGGCAGGAAGCCCTGGAGAAACAACAGAAACGCTGAACTCCAAGCTTGTTTCGGGTGTTGATTCTGGGTGGCACTTCTCTTTGCGTGGCGGCTGTTCATTACATTACATATTACATACAATACATTGCATTACATTCTAATTGCATATCAGATTGCATTAAAATTACATTCACCTGACATGCCTGAACATACATACACATAGACTTGCCCATGCACATGCAGATGCACTAGCAGCACTAGCACATGCACATATGTATACGTACATGTACATTAACAGACATACACGGTCACACGCATACATACACGCACATGCACGTACATATCCGCACATTCATACGCATACACATACACAAACGGAGAGAAATACACATATACACACATACCTACCTACCTACCTACCTACCTACCTACCTCCCCACCTACCTACCCACCTACCTACCTACCTACCAACATATGTACATACGTACACACGTACACACATACGTACTTACATACATACCTACATACATACATATATACACATACACACATACGCACACACACACACACACACACACATGCAAATGCACATGCACATGCACCTGAACATGCACATGCACATAGACATGGACGTGGATCTAAGTACTGTTTGATCATCAGCGTCCAAACCATAATCACGCAACCCTCGTGCTGCACTTCCTGAATTATGTGCAGATGAACCATCGGCAGAGTCTTGGCCCGCGACTGATGACGCAAATGACCAGCGCATGAATCTGAGGCATATGTTGGGCAGGACTCAAGTCTGCCAATTGAGGACGGACGCCCGAAGCCCTAAACTCTAAACTCTGCAATCCTGAGCCCTTAACAGCCTTAACCCTAAATTCTGTCATGCTGAGTCTCTAAACTCTGCAACCCTGAGCCCTTAAGAGCCTTAACACTACATTCTGCAAGGCTCCGACCAGCCTCCCGGCTCTACCAAACTGGCGTGCATGCGGGTACGCCTAACTTTTGCCCCAAGCACGCTCGCTTCTACTTTGCACTCTTCTCCTGTCCCTTGATTTTGGAGTCTCCATCCGAAAAGCCCGCCTAAAATGACCCCAACCTCCCCGAACACTCCTTCAACATGCACGCAGGACCCTGGCGCGGAAATGTAGTTGAGACGGTTGCCCAGACCATGAACATAAATCACAAATCGCCAAAGCTGTGTGGCCCAAGCAACCGAAACCCCCAAGTACTTGGAGGATCTGGTACGTTGGGGTCTCTTACATGCTGTCGCTATGAGGTATAGTATTTCTAGTACTAGTGGTAGAAGTAGTGCTATATTACCGGATTCTTATCATTGTTAGTATTCGTATTCTATGCATGAAGGATGGGTTCGGTATCTTGCCTTCATGTCGGCAAGTTCCCTCTACTTGGCGAGGCTACGACACCGGATTCAGCCCTATCTGTGTGCCCAGGCGATGCCGATGACATCGCGGGTGCACCAGTACCTCGCCCAACTGCCCGGCGCACCCCTAAACCGTAAACCTTAACTTAGGGCTCACAGCTTTGGTTGCATATCAGGTACTACGGTTAAGGATGCCGGGTATCCACGGGAGGACTTTCCCTTTCGAGGCACCCTAAACCAGCTAACTTCAAGCTGACACAGCGGACAGACCAAGCAGGAGTTTCAATACGAATCCCTGAACAAAAACAGGGAGATCCTAGCAACCACATAGGTTTTTGAGGTAAGAGGTCGTGTGAGAGAACTGGAGATTCCTGTGCAGGGGTGTTGGGCTTTCTACTGGGCTACAAAGATTGTGTTCCAGGGCACAGCATTTTCAGGGCTGAAAGAGTCTAGGGTTTAGGCTTGCGGGGTTTAGGGGCCGGACTCGGGCTTCAGGGCTTTGTGGATTGGTTTGCTCGGTTTCGGGTCGGGTCAAAACTTGGCCGTCTGGATATGAGAAGGATTCTGCACGCTTTGGCGTTCGGAGTTCAGGATTTCCGATTACGTGGCTCGTGATACGGTGGATGGTATATATCCTGCATTACCCATAATAAGGGATATACCAGGATTTATATCATCAACAGTAATTTAGACACCACTGAAATTTCGAGGTCGCTGCCGACTATCACGCTCAAGGCATGTCGCTTGCGGGTGCCAAGGACAAAGCCCCGATACCCGAAGCCATGTGCCAAACACCAAGCCTCAAGAAGTCTCAAGCCCAGCCAGACGATAAGCCGTTGGTTTTGGGGCTCGAATTTACGAACCCCAAAAACGTTTACAGAACGAAAAAGAAAGCCCTAAAGCTTACAAAATCCGTTTAGGCACCTTCTAAAGTGATTTTGTAAAGAACCGTTAGAGAACCGCTAAGCAATCTTAGTCCTACAAGCAAAGTATTGCAAAGGACCCTTGATACATGGAACCCTTATCGGAAGCTCTTAAGCCTCATGTAAAGCCCGTATAGAAATCGCTTCACACCCCGGAAAGCGCGGCTGTGGCACCGGTCGTTTTCGTGCTCCTTGGTACTCGGATCGACCTGGACAGTTCATGGGCGATTTTTGTTTTGGAGGGGGGGGGGGGGGGGCTCATCGACGCTTTTCAAGGTTTGTTGCAGGGATTTAGGGATTTAGATGGCATCCACATGTTTGCTAGGTTGTATAGGTTGAATATGGTCATTTTCCAATCCCCGCACGGGGCACCGGAACTTGGAGTTCAAAGGTCTCTCGGCCTCGACAGCCGAACCCCTCCGGTCCAAGCAATACGACTCCAATCACCTAACACTTCTGGAACGGTTTAGGGTTTAGGGCTTAGGCTTGCAGCATAATCGCTTCAGGAATTAGTCATTGTGGGCATGTTGCAAGGCTGACGATTCCGCTAACGATCTCGTCTGGATCTGCCATTTGCGGCTCGGATTCTGCCGTTGCTTTTGTGGAATTCGCAAACGTGTCTTGAAATAGTCGTTGATACTGTGCGTGTACATACATACACACATACATACATACATACATATATACATACATATATATATATATGCATACATACATACATACATACGTACATACATACATACATGCATACATACATACATACATACATATGTATATATATATATAGATGCAGACAGTCGTTAGACATGTAGTCATGTACATACTACGGAATAGCAACAACAGACACAAAGAGCAGTACAAATACAAATAGCAGGACCGAGGGATAGAGAGAGAGAGAGAGTACGCAAAAGAAAAGACAGACAAAGAGAGTAAGAGGATAGATAAAAGGAGTGACGTGTTAGCATGAGGTTAAGGGCCGAAGAAGCAGCGGAATCAAGCCGAAACGATACCCTAAACCCTAAACTCTAAACCCTAAACCCTAAACCTACAGGATCTCTGGTTCCAGGAGCCGAAGTCTAGAAGAACCCCCGCAAACCCCCAAAAAAGCCCCTACAAACCTCCATAAACTCCTAGAAACCCCTGAACCCAGAGACTCCAATATGCCTTAATTAGGGAATATGCCTTAAATCATATTAGGAGATCCTACTATAGTTTAAGGTATGTTCCTTAATTAAGGAATATTGGAGTCTCCGGGAACTTCCTGGCTCACCACCTTAAACCTGAAACCGTTGGTACTCAGGATGGCCTGGCTGCTCCAGCATGAGAAGCTAAGGCCTTAGCGCAAGAGCCATGAGGCTTTGGGCTTTCCTTATAGGGGTCGTTAAAGGGATACTATAAGGGATACTTTCAGGGCTCTATAATATAGGGGCCTTAATAATTAGAAGAGTGTTTTGGGGCCCACTATTGGTTGGCGGGGTGGGGGTTAAGGGTCAGGGTTTAAGAGTTTAGGGAGGGTTTAGGACTAGCTGGGCTAAGTATCACTAGGAGCACGGAAATCTAGAGAACACGCACCCGTGCCAGGAACGCAATAACATTCAGAAACTAGGCATATACCGACCAGGTGTTGAACTTTTGTTGATGCAAACCACAGACGGCAACATGTCACAAGCAAATATCATCGTAAAACACAGATTCAGCTGATCATCGCGATGCAATCGCAAGTTGACATGTCTAACTGTCGAAGTACATTCAGATACCGAGAAGTTACGTTAAAAAGGAACACTGCGTGATTCACTACCACGAACATGCTTTATGGGTATCATAGAGAAGCACTGTTGAAATATTTAGCGAGTCCGTTGCCGTACACCCTGTGCAGCTAGAGATTCAAATAGACATCGCTATATGAATACCCAGCATAGACAACACCAAACTTGCATATCAGCTGTGCAAGGTTGAAGTTTTGGGCTTAGGGGGTCCCTATACAATACCCTTTAGCAGATCATCTCAGAGGTCTGGGTATAGTCGATCGTTAAATTGAGATCCACAGAGCTCTTCAACTGTGTTCTTATTTACCAGGTTTAAGCTTTGATTTTACACTGTGCTTCAGCGCTTTAGTGCTTCCGGCTGTTTAAAGGGCGTTTAGGATTCTCAGGAAGGGTTACGGACTTATACTCTTGGCAGAGGGTATGCGGCGCAGGGATTGTAGGATTCCTCTTGGTCTGTGCCCCAGCAAAGACCAAGAACTGGTGTGAGTTGTATGAACACTCCGATGCAAATAGGTATCTAGTCCAACCTCCAAGGTACATCCTAACCTCCTCGCAACCTTCTACCTTTAAGCATTGAACTGCGATCTGCGTATTCGGACGCACTGGGCTAAATTCATGTGCTCCAGACTCACTCAATAGTACACCTGAGTCATTCGACGGCAAGCAGCCATTAGAACAGGGCTACGGGCGACAGCATACCTTCGAATAGGATGGGGATGAAAAGCTAATGGAGCGGCATGGTGAAGGGGCATTAATATACAATTAGAAAAGGGTCTTGGGGCTAAATTGTCGCACAATCATAAGAAGGAACCCTCGGGAGGAGTATGAAAAAACAAAGTATATATATATATATATATATACATATACATAATTTCAAGCTCCATACCCTATCTGAAAACCCACTCTCTGCAACCCTCCGAGCACGCGGCAGAGGATGTAAAACAGGATCAGCCATGCCTCTGGTGCAAAGCGTCGGGGCTGTCGTTTGGGGTTACAGGTTTTAGGGGTTTAAGGTTTGAGGGTTTAGTTCCAATGCTGTGCTGTGATGTTCTGCACCGTACCTGCAAACGACTTTGCCGCAGACGCTACAATATCAATGAACGTACGCTTATGGGGGCACTACTGACATCTTTCTGCCGTAACTATCTCGGTAACATACGGACGTGAATAATTAGAACAAGGTCTTGGGGCACATGATATTGCAATGACAAGAAGGAGCACCAAAAATAGTATTGGTATTTAATTATTTAGGCCCCCCCCCGGGTCCTCAGCCCAATTGGGTTTAGGGTTTAGAGGTTTAGGGAATGGAAGAAACCCAGCTCTTAAATCGAAACATCGAACCCTGGTTCAAGCCGTACCAGCCCAACGCACTATGCACCTTAAGCTAGAATCCTCGTAGACCTCATGACCAAGATCTGTGATGCTGCAAAGTTCCTTGGGGGTCATACTATGTGTTTCGTTCTCTAAACTAGGGTCCCTTTCTCCCCCAAGTAGTACGGCACCCTTTTAGGAAGCGAACCTAACAAGGGCTCGAACTTGGAGAACTACCCATATAGCTGGTCAACGCAGTTCCTCGATAAACCCCAAACCCCGCACTCCAACCCTTGAAAGGAAGCCTGCTAGAACCCCTAAGCGAACCCTAAACCCTAACAACCCTCAACCCCTCAATCCTAAACCTTGAACCCTTACTGATGGCCCTAACCCGACACCCTAAACCCTAAACCCAAAGCCCTAAGCCCTACTGGAACCCTTATCGAACTTCGATGTCGATATTACGAAGCCAAACCAAAACCCAACCCTAAGGCCTACATCCTAAACCCGACGCCCGACTGGGAACCCTCATGGAATGTCGAAAATTACGAAGCTACACCCTAACCCTAAGCCCTAATGGAGCCCTTAAACGAACCCATACAGGAACCCCTATGGAATTTCGAAACTTACGAAGCAGACGCTGGGTCCGTGGCTGCCGTGCAGATGGCAAAGGTCTGTAGCATCTCGTGGACGCCATCAAAAGCCGGTCTTAGAGCCATTTCTGAGGGTTACCGGTTTCTGAAGGTTTAGGGCTTAGGGTTTTGGGTTCGGTCTTAATTGAATTTCTGCAGGTTTCTTAGGGATCAGGAAAGTTGAGGGTTAGGGTTTTGGGCTCAGGGGTTTAGGGGTTTACGGTGTAGTGTTTAGGGTCAAGGGTGTAGGGTTTAGGGTTTCTTAAGAGTTTCTGAGGGTTTCTTAGGGGCTTCTTGGTGTTTCTTATGGTTTAGGAAATATGAGTGTGTTAGGCTAAGGGTTTAGGGTTCCTTTCAGGCGTTTTCGAGGCTGCCCTTTTGTAATTTCTCTGAGGGTTTCTGGGGTCGTCTTTCCTCGAGAAGGGTCCCTCCTGAGGAATCCTTGTGGGGGTTTAGGGCTTAGGGTTCCTAGCGGGCTTCCTGGTAAGGGTTTTGTATGGGGGGACCTACAAGGATTCCTTGTAAGGAGCTGTCGTACCCCAATGCTGCGCCCTAATGGCCCTGAACCTCTGCCTGTGAACGCTGTAGTCATTGCCTTGGAATCATCGTATTTTGGGGTCAGTTGAAAGAAGCTTGAGAGTTGGAAGTCAGGGTTCGCGGTTGAGGATGGGGTGTGTCTGCCAGAAACACAGATCCTCAGGAGCTTGCGGCGATGCCTCGGAACGAAACATACCAAAGCACAGATCACTTCACCATCGGGCCTAGCTTTTAGGGCCAGGGCTTCCTTGGCGGTTCATGGGTATTCATTAGTTATAAGTGGGGTTATAGTTAGAGAAACTATGGCTATCAACCCCTATTAGGGGATTTATAACCCCATATACAACTACCCATGAACCTCCAAGTAGGGCTAACACACACGCAACCTATTTAACTACACTAGAGACCTACGCTGTCTTGGCGCCCGGGCATCTCGGTCCCAACAGCAGTGCCATTCTCAGTGCCTAGGCGCAGGACCAAGGTGGTTTCAACTCCTGCGGTTTAGGCTCCAAGCGTTCCGAGCCGAATCCTTGAAAACGCGGCATGCTTAAATACGTTCCGATGGGCAGAGATGTGCTTGGAAAGGGCTTTCGCTATGACTTGAGGTTTACTTTCATGGCTAGTTATAAGGGGGCTATAATTAGGGTAACTATGGTTATAAGTTATAAGCCCTATTAATTAGGGGACTTATAACTTATAACCCCATTTAGAACGACCCATGAACCTCCAAGTAGGGTTCGTAAGTCATTCCAAAGCCGATACAAGTGCGGCCTTCTCTCGCGAAGCACGAGGTGAAGTAGAATTAAGATATCCTACTGACGGTTTAGGGGTTTAGGGTTTATCCTACTCAACTGATGCATCTGTGCTGTGATTTCGAGCATGTGTTTTGCTACTGTTTCTCCACTAGGCTCCTCTTCTGAAGATTAACTATGAATACTTCGTTGACAACTTTTGCCTATAGGCCTTGGACACGACATGAGAGAGAGCATTACTCTTCACAACCCCGGCGGTTTGCATATTCGAAATAACAGACGAAAGAGCAAACTCATTGAATCAACTGCAACAGTTTGGCTACCCTATGAAACCTTGAACCCCTAAATCAGGAAGTTAGTAGAAGCCACCAGGTCCCAGCAGAACACAGGCACTAGCTGCTCCTGGCAACGGGGACCCCAAGATTGCAAACTAATTCTAACCCCAAACCCTGACGGTTGAGGCTTCCCTACTTAACCCGAGCTGCCCAAACGAAAAACCTCCAAATGTCGGGGCCTCAATAATTAGAACAGGGCTTTGGGGGTAAATTATTATACCATAACTGTAATCAGGAACCGTCACCACCCTATTCTAGTCATTAAGGTCCCTACATCACAGACAAAGCTCCCACTCCGACACTTCGGAGCATGGGCCCCGCGCTCAGCATCACTTCAGGCCTAAGCAGCCAGGTCCATGGCGTCTTCTCCAGGGGCTGAGTACCCTAGCTCAAAAAAGGCTAACTTTGTCAATTATGCTAGAAAAACCCTAAACCCTAAACCCTAAACCCTATACCCTAAACCCTAAACCCTAAATCGAAACTATGAGCCCCAAAAGGTTACAGGTTACGTACTCAGCTCCTCTAAGTTTTTGGATGGGATGTCAACCATCTGTGTACAACTCAGCGGCTCGGAACCCCATGACTTTAGAACTAGGATCCAAGCAGAGAGGGACAATGAGAGGACCATCAGCTGCGGGGGAACTGTTTCTGGGAGTTAAATTAAACCCTTCTCAAAGTATAGGTCTTTTTTTGCAGGAAGGTGACTTTTACGCCTGCCCGAGTCGAGCTCTTCCAAACGAAAACCCTGTGAAGCCACACCGGTTTAGGGCCTAGGGTTTAGGATTCCTCGACTCCGTATTAGCTAGCCCGTGACGTAAAGAGTGTTGCGAAGATTCTGCAAGCTGTGCAAGCATCAGGATCACCTTGCCTTGATTGGTCTTGGCACAACCCCTAAACCCCTAAACCCTAAAACCCTAAACCCTAAACCGAAACCCCTAACCCCTAAACCCTAAGCCCTAAACCCCTAAACCCTAAACCCTAAACCCCTGAACCCCTAAAACCCTAAACCCAGGGGTAAAACCCTGTCCCTACAGGCCGGTGCACCTGACTGCATCGTGGCTTGAAGCCCGACTCTGTATCATAAAAGCTTCGCTGCTACCCGGGGAGGACCATGAGGATGACGAAGATGATGATGCTGTTGTTGATGTTGTTGACGTCGTTGATGTCGATGATGGTGATGTTGATGTTGATGAACGTGGTTAGTAGGACGTAGTAGTGGGTAGTAGCACGTAGTACTACGCAGTAGTACGTAGTGGTGCGTAGTAGTACGTAGTGGTGCGTAGTACTGCGTGGTCGTGCGCGTAGTAGTACGTAGTAGTACGTAGTAGTACACAGTACATAGTAATACATAGTAGCACGTAGTCGTATATAGTAGTAGTACGTAGCAGTACGTAGTACTACGTAGTAGTACACAGTAGTATGTAGTGGTACGCAGTAGTACCGTATGTAGCAGCAAGCAGGAGTAGGTGGTAGTACGTCGTAGTACGTAGGTCGTATAGGTCGTATAGGTCGTATAGGTCGTATAGGTCGTATAGGTCGTACAGGTCGTAGAGGTCGTATAGGTCGTATAGGTCGTAGTGGTAGTAGTGGTAGTAGTAGTCGTCGTCGTCGTCTTAGTACGAACAATCTAAGCGGCGACGGATGTTGTTCATACTGCTAGTTCTACAACATGCGGAATCCAAGACCAAGCGCCAGGCCTCAATATCAGCGCAGGGCTGAGGATCATACCATGGACCTGCGATGCCAGTGGCTTCGGAATTCGTAAACCCTACCCTAAGGCCCCATGGCAGTTCCTTTTTGGGGTTCCTATTTAGAATCCTATATGGTAATCCCAAGAAGGAAGTACTATGGGGCCTCTGGGTAAACCCTAATCCGCTAAGATCCCACCCTTCAACTCAAATTGGAAGCCTGCAGTCAAGAACCCGATCATGCAGGGGCCGCATATGTCTGAACACTCTTCCTTAAAGGCGCCTGAACGCGACTGTAGCAGCATAGGTGTTCAGACAAGACACATGAGAGATATTAGGTGCCTTACTATAATAAGGGACCCAAAAATGGATCAAAATTTTAAGAACCACCCACATGAGAAGTTCACAGGCTTCTGCCTCTTCTTCGAGCTCCAGCCTTGCGCATCTTCCCGGTTCTGCTCTTCGTGCTGGCCCGTTGGGTTCTTCAGCATCTGGGAGTTTCCGAGAATAGGGAACCCTAGAAGAGCACCCTAAATAGTAGGATCCGTATTAAAGTTATATGGACCCTCCCTTAAAGAAACCCTAAATCCTCAAAGGGATCCATTCCCCCATTCCCGACTAAGCACCTGGGAGTCTCCTGGGGCCCAAAATACGGCACCCCTAATTTTTCGGAAACTCCCATCTTGCCCAGCGACTCCCATATCCTTTCATTAAGGAATATACCTTAAATTATAGTAGGATCCCTTATATGATTTAAGGTATATTCCTTAATCAAGGGATATTGGAGTCTCTGGGTGCAGAGCTGAAGAGCAGCTTCACTCCGAGTTGGCCACTTGGGTCCGAAGTCCTGGAGCTCTTGTGGTTGAAGGAGGGAAGCAACCCTAAACCCAAAACCCCAAAACCCCTAAAACCCTAATCCCCTAAACCCCGAAACCCCTAAAACCCTGAAGCCCTAAACCCCTAAACCCTAAGCCCCTAAACCCTAAACCCCGAAACCCCTAAAACCCCTAAAACCCTAAAACCCTAAACCCCTAAACCCCTAAACCCTAAGCCCCTAAACCCTTCGTAAACCCCTAAACCCCTAAAACCCCTAAAACCCTAAACCAGGTCGCTTCGAACGGCATAGGGCTTAGGGCTCCATGCGCGCCACTGCATCTAGAACCCCGGACGGCATGAACCACCATGGCAGCGCGTGATGGCCGGGATGAAGTTGAGTGCAGGGTTTAGGGTTTAGGGTTTAGGACAACGGCACTCATGAGGGTCATAGAAACCACCAAACACTTTCAGGCAAGCAAGCAGTTCAACCCGAAATCGAGCTGCCACACCCCAAATTCTGAAACCCTAACCCAGCCTCAACAATCGGAATGGGGTTTTGGGTGTCTTTCTACCCTTTCTGTCGCAACAATCAGGAATACTAAACCTAAGAGCTCAACCCATGACCGATCCCCCTAAACCCGAATAAACCCCAAACCCTTAAACCCTCATCAACCCTAAACCCTTTAAGCCCCAATAAACCCCAATAAACCGTAAACCCTGAAACCCTCGTCAACCCCAAACCCTTTAAACCCCAATAAACCCTAAACCCTAAACCCTGAAACCCTAATCAACCCTAAACCCTTAGACCCCAATAAACCCTAAACCCTGAAACCCTAATCAACCCTAAACCCTGAAACCCAAACAAGCCCCCAAAACCAACAAACAAGACGCCCCCCCCCCCCCGCCTTGACGGTTCGTTATCGATTCGGGCACCTTAGAGCTGCTGTACTTGGAGGCCCAGGGGACTTAGTAAGTAGGGTATAAGTAGGGTTATAATTGGGGTAACTCCATTTAAAGCACTTATAACCCTATTTAGAAACTACTTGCTAAGTCCCCCGGGCCTCTAAGTAGGCTTGGTGTTCACAGGGCTACGAGGGTTTACCCAGCGGCCCCATGGTAGTTCCTTTTTGGGGACTACCTCATAAGACTCTGAATATGCACCCCAAAAATCAACCACTATGGGGCCTTTGAGTAGGGTTTAGGGCTTTTGGGGGTTTAGAGCCTAGGGCTATCGGGCGGACCTGGTAGGCCCACGAGAACTTCGCAATTTTGACAGCGATTTGAATGTTGTGGCGGTGGGGGTGGGTGGGGGGGTATAGGTTGCAGAGCTTCGAAGTTCCGGGGTTAGTCTTAAGGCACAGGGTGTGGAGATGACACGGGAACTCCCAGCAGGAAGGAGCCCGAATATAGAGCCTAAGCACCCATATCCTGCCATTGACCTCGAGTTTTCTGGACCCCAAACCCTACAGGATCCCTAAACAAACCCTAAAACCTCACGCCCTAAAGCCCTAAAACCCTTACTAAACCCTAACACCCTGAACCCTGAACCTTCAAGCCCTAAAACCTTACTACACCCTAAAACCCTGAACCCTAAACTAAACCCTAAAACCCTAAACCCTTGCTAAACCCAAATCCCTGAACCCGAAACCTTGGAACCTAAAACCCGAAACCCCCAAACCTTGGCTGAATTCTGAACCCCTCCTACAACTTAAACTTTTAGCCTCCTTACTACAGTTCATATAGAAGCCCCAAAAGTTTAAGTCAGAGAAACGGCAAGAACCCCTTAAGCCCTACCTTAACCCTGAATACCCTACCTGTTTAAAAGGCTCCTTACTAGAATCTTCTCTATATAAGTCCTTAAAACTGTAGGGTCTTCGGGGTTAAGCCCTGCACCCAAAACTCCAAAACCCTAAACCCTAAACCCTAAACTCCACATCTGGTGGCGACTGCACAGTCGGGGTCCACGTGGGGCATCCCCATGAGTCATAGTTACGACCCTCACGATCAAGAAACTCTTGAAGCACCTCCTCAACCCCAGGACCTTCAGAAGGCAAAGAAGCATCTCCCGTTGTAACAGCAGCATCGTTTGCCCATGCAGTCTCAGGAGTGTCATACTCGGCCGTAGTCTCAAACCCCTCAGTCACATAGAGCTCATCCATCTCCTCTCTTTCATCGGTCCCTGCATCCTCTTCCTCTTCCGACCCCCCTGTTCCCTGCCAACCTTGCCTGCCAGGCTACCACACCCATCGTGATGCCAATTGCGATCACGCAGCTGGAACGCCAGGTGATCGGTGAAGCGCCTGCGGCCATCATGTTTGCCCCAACAACAACGACAGCTCGTGCGAGCACGCCGCACACCACGGAGGCAAACGCCACTGCGACAGCATCCATCGCATCGGAGAGCGGGGCGTTCAGCAAGCCCCCGATTTGTGATTGCCGACTCAGCAGTGGCATGCGCTGTCTCAACGCCAGTTGTGGCGACAGACACCGTGCCTGGTGAGGGCGCTGGCGCAGCTGGGGCGGCCACCTTGGGCTTCGGCACATTGGGTTGAGCCTTGACCTTCTGCTGTGGGGCAACCTTCGCGAGGACAGTTGCTTTTGCCTTCGACTTTGCTGGACAAGACGTTGAACCTGGCCTGCATGACTTGACAGTGCCACTTGCAAGGTTTTAGGGTTTAGGGGTTTAGGGTTTTAGGGTTTAGGGGTTTGGGGTTTTAGGGTTTGGGGGTTTAGGGGTTTGGGGTTTTAGGTTAAGAGCTTAGGGTTTAGGGGTTTGGGGATTTAGGGTTTAGGGGTTTGGGGTTTTAGGTTAAGAGCTTAGGGTTTTTAGGGTTTAGGGGTTTAGGGTTCTAGGGGTTTAGGGGTTTAGGGTTTTAGGGTTTTAGGGTTTAGGGGTTTGGGGTTCTAGGGGTTTAGGGGTTTGGGGTTTTAGGGTTTAGGGGTTTAGGGTTTTAGGGTTTAGGGGTTTGGGGTTTTAGGGTTTAGGGGTTTGGGGTTTTAGGGTTTAGGGTTAAGAGCTTAGGGTTTTAGGGTTTAGGGCTTAGGGTTTTAGGGTCTAGGGTTTGGGGTTACAAGACTAGGGCTCCTTTCAAGGGCATTACAAGGATTCAATTCCTGGTTCGATTAGGGATCTATGTGGGGGCCTTCATTAAGCAGAATAGGGTTTTGGGGTATGTTATACTATCCTTACAGTAAGGACCCCCCCCGAATAGTATAGGTAATTATAAAGGGCCCTCCAAAAGTCAACACCAAAATCCATGAGCCCCTGAACCCCTAAACCCTAATCCTACAATCCCCAACCCCAAACCTGAATCGGTATAGAGTAGAGGACTTCTAGAGCCCTTGTACAGATGCCCCAACCAAAAATCGAGAAGGCTTTGCGCCAAGGTCCTTGCGTTGCCCAGCTGCTGCTGCCTCGCCTACTCAGCCTACTCACTCTGCCTCTATGCCGCCGTGAAGGGGGACAAGAGCTTGAGGGCTTCAGGGTCTTCTAGGGTTTCGGGGGCGCATGGCTTCCGAATGTCTGGCGATTAGATCGCGGTTCGGAAACTTTTCAATACTTTGAAACCGAAAAGGCAGACATGCATGTACTGGTACTCCATGTTGGCCACGCAGGGGTTCGCAGGCGCATCCTAGCAACAGCTGTGAGCCAATCATTGCGCACGGCAGGACGGCAGGAGCGCGGAAAGTCGGAGAAAGGGTTTACAGTTTGGGCTTTACGGGCCAGGAAACGCTCTACCCCTATAATTACCCTAAACCCTAAACCCTGGATTGCTGTCTAGATTCTAGATCAACTGACTTGCCTAGTGTCCAAATCTTGGATTTGGAAGTACATGTCCGTGACAAACGACGGCGGCAGACAGCCTTTTGCTGTCTGTCTGGAGCCCGAACGCAACCCTGCCCGGTAAGTTGAGAAGTCTGCCAGATAAGTATCGCCCCATCGAGAAGACGCTCGATGAGATTTTCCGTCACTGTTGTAAACCCTGCACCCTAAACCGCAAAGTTAAACCGGGTGTAGGAGTGTAGGGTTCAAGTCCTGAACGCGAACCCCTCAACTCCGAACCTGAAAGCCCGAACCCCCCCCCTTTCAGCACGACCACCGTCTTTACATTTCTGCTTTTGTGACCGGTTCTTCAGGAATTCGTCTTGTGGTCTTTCGAATCCTCAACCTCAAAGCTGCACAGGCGAAAGTTACGGTTGTTGGCTGTGTAAGTGTTGTTTAGCTTTTTTCAATTTTAGTGCGTTGGGGTTGTGGGGTTACTGTTGTAGGGTTTCGGGTTGGGGAGGATGTAGAGGTTCGGTTAGTGGGTTTTAGGTGCTGATTGTTGCTGTTTAAAGGTCAAGCGAAGCTGTCGAAATGTCTTTATCTGCTTTTTCTGGGAAGTTGGCTCGGGGAAACGTGCAGTCTACAAGATGTAGCCATCTCGACGGTGGTATATGCTCGAGACTCAACACCCTTTTGTCTGCAGCAACACGAGAAGGCCGCTTCATCACGCCGACAGAGGTGGGGTAAGGTCTAAAGGTAACCAAGGGCCTTATATTTCTGCACGTCAAGAAGTATGGGAAATTGCTTATCCGCTCTTTCCAGGGGCTCCAGCTACGTGTCAGCACAGCATGCGCGATGTTGTCACGATGTTGTGCCTTGCTTCGGGAATGCAACATCAGGGTGTAAGGAATTGTCTGCGCGCAAAACAGCCGACTCAGTATGGTACAACCGCGCCTGGAATCTTAAAGGCTCGCGCCGGGATTTCTAGGGCTCGAGCAGCGTGGTTTGGGTTCTTACAGTTCTGCAAGCATCAAACTTATAGCGACTTAGCAAAAGGATGGCGTTTCAGAGGGATGATGGAGGCTTGCTGCTATATACGGGCCTTAAGGACTAAGACAAGGTGCTCCACTGTAGTTACATATGAAGGGCAAGGGGATCTTATTACCAAATATTCCGTGCCGTGTAGTATGTAGTCCGAAGTCTTAGAGCAGCACATGGCCTGCTGACCCTAGAGCCTCACGGCCCTGTGCCCACCGTAATGCTTCGGAGCTTCGGGCTGTGGGTTTAAAGGGTTAAGGGTGTTATGATTCTATTGCCATGTAGCCACGCATCAATCTGTCCTAAATTTCCTAAATGTAGGACGCATCGCTAGGAGCCTTGGAATCCGAGCTGAACGGAGGAAACTTGATCAAGAAACTGCTTCCAACTTCCTGGTCAGACTCTGAGGCAGGCTAAGGAGGCTCTGCAGAAGCACATGGGAGAAGGAGACTATGAAAGGCCCACAAAACATGTATAACTGTATATATATATATACATATATATATATACATATATATATATATATATATATACATATATATATATATATACAGTCGCATGCATATGTTGTGCCGATGTATACACAAAGACATCTACATATATAGTTTCATACACATACCATGTACTCATATATGTATATATATATATGTATATACATATCTATAAAGAGAGTGAGAGAGAGGGAAACAGCGAGAAGAGAGAGAGAGAGAGAGAGAGAGAGACCCCTAGGGTTTAGGGTCCGGGGACATGACGGACCGAAAAAACATGTCCCAGGTGGGGCTTTTAAAGCTTTTGGAAAATATTAGTAAATAAGATCCTCTTAAGCCCAATAAGGGAAAATATAAAATGTCCCAAAGCCGTACGTAGTGTCTATGGAACCCTAACTTCGGATCTCGGGTTTCCTTGCATCTTTCTCCTGCAGGTTGGGTTCTAGGGCCTAGGGTTCTAGGGTCCAGTTTTCGCGTCTCCAAATTTTCTAAGCACGTATTTCCCCAACAGAAACAGCGGAAGGTCTCAGGCTTGGGGCTTAGGGTTCTGATCTTGCAAATAGGCTTTGGGGCACGGGGTTTCTCCACTTGGAACCGTCGGCGTCTGCTCGGTGGGAATGCAGACGCCCAGGCCCCTCGGCGATACTCCGGTGTGGCCTCCAAACCCGGCAAGCACTGAAAGTCATGGCCAGTATAAATGCAAAAGACCGGACCGATTCTGGCAAGCGCCGCGAAGATCTGGGACAACCAATGGGCCGATTCGTCCACGACCGCTGCTGTCCAGGGCAACGACGCAAGCGCACGCTTCATAAGGCCACTGCCTTCTCCGCAGCTCCGAAACGGCGGCGCGGAATGAGCCAGCCGGCAAACTATCTCCATCCGCTTGTGATCTTGGTGCTCAACATCTGCTGTGGATGATGTTTTGAGGCATATACTTGCACAAGCTCGGCGTTCCTTCAATACATGGCATGTCATGATAAGGCCAAGGCGGTCCATGTTCGCGAAAGTGGGTGGGAGGAGGGGGCGCCGAAATGAAGGCTTTACCGCAGCTCCGAAACAACTAAAGCTCACTGTGTCAATTCTGACATCCCCGGCCGTCCAACACGACACAGCCCACAAAACTCTCAACCTTGCGAAACAACCTGTACAACGCCCCACCAAACCTCATGAAAACCGCCCCAAAACCATGTACATCCGTCGAAAAACTCATGCTAAACCCTAAACCCTAAACCTTAAACCCACAACCCTAAACCCTAAACTCTAAGCTACGCCGCCTCCCGCCTTCGCAGCCCGGCGTCAGGCAGGGAGGCCGCAGACCTGGAGGAGCGGGTCGAAGCTTTGGGTTTGGGGGTGTCGGGGGATTACGGTTTTGGGGTTTAGGGTTTAGAGGGTTCAGGGTTTTAGAGTTTTAGGGTTTAGGGTTTAAGGTTTAGGGTTTAGGGTTTGGGTTTGGGGGTGTCTGGGTTCGAGTGTAGGGCTTGAGGGTTTAGGGTGTTTGGGGGTTTAGATTGTTTTTTAAAGTGCAGCGGTGACCTGACGGCTCCTGCTCATACGAGCATACGGTTTTAGAGTGTAGGGCTTGAGGGTTTTAGGGTTTTTGGGAAGGGTTGTAGGGTGTGGTGTTTGGGGCTTCGGGTTTTAGGGAGGTTCCAGGCTGCTAGAGCTCCTGAACCCTTTGAATTTTGTTGGTAACATCCTTGAGGGCTTCGTGTTCAAGGATGCTGGGCTCCGTGCTTTTTCCGAAAATAGGGGACCCTAATATAGTACCCTAAATAGTAAGATCCTTATTATAAGGACCCCAAAAGGCTGGGCTCCGTGCTCTTCTGCTTGCTTGAAAGCCTTCTGGGCTCCATGCGTGCACACATTTACAGAAACGAAGCCGAACCAAACCAACACGGTTTAGGGTTTTAGGGTTTATGGTCTAGGGGGTTAGGGGCTTAGGGGTCTAGGGTTTAGGGTAAGTAATTTATGGTTTATGGTCTAGGGGTTTAGGGTTTAGGGTAAGTTCTAACGAACTTTCGTGCATCAAGGCGATGAGAACAGCCCTAAACTGAAGGCCGAGGGTTCGATATATGGGGCCCTTAAGCCTAAGGGTCCAAAGGACCCAATAATAAGGTACTTGGGTTTTAGGATAGTAGTTATGGAGCTCTACATTTGGGAGAGTAGATGATTATTAGGTACTTGGAATCTGGGGCCCTTGCTAATTAGAAGGTTTTGGGCCCATGAGGGTTCTGTACATGGGGCCTTCAATAATTAGAATAAGGTTTCGGGCCCATTAGGGTTCGGCATATGGGGCCCTCAATAATTAGAATAAGGTTTTGGGCCCATTATGATATAATCATAGCAAGGAGCCCCCAAACATAGTATTGCAAACTGTTTAGACCCTTATTTTAGGGAATTGCAGCGAAAGCAGACCATCGGGAACTGGCTGAACACGGTCCCTAAGTATAGGGCTCAGCGGTAAACCCTAAACCCTAAACCGGGGCGTTTAGGGGTTTAGGGCGGGTTCGGGGTCTAGGGCCACCGATTCCCGGCATCGCGAAAGCTGAAGGCCGGGACATGAGCTGACAAGGCCGCTAGCCCTGAAGTAACGAAGTCTTATGCACTCCTTGTAGTATATCATAGTATATTATAGTTTTTCACGGTATCTCCTAGTATATGATAGTATATCGTAATAGTATACTGCACAGCATATGAAAGTATGGATGTTGGGCCCAATGTCATGGTCTAGATTTCATTTAAGGCCCAAAACCCGTTAATTAAGGAATATAGCTTAAATCATAATATGAGGCCCTATATAATTTAAGCCATATGCCTTAATTAAGGGGTATTGGGCTCTCTGGGTTTCAATTAAGGCCCAAGACCCCCCGCTCCGCGCAGGCTTCCCGGCGTAGCTTCGCACTGTCGACGACCGGCTGGTCGACCGCACAGCAGGTGGATAAACCTCGCAGATTTTTGCATCTCGGGTTTTACGTCTCAGCGTAAAGCTCTTCAAATCTTTTGGGCTGTTGATATATACTATACACAAAGCCACAGCTGCGGCGTAGGCTATACGGCTCAGGAACGTCTGGCAAAGCTTCGGGGAGCTTGCAACTTCTTGGCTTAGGGACTACGACGGGAACCTTATTTTGGTCGCAACGATCTTTCAAAAGAGACTTGGGATTTTCCGAGAATTGGGGACCCTAAGATAATACCCTAAATAGTAGGATCCTTATCATAAGGACTCCAATATAAGGCACCCCTAATTTTCGGAAACCCCCCACATGTGGCTTGGCGTCGAAACCATTGGGTTCGATGAGTCGGGGTTTGAGGTATGGGCTTAGGGATTGATTTAGGATGCTCCAGGTAGTTACGATTTCTAGTTAAGCTCCAATTCAAGACTTTACGAGCCTGCGAGGTGCTGCGAGCACAAGCGAAGCAAAAACAGTGCCCTAAACCCTAACACCTGAACCTGAAATTCCTAAACCCTAAACCCTACATCCCCAAATTCCTAAACCCGAAACCCTACATCCACGAATCCCCCCAAAAGGCCCCCCGACAGAGCTGGAGGGATGGAGCCGCACCGCAGAAAGGACCCGCCCGTCCTCGCAGCGGAAGGATCTTTACTACAGCTTTATGATATAAATCCTACGATTCTTTTAAAGGAATCTATAAAGGGCACCTTTAAGGGGATCGTTCATGCAAGGGATCTATAGGGTTTGAGGGTTCAGAGTTTAGGGTTGATGATATAAACCTTGCATGACCCTAGACTACGGGAAGTATGGTATGTTCCTGATTCTGGGTAATGCAGGGTTTAGATCGTCCACGGTAGCAAGCGCATGGCTACAAGGCAACAAGATCTTCAGCCCTGAGCAAGAAATCCAGCTTCCCGAGCCGAGAACCCCCTGCAGATCCCGACTCTGCCTCTTGAAGATTCCAGGATGAATCCCCGGAGCCTCGTTTCAGACCCTGAATATTCAAAACAGTATGCGTTGGGGCTAAGGGTTTACGGGTTTAGGGTTTAGGGTCCCCTTCTAGTTGCCTAATCGGGCTCTTGCAATTAATACTCATCCGTTGTAGAAGCCCCCTTATAGAAGGCTTACAAGCGCCGTTTATTCAGCCCGTACTTGGAGGCTTATGGGTAGTTATAAATGGGGTTATAAGTCCCCTAATGGGGGTTATAACCATAGTTACCCTAATTCTAACCCCACTTATAACTACCCATGAACCTCCAAGCGAACCCATGTCGAGCCCAGCCTTCATAATATTTGGGCCTTATCAGCTAGGTTTGATTTCAATACAGGGTCAGGGTTCTATACGGTTTCTGTAAGGGTGACCGCAAGGCTCATTAAAGGGTGGAGTGTAGGGGCATTGATGATGATAATTTTTTGGGGAGGGTGGAATATCCAGCCTAGTACGTACTAGCAACTATTCGGGCCCCGATAATACCTTGCGGCTTTGGGGTTCAGACTTTGAAAATCGTTGGTTCTAGGTTTAGGCTTAACTTTTGAAAGCTTCATGGGTTTAGGTGGTTTCGTGCTTTAGGGTTTAGGGCTTACGGGCGGGAGGATGGAGGAGCGGCGTCCCTGGAATGTTGGATTCTGGAGCTCAGGGCTTGCTTGGAGGGTCGGAGGAGTTACTAAGCAGTCAGTTAATAGTTTAATAGAGTTATAAGCACCATATCCCAAATAATTAGCATGAGGGTACTTACCTACGTACTAAAGAAGCTCAAGTAGGGCTTCGGCATTAGGCTCGTCCCTTACACCCCGCCCCCGGGGCTAAATCCTGAGACCCGGCAGACCTTCAAAACCCTGTACTGCATACCCTCGAAGCACGCTGAAATACCGGTGCTATCAGTAGCTCAAGTAAAATTCAAACCCTCCTGTGGGTGATTTAGGAAGAGCTCAATCGCGGATGTTGAGATTTTTTCTCCCCAGAAAGCACGTGCTTGATGCGTGGCACAAGCCTCATTCTCATCCCAAGCCCCAACATGGAATCCTCAGCCTTGCCCTAGCTACGTAGTATATTCCACGATGTTTGGGGTAGGCTCCTTTCTTACTAGCGTCGACACTAAAGCAAAGTATGAGGATACAACTTTAAACAAAGCTGCGGTAGCATAAGTTGCAGATCTTGATTCAATCCGACGCGAAGCCCAGTTCCTCTCAGAGGGGATACTTCGGCACAACAAGCGCATGTAGGAATACTGCCAAGCATGGATACCTTTTGTGCACACCCTGATTTTCTGCGGCCCCACAACTTAGGAATATGAATACGCCCGGAAAAGTTAGGAATATCCCTGTAAGCGGCTTATGTTCGTGTCCTGTTTGGGGCCCCTAGACAATGCTCTGAGTTGACTGTCATGCGGGACGAGGCCGTGGCAACTGAAGCAACCCAACCCAAAAAGAGGAATCCGGACAAATAGTTCCACTAGTTCCGGCTTAGACGCAGCTTGCCATGCGCTACAGCTCCTGTCGATTCGGCGTTGGGCTTCAGGATATGGGAGTTGCCGAAAATAGGGGACCCGAATATAGTACCTTAAATAGTAGGATCCCTATTATAAGGACCCCATAATAAGGTATCCATAATTTTCGGAAACTCCCCTTTCTAGATCGGCAGTATTTGGCAGCTTGCCAGACTTTGGGAAAGTTGCCGAAGGAGTGAGACAGCTTCTCATGGCAGGGACTTGTATAATATAGGGGCCTAAATAATTACCAATACTAAACCCCACAATAGTAGGATTCATATAAGGAACCCTAATAAAGGCCCAAGGTTTCTTAATCAGGTTCCTACATTACCGCAGTCAAAGACTACCCGGAAGGATTGTCCTGATCAAGCACCTCCGACGTCAAAGTCCACTTCAGGACTACAGTGCCTAGCCGAATTCGGCGAATAACCAAGCACAGCCTCAAAGCGCTCAAGCTTTAGCAAGAAGCCTAACTCGCATTCAGTACTGCCCACCAATAGCCCAAGCGCTGTAATGGAACTTCAATTCAAACCCTAAACCCTAAACCCTGAACCCTCAACCAGAAACCCGTTATGCGACGCACTGCAAGCCAGGAGCCCTCGAAAGCCTTGCTTTGCCAGCCCAACAGGTCCATGTGGGAGTTTCCGAAAATTAGAGGTACCTTATTTGGGGTCCTCATAATAAGGATCCTAGTATTTAGGGTACTATATTAGGGTGCCCTATTTTTTGGGAAACTCCTAGGTGACCGGGCTCGTATGAGAAGCACCCCCGGGCTCTCAGGTTTCATGTCGCAACCTGCAACAGAGCAGGAAAGCGCCCCAAAGCGATGTTTCAGACTTCGGGGGTTTCGGGGCCCTTAATAAACCCTAAACCCTAAACCCTAATCCTAAACCCTAAACCCTAATACCTAAACCCTAAACGGCCCTAAACCCTAAACCCTAATCCTAAACCCTAAACCCTAATACCTAAACCCTAAACGGCCCTAAACCCTAAACCCTAAACCCTGAGCCTAGGCCAATTTCAACTGCTTGGGGGCTCGGATGATTGAGTTTCGGGTTTGGAGAGTGCGGTAGTTCAAAGGGGAAAAAGGAGGGACCCTTAATGGGGACCCCTACCCTGTAATGGGCTATATCATGGGTATATCATAGCTATATTAAGGGTATATACCTAGGGGTCCTGCTTAAGTTCACAGATATTGGCTCCAGAATAGCTTTGGGTTGGGTTTAGGGTTTAGGGCTTTAGGGGTTTAAGGGTTTGGGGTTTGGGGTTTTAGGGTTTAGGGTTTTGGGTCTGAAAAGGTTCATGGTTGCGGCTCAGGATTTCTATAGAGCTGAGCAAGGCTCCAAATGGGTAATGTCCGAAATCGCAGTGCGTTTGGAGGAACTATACAGGGCGCAAGTCTTTGCGAGTTTAGGGTTTCCGGGCTTGGTGAAGCTTTACTTGGAGGGTCGGGGGACTTAGTAAGTAGGTAATAAGTAGACTTATAAGTACCCTAAAAGGGACCCTAATTGGGGTTATGGTACTTATAAGTCCCTAAAATAACCAATTACTAAGTCCCCCGACCCTCCAAGTAGGAACTGAGGGCATGCGTGGGTTAGGCGCCTAGGGGCCGAGGGCCTGGCGTCCAAGCGTTTCGTGTCAAATCACCGTCTTTGTCTCAGACACCCTAAACCCCCAAACCCCTAGACCCTAAACCCCTAAAGCCTAAACCCCAAACAATAAAGCCCAAAACCTAAAACCCCTTTCGAACCCTTAAGCCCTAAACCCCAAACCCTAAAACCCTAAAGCCCAAAACCTAAAACCCCTTTGAAACCCCTAAACCCTAAACCCTAAAACCCTAAAGCCCTAAACCTAAAACCCGTGTAAACCCCCAAACCATAAACCCCTAAAGCCCTAAAATCCTAAAACCCCCTTTTAGAGCCCTGAACCTTCAACCCTAAAAGAACTGCTTAGGACACGACGAGTCGAGGAGATTGAAGAAGCCTTTGCTGCGCTTTCGGGTTCTTTAGGGGCTTGGGGTTAAGGTTTAGGTTTAGTTAGGGCCAGGGTTTAAGGCCAGGGTTTAGGGTTTAGGGCCGGGGTTTAGGGTTTAGGGTTGAGGCTTTAGGGCCAGGGTTTAGGGTTTAGGGTTGAGGCTTTAGGGCCAGGGCTTAAGGCTTAGGGTTGAGGGTTTAGGGTCTAGGGGTTTAGGGTTGAGGGTTTAGGGTTTAGGGGTTTAGGGTTGAGGGTTTAGGGTTTAGGGGTTTAGGGTTGAGGGTTTAGGGGTTTAGGGTACCTTATGAGTTAGGGGGGCGTCTAATAAGGACCCTACTATTCAGGATTCTATATTTCTCAAACTCTGATATGGATCAACACGTCGTGTAGAAAGAGCCCCACGGCTTAGGCATCTCCTTACTCATTAACAAAGACCTACTAAGAGTGCCTTATTCAGGCCCTCAGATTACCCTAATCACAGTAGAGTCCCCAACCCTACTGAGTACAATGTATGACTAAGTAGCATCCGACCCAGTCGTCCAAGAGGCATGTTGTATCTGATGTTTTTTGGCACAGCGGTTTGATCTCTGCCAAGGAATGAAGCCCACAGTGGACGCTCAAAGCCGTACACGGGTACTTGTAAAATCCTACGCGCCACTGGCTCCAACACACCAAAGGCCCAAAGAGCCTCAGTGCCCTAAACCCTAAACCCTAAACCCTAATACCCTAAACCCTAATACCTAAACCCTAAACCCTAAGACCTAAGCCCTAAACCCTAAAACCTAAACGGCCCTAAACGGCCCTAAACCCTAGCCTCGGAAGAACAGGAGTCCTCAGAGGCACCACATGACAGCGGAATCCCGAGAGTTGGACGATGCCACCACGCAGAAAGACTGTCGAGGACGCATTAGAAGCTGCCCCCACCCTGTAATAGTGACTATAAGGATTATATTAGGGCCCTATTATATTCCTATTATACCACTATTACAGGGTGGGAGCAGCTTCTAAAGGATGCAGAAAGAACATCCCTTGAAATTGCTGAGGCTTCTGCGCTACAGACAGCCGCAAACACAGGAGGAAATGCAACTCAAAAACAGCATTTTCAGATGCCGGCAGGCTTGAAGGTTTAGGTTAGGGTTTAGGGACAAGACACTCCCCCAAAACCCGAAGAATAGGATGCTGCTACCGCAAACGGACCCAAATTTCACAGAATTGACAAGAGGCCAGAGTCGTGACGACTTTTGGCTTTGCCCTGCAGGGTCTTTGGCGCTGCTTCGTGCATCCAGGGCTGTGAGAAGGTTATAAACAGACATATTACACAACTACACTCTCTCCATATATACATATACATGCACACTATCCTGTACACTTACAATTATTATGTTTTATGTACTTCGACTCATATGCCTTTATTCGTTTAAGTACGTATGTATTTGATAGCTTTAAGACATATATGCGCACACACACACACACACTCACGCATGCACGCACACACACACAGAGAGAGACACAGGGAGTGTATTTTCGAGTTCCACAGGCTTTCTAGGGCTCTTCGGGCCAATGAACTTGGGCTCAAACCAAAGCCTGAAACCCCACCCCTAAACCTAAACCCCTAAGCCCCAAAACCCTGAAACCCGACACCAAAGCCTGAATCCCTAAACCCCCTGAGTCGAACTTGCTTCTATGCTCAACATCCTCTCAGGTGAAGGAGCAGTTTGAGGTGAACGACAGTGGGGCTTCAATGTCGGCAGGTGGTCTTAGGCTGAGCCTTTCAGACTCATAGGTTTGAGACTTTGGGTCTTTGGGCATTCTGGTTTACGGTTGTAGGAGACGAGCGTCAAGAAACTGCAGACTTGAACTTGAAAGAGTCCTGGCATCGCCCCTATTTGCCCAGAAGTGTACGCCCGCCTTTAGGCCCCAACAAGGCACATAAGCAAAAATGAGGTTAGGGATGCCCCATATAAACCCCGTTAGAATGGAAGCCCAATAAGGTAGGGATATCCCGGAAAAGTGTTTTTGCTTATGTGCCTTTTGGGTCCCTAATTGTGGAGAGACCAAGACCACCCACAACGCCCATCGCGGTATGACTACTGAGTACTACTGATAGAGGGTGCAGAGCAGATCCGCATAGCCAAGAGGGCCCCGGACCCTGAATTGAAAAACCAACGTGGAGCAAACCAGGCTGGATATTTTGCTGACTGAGGGTTTCTTCCTGCATTGGAAGCTACTTGGATCTCTTCCTAGCCTAAATCCTAAACCCTAAACCCCTAACCCTAAATCCTAAACCCTAAACCCCTAACCCTAAATCCTAAACCCTAAATCCCTAACCCTAAAGCCTAAACCCTAAACCCCTAACCCTACACCCCAAACCCTAAACCCTAAACCAGACCAGCCTTCTCTAAGTCGGATGCCATGCGGAAGAGGTCGTGAACCTGCTGCATCACCACGTTCTCCTGCAGCGATGTCAGTCAAGACACTTAATTACTGTCATATAGAGGCCTTGAAGATTACAAGAAAGCTTTCAGGTATAGTATACAATATTACAGGAACTCCTAAAATAGTGTAGGTAAAAATCTAAGTTAAGACCCTATAGCACCCACACTGCGCTTGTGGGACCCTTACCGGAGGCGGGCCAAGGGAAGTATAGAACCCAATACGTAGAATACCCATGCAAAAACACAACATGGACTTGTAAGTATTTGTGAGGAGCTTCAAAAATAGTATGCGCGCTACCCCAACCTAACATAAGCACTACTCACTACTCCATAGACGCTGTGAGGCCCAAACCCAGAATCCCCGAATCACCTTGTCTCAACACAGAAATCACTTCAGTTGCCTGCGCAAGATCTTCTGCTCACCTTTCTTATTGAAGCTAGATTGGACGTTACCATCCCCCAACCCAATGCCCTGAACCCAAAACCGCACTAAACCCGCTGCTAGGCTGCTGAAACCCCCTGCAGGCTGCGCAAAACATGGTCTCTTCGCTGCAACGAGGAATTCCTTCATATAAACAGAACTCCAGAAAGTTGAAATATGGTTTCAGGGTAGGATACCTTATAATTTACCATAAATGGTTTAGGATAATCATATTCCAACTTTCTGGCTTTTACTTTAAGGACTTAGGGTAACTTGCGAAGCTTCTTGAAATCAGCTTAGGGCCTCTCGGAGTCCTTGTACTGAGACTCTTGCCATACAAAAAGAGTCCTCCTGCTGCCGATAGTCCTCATGGGTAGTTATCAAAATTATGGCCCCTTTTGGGGGGTTAGGGTTTAGGGTTTGAGGTGCCGTATTCTAATAAGGACCCAAAAAGGGACCCCAATCTTGACAACCACCCTCATGGCACGCACCGCGTCTCCCTCAAGACCGAAACTATATGGGAGTTTCCGAAAATAGAGGGCCCTAATATGGTACCCTAAATAGTAGCATCCTTATAATAAGGACCCCAAAATAAGGTACCCCTAATTTTCGGAAACTCCCATATTCAGCTCATCTGCAACATTTGCACGGATGATGCTTCAGCTATGCTGCCTCAAGCTCAGAAGTATCATCAATAGGGTTCCTTTAGAGGGCTCTGTAATTGCTACCATAGCGGGTTTCTTTCAGGGTTTCTAATGCATTACAGTGAAACCTGCCCAGTCCTTTGCCATCGTGCTCGCGTTGTCGCTGTTAAGCCGCCACACGTGGATGCCTCCGTATGCAACTGACACCCAATGCACCTACGATATCGATATGTGTGTGCACATAGTATATATCTATTATATATGTCAGTATACACACACACGCATTGTATGTACGCATTAGGAGAGGAAATGCACATATATATATCTTACTTTAAGGGGACCCCAGAGGAGAATCCGTCGTGCAACCTCGAGAAGCCTAACAGCACCCTGCAAAACTCCTTGAACAGAACCTGGGCTTTGAATGGTTCCCTTTCAGTAATAGGCCCCGAAAAAAGTATTACAGTATGGTATTCCAAAGCCCAGTAACTGTCAAGAGTTTGGACTGGCTGGGAACCAGCTACATCGCTGGGGAAGTGATCCATGAGCAACACTGCAGCCGAAAACATGGCGAGTGTCGGAATGGTACTGATACTGGCCAAAGTGGTTGAAATACGACTGGTGGTGAGAATAGATACGAAGATTATGCATGTTGATGCTGATGCTGATGCTGATGCTGCTGATGATGATGATGATAATGATGATGAAAGCACGGGTGGTATTTATGATAAAACTGTGACGACGATGAAGACGATGTTTAGGATCTTTCTTTATGAAAACATGAGGATGGTGATGATGATAGTGATAGTGGTGATGATGACAATGATGATGGTGAAGTTCAGTGCTCGTGCACACGTAGATGTTGATGCTGATGGAGATCATGGTGATGTTTATGCGTGTTGTTGAGATGATAATGTTGCTCATGCTGTTTTCACTGACGTTGATGATGGTGATGATGATTATGATGATGATGATGATGCTGTACGCTGGTGCTGATGATGATAAACATGTTCGCTGGCGTTCGCCAGCATCCACCCCTCATCCTCCCTTAAAGTCCCCCACGTTTGTGCTGCAAACATGGGGCACCCTAAATCTTGGACCCAAAAAGCCCGAACGACATCCAACTGACCAGTTGTTGGCGATACTCGGTACCAGGGGCGTGTTATGATGCTTCAATTGAAGCCTGTATCAACTATGCAAGCTTGGCTCTCCGAGGCCTGCCAGCAAAAATCGTATTTTGAAACCTCACAGACCGGGAACATGCAAAGTGTCCCAATAGTTTTCCCTCAAAAGCTTCTCAACTAAACAAACCTGGCCCTGAATCCTGAATCCTTATCCCTTAACCCTAAACCTGAACCCCTATAAACCTAAACCGCTGAACACCGTCTAAAAGGGCACCTGCCAGATCTCGGAGCTCCACCTCCACATCCGGAACGGAGGGTTTGTTAAGGTAAGGGGTTCACAACGAAAACAAAAATATCCGGACTGTCTGAAACCCCTAAGGTTTTTTGGGTTTCTGTGGGTTTTAGGTGTTGCGCGCTGGAATTTCGGAGTTCAGCGTTTTCAGGTTTTAGGTTTAGGGGTTCGGGTGGAGTCTTAAAGTCTGCCGTCGGAGATTAACGGCTAAAACCAACCTACGCACAAACCAACAACCTGAACCCGAAACTTACCTTTGGTTAGCAGGAAATGGAGGAATGGGGTACAAATATAGCTACTATTACTACCATTCTTCCATTCCCTACTAACCAAAACTAACCCTTATGGTAGTTATAGTAGCCCTTATAGACCCCTTTAAAGGAACCCTACTCTAATTATAACTATTCCTACGTGCAGACGAGAAAGTCTGAGCACAGAAGCCTAGCCAATGAAGTGGGAACAAGACATAGAATCATGTGTCGTAGCATCGAAAAAGTGAAACATACAGAGTACAGTCTACACTTTAAACAATTAATCTGCCTGTGACATAAAGAGACGTATGAGGGGAATATCATGGAGCTTGTATTGTGTGCCTGTAGGAAGTCTTATATATTTCCGAGAAACTGAGAAGTGCAGCTGGGCAGCTTGCCTGAAGGTCGCGGTGCTGCTCCGCGCATTCGGTGAAGAACATTCGGTGAAGAAAATTCGGTGATGTATGGTGACAAAGTTTACCGGTGTTGGTATGTTGCTAACGGCTTTAACTTAATTATGTTGTGGCTTTGTAGCAAATATTCCCTGTCTTGTCTGTGCTTGCTGTATTACGTATTGCCGATGTTCTTTGTTCGCATCATCATAGCTTTCGGATCTTTCTAGCAAAGCAAATGCATCTTTAAATGTCTCCAGTAGCCATGATGCTCTTGGTTTACCAGGACGTCTATATTCAAGTCTAGGCCTGTTTGTATATGGATCTAACATGACTTGTTTCATAGGGTCTTTCGAATCAGTCCTCAATATGTGTCCCAGTAGTCTTACCTTTCTTGTCATCCATGTTAGGGAAAACTTTTCAGTTGGATGGCGGTGTTCAGTTCGCAGGATATCTAAAACTTTCTGATTCGTGAAAGTACGGTCAATAAAAGTGGGAGGGATCTTTAGGATTCGGCGAAGTCCTTTCATCTGAAAAGCATTCAATTTGTTTAAGTCAGGTTGTGTCAGCTGTATGCATTCAAGCCCATAGAGTACTTTGCTTTTCAACATTGAATCGAACACCCTTAGTTTCCATTTCACTGTGTTTTGAGCCTTGTTCCAAAAAAGTTTTAGTCTATTGCATGTGACAGTGGCATCTGCAATGCGATTACAAACCTCTCGGTGATTATCCACCGTGTCTGTCAGTATTGAGCCTAAGTATGTGGCTTCATGTTTGCGCGGAACAAGTGACCCATTCATATATTTAACACTGGATGTTCCTTGATTCAGGGTAAGGTTAATGCATTTGTCATAATAACTATTACTACTAACCAAAGGTAAGGAAACCGCAGGACCAACCCTCAACCCTAGACATGCTGTTGAACAGGTTTGTACTGATGGGGAGCCCCGGTGTCGAACTCCTAAGTCGTCAACCCCATCGCAGCCCTAAATGCACCTGATGTAGGGGCTTTAACAATTAGAACAAGGTGTCGGAAGTTCCTTATTATACTCATAATATCATATACCCCCAAACCCGATTCAGTTCCAATTAATTAGCCTCCGATGCTTCCCTTGTCTCCAAATTTTGTGAGCGAGTGCTAGGCATGAAAGGCTTAAAGTGTGAGGGTTTAGATGGCTTCTTCAACCGGACCTTTTATTCTATTGTTCGGGGCTCAGGATTTCGGGGTTTACGCAACCAAAAGGAACTACATCGGAGAGACTGGGCAGGCCTGGTCCTTGGCGTCCCATGCTTTCGTCGAGGAGCAACCTTCTGGGCACCTGGAGCTGGTTTGAACGCTTCTGAACCCTTCGGGTTTTTGGTAACATGGTATAACAGGGCTTAAGGTTTTGTGGTACATGGATGTAAATCGTGCATGGTTTCGGATTCAAGGTTATTTCGGGGTCAGCGACGAAAAGCTTCGGGATTAGGCAGTGTTGCTGCTGGATTGCCGTACTTGAAACTAGCAGAGTGCTGGAGCACTTCCCACCTTGTAGTGGCTGCTTCATCTTTGCAGTCCTTGCTTCATCTAGAAAATGAATAACCACAAACAAACGAAATCCAACTGCAACACAAGCCAGACACCACATCGCGAGGACGAACCCTATAACGCTTAGGGTCTCAGGGTTCAGCTCTTTTGCCCGTCGGCGCACTTTTGCCCCCGACCCCAAATCCCGAACGTAAATGCCAAAGCGCCAACCTCAGCATCCACAATGCTTAAAGGAACGACAGAGACCCAAAGGGTCCCCCATGTACTGTTATGGGGAATACTTCCCCAAATCATAATAGTAATTCCTCATAAAGAAACCCTACATTCGACTATATCGGTACTTTGGACCCTTTGGGAAAGCCTTTCAGGTCAACCTCGATCTCCAATCTTCCGTGCGAGGGACACTAACCAAAAGACCGGCTGTCCCAGCAAGAAAAGTACCGATGATGAGGATTTAGGCATGCCGCTGCGCATGCAAAATTTTCCAAGGACATAAACAGCATCATGTATAAATAAAGTAAGGCTTCAATCTATCAGCAAATAGCATTATCGTTTTTGGAATGATTTCGCGGTATGCAACTAGGATCCGCTGGGGCAATCCCAACCCAAAGGACGGGGCGCTATGTGGGAGCCTCCAAAGTCGCAAAACGGTCCGAGACCCTGGACTCAAAGCACCAACCCTAAGGCCCTTACAGTAGAAGCCAGAAAGTTGGAAAATCATTACCCTCATGCTCTTAAGGTAGAGTATAAGGGATCCTAGCACTAATCCTCCTAAAGTCATGTTCCAACTTTCTGGCTTCTACTATAAGGTCCACATCTACTACCATTATGGAATTAATTGGGTCAGAAAAGATCATCCTCATCATGATTTTGGGGGCATGGTTGCATAATACTAGTATATATGGACTCCTCCGGGCAGTTTTGTTAGAAGGCCGCCATGTGCAAGAAGCGCAAACGAAACTGCAACTCAGATTCCACTTAGCCACAAGGTGTAGGGCCGTTTAGGGATTCGGTTTAGGGTTCAGGGTTTGGGCCATCATACCCGAAGCTCCAAAACCCGAATCATGGGGCCCTGATTCCCTTTCCTCCCTGCAGCCAAAGCGCAGCCCCACGAAAACCTGCCATTCAAACTCCTAGACCCCTACTTGAAGGCTCTGTCTTCTCATTTGAAGCTTCCGGTTACATTTCATGAAGAACTACGTGGTTCCACATTCCACAACTGATTCACCGAAACCTGCTGTGTGCACACAAGCATGGGCACGCACAGAAACACAAACACACACACACACACACTAAAGGCGCTACAAAACAAACACAACCATGAAGAAGCACATAGAAAATGCCCGACATTCAACCGGATAGCTAAGCTCGACAGCCCTAACTCTCAAACACTATCAGCCCGATACATCACAACCCTAAACCCTGAACCGCACAACCCCTAAGCCCCACAACCCTAAGACGAACAGCTTCCGCTCGGATCCCACAGAGGTCTTCAAACAACTTACCTTTGGTTAGTGGTAATAGTTATAGTTAGAGTAGGGGTTCCTTTAAAGGGGTCTATAAGGGCTACTATAACTACCATATTGGTTAGTTTTGGTTAGTTGGGAATGGAAGAATGGTAGTAATAGTAGCTATAATCGTACCCCATTCCTCCATTCCCTACTAACCACAGGTAAGACAAAGGCCCAGGATGCAAGCCCCCAAAGGTGCTGTGTACTCTTAGTCTGACCGGCGTCGGGTCTAATCCGTCATGGCTGAACCCTAAACCCTAAAGCCCTAAACCCTCTCAACCCTAAACCCCTGAACCCTAAACCCCTAAGCCCTAAACCTTAAACCCTGAAACCCTAAACCCTAAGACCCCGAAACCCTAAAACCCTCTAAACCCTAAAACCCCAAAACCCTATACCCTCTAAACCTTCAACCCTAAAACCCTCTAAACCCTCTAAACCCTCTAAACCCTCTAAACCCTAAACCCGAAAACCGTAATCCCTAAACCCCTAAACATCCCTAAACCCCAAGCCTTACAGCCTGGAGGGTTTCGGGCTTCATGCGGCTTAACTGGTTCGAAATTCCAAGGGTAAAAGGCGGGACCCTTAATAAGAACCCCTGGGTAATATACCCTTAATATAGCCTATTATATACCCATTGTAGAGCCCATCATAGGGCAGGGGTCCCCATTAAGGGTCCCTCCTTTTCCCCTCTGAGAGATAGAGAGAGGCATGCCTTGGGATCCTAGGTTGATTTTGGGTTTAGGGCTTTAGGGGTTTTTAGGGGTTTAGGGGTTTAGGGTTTAGGGTTTAGGGGCTTAGGGGTTTAGGGTTTAGGGTTTAGGGGTTAGGGTTTAGGGGTTTAGGGCTTTAGGGGTTTAGGGATCCCAGGTTGATTTTGGGGTTTTCGGGGCCTTGCAGTAGTCCGTATAGTAACCCGTATGGCGGAAGTATCTGAACCTGTTGAAAAGTGTGCTTTCGAGCTTGGCTTTTGGGGATGTGGGGGGGGTTTGCCTTTTACCGGGCCTTTTGCCAGTTTAGGGTTGAAGTTTTGGGCCTGGAATTCCTGGGTCGAAGTTTGAGGGCTCAGGGTTTTAGGACACATTTCGGTGGTTGTCAAAATTAGGGTCCCTTTTTGGGTACCCTAAAAAATTGGTGCCGTATTACAATAAGGACCCCGAAAGGGACCCTAGTTTGGACAACCACCCATTTAGCCTAGGGCTTTGCTTTTCGCATGGCCGACTTCGGAGCGACCAGACAAGAGCTGGAGAACTTATCGAAACTCGAAGCCCGAGAGCATGAACCTTGAACCCAAGACCCCGAATCCCAAACCCCAAACCCCAAGCCCCACACCGTTTTGCAGAGTGCGCCGTTTGCCTTATTCGCATCGAAGATCGCCAGAAAATCATCAAGCTCGACCTGATATTGGGGCCTTTTTGATTGGAATACGGTTTGGGGGTAGACTATATATAGTAGAACTATAATCAGGAACACCAAAATAGTATTGGTAACTATTTAGGCCCCTACATTAGGTTGTATGGTCTGGGCTTTATGGTTTAGGGTTTCCTGAACAGGGAAGGATACCAAGTCATGGGCCCTTGTGGACAGAATGCTGTCAGCCGCGGTCTATATCGGGAGTTTGTCCCCGAACACCTGAAACTTCTACTCTAAGCTGTGACCTGAATCCTACACCCTAGATTGCGAGATACATGACATCCAAACCGTAGCCCAAACCTCTTTACACACCTCTACATCCCCAGCCGAACTCCAATCCTTCCCATCAGAATCGAACTTACAGCTTGGAGTCTCATGGTTCAATGAATGTAAATTACATGCATGCATACATCCGTACATACATACGCAGCATCTTGCTTTGAGACTGTAGGCATAACAGCTTCTCGTGACATGCATACAGGATTTCTTCATTCTATACATCGAAGGCTTGCCTACCATGTGCACGAAGGAACCTTTGCCGTCCCTTCCTTACATCAATGGCAAAAGCACATGACATAATATATACAAGGCTCTTCATGATTAGAATAGGGTTTCAGGGCCCATTATACCATGATTGTCGTAAGGAGCCCGCAAAGTAATATAGGTCACACTGCTAAGGCCACAATATCATAGTACCCTGATAGTATCCCTGAAAGAACCCCTTGAAGGATCCCTTTAAAGGAACCCCAGGGGTCTTGTTAGGGCCCCTAGATTACCCCTTTGAGAGGGAAAGCCTCGCAGTGTTCCGAGTCGAGATCCCTAGCGCCAAGGCCCGCTCCCGAAGTTGAGGTTTAGGGGGTTTGGGGGGTTTAGGGGGTTTAGGGGGTTTAGGGGGTTTAGGGTTTAGGGTTTAGGGGTTTAGGGTTTAGGTTTTAGGGGTTGAGGGTTGAGGTGGTTGAGGGCTTAGGATTTATAGGGTTCATAGGGTTCTTAGGGTTCATAGGGCTTTTAGGGTTCATAGGGTTTTTGGGGTTTCTGGGTCTTATAAGCTTATAGGGCTTAGAGGGCTTAAGGTTTAATTCAATACAGGGGCTGTGATGAGGAGATGATAATGTTTCGGGCTGTATTTTACGGTACACTTATAGTAAGGAACCTTGGCTGACTTCTGAACCCCTCTTAAAAGTTAAACTTCTAGCCTCCTTGTTGCAGTTCATATAGAAACCCAAAAGGTTAAAGTCCTAAGAGCCAACCAGAAGGCCGGGTTCATAGGGTTTTTGGGGTTTCTGGGGTTTATAGGGCTTATAGGGTTTACAGGGCTTATAGGGCTTATAAGGTCTAGTCTTCAGGGTCGAGCTTGAGGGTTTAGGGGTAAAGGGTTTAGGGGTGATTGGACAGTTTAGGGTTCATGGGTTTAGGCCTAGGGTTTAGGGTTTACGGTTTAAAGGGATCACGGTTCAGGGCCTAGGCTCTATCGGGTTTAGGAAGAGGGATAAGTCGTAAGTGCAAGGAACTTTCTTTCTAATCCTGAGCGCTAGAATCGCTAGAAGCACTTCACCGATGAGCCCGCTCACAACCAGGCTGGCAATCAAAGTGAAGCAACCCCTCCCAAGCCCAAGAAAACCCCGAATCCAGAATTCACCGACTTGGAGTCAGAGTGCCCCCTGCGTGTAGGTTTGTGCGAAGACGTAGTCCGTGAGCGAGTTCGTACCCATCAGGTACTTCACCTTCGAGATGTCGCTGCTTGTGTTTTGACATGGCCCGAATGAATGAAGGTCTACCTTGACCTACAGAAAAGCATGCAGAAATCGCCAAGGCTCTGAACCCTGTACTTCCATTCCTGAAAGGCCTCTCCTAAATCCTTATGAACCAGATTTCCGGGAGGCTTCAAACCCTTTCTCAAGGCCCTTTTTAAAAGGCCCGAGAGGCAGTACTCGGCGAGATGCCAATGTGTCGGGTGCGGTGGCCCGTTTTGGGATCCTCAGCCCAAACAGAATTTTTGCCAAGGGTTCTATAAGGGTTTTAACTAGAAGGGCTATAGTTATGAGGGCTACAGATAAAGAGGCTAAACCCTAAACCCTAAACCCCAATAGCTATGAGGGCTCTATGGAATTCAGGTCTAGATTATGGAACCCGGATTTCGAATTCAATGCTTCGGGGTTGAGGATTTAGGATTCAGTCTCGGCAGAAATGGGGTTTAGAGTGCAGGGCTCTTGACTTGTATCCTTTATCGGTTCAAGGGTCTAAGGTACAGGGTTTAGGGTTTAGGGTAACGGGTTTAGGGTAGCGGGTTTAGGGTATAGGGATTAGGCGTAGGCGTCTTTTCCAAAAAGTTGAGCATCCGACAGGCCTTCTTAGAACTGACATGTACGGGTGTGTCAAGTAGGGGGGCCTTGCAACGAGGATCTTGCTGCTTTAGGGTTTAGGGTTTGGGGTTTAAGGTTGAAGGTTTAGGGTTGAGGGTTTAGGGTTTAGGGTTGAGGGTTTAGGATTCCATGTTGGAGTCTCCTGTACTAAAAACTGCAGGGCTCAGGGTTTCGGAGTTCTGAACCGTCTGGGAGCTTTAGGCGAAAAGTTTCAAGGCTTTTAGTTTCAGGGATGTATACGGCCTTGAGGGACGTTAAAGGCTTCAGGGAGGGTTTAGGTTTTAGGGTTTCGGGTTTACGGTTCAGGGTGCCATACACAATGCAAACACCGCATCAACTGCCCTAAACCCTCTGGGTGACTGAGGGGCCAACTGCTATGCTCCACAAAACACGGCTCAAGGCTAAGATCACATCGCGGGCCAGGGGCACGGAAGGCTTCAGCGAGCTTCACCAAAAGCCGAGTGTACCTCGCGGCTACAGCCCTTGCACTCTCCCATGTCAAGCCCCTCGAAAACCAATCCTCAAACAAAGAACCACAGAGGGAAGTCTCAAGAAAGAAGGGCTCTGGTACGGGTACGAACGCTGGCTGCAAGGATCCGTCGTTCAAAAATCCCGAAATAAGTTAAAACGCCTGCTGACAAAGATCAGCGAAAAGAAGGGATGCAGCCGCCAGGGACAAATGAGCTTGACAAGCCGCAACCGCCCAACATGAACCAGAAAGCCTGAATGTGAAGTCGCAACCTAAGAGCGAACTTTAAGTACATGTCCCTTAATTAATTGAATTGGATCCCTGAGTGGGAGAGAGATAGAGAGAGGGAGACAGAGTGAGACAGAGAGAGAGAGAGAGGGACGAGAGCAACGACAGCGACCAGATGGAGAGGTGTGAGCATCGCTAAGATGGGCTTGGGGCCGAAATCCCCTCCATTCCATTGCCAAACACCTGGGGCGACTGATGCAAACTGTCTCCCAAGTTAAATTGTTAAGACAAGAACATCCCAAGGACCACGACAAGACCCTAAACGAAGCAAGCAGCCTACACTCTACATCCGAAATTTCCGCGACCCTAAATCCCGAAGTTTCATCTGCAACACCGAAGATCGAACCAGAAGCTGCAAAAACCTCCAAACTGAGCTTGAAGCCAACACAATGCAAGCTGCAAGCTGCATGTGCTCAACTCTGAGACCAGGATATTACCCTTAACCCTCAAACCCAACTTGCGTATGAATATCTTTGAAGCCTCTAGACCCTACTGTCAGCCCTAAACGTTGAAGCCTCTCATATTATCCCTGCGAAGTCACCAATGCACCACGTTCGTCCCCTCGTAGTCGAGGACGTAGCCCGTCATGTTCTGCTCACGAAGGAAGGCCTGGATGACATTTAGGCGCCTTCATACTTAACGTTTTAGGGTTCCGTTAAAGGCGTCATAAGGGCTACTATACAGGCTATGATAAGGATGTAGTGTACGTGTTTGAATAATTACCTATACTCTTCTGGGGGGTCCTTTTCATAGTTACAGTATAGTGAGTGCCACAACCCTATTCTCATTATTAAGGCCACTATATTACGTTCAGGGTTTGCGAATCAAGGCTTAGGGTTTGGAGTTGCAACGTTTACGGTTTTCAGAGTTTTTCCGCATTTCTGGGGAGGGTATACTTGTGCTGTAAAGGCTACCGTAGCTTCTGATTCTTCTTGGAGCATTCGAAAGGGCTCCGCTCTGCATGGTGGAATTCAAAAAGGAAAAGGAGGGACCCTTAATGGGGACCCCTGGGTCCCTATAATGGGCTATATAATGGGTATATACTAGCTAGATTAAGGGTATATACCTAGGGGTCCTTACTAAGGGTCCCTCCTTTTCCCCTTTGAGGGATCTAAAACCCTAGACCCTAAACCCAGGAATTAGAAGCAGCACGTCTGGGCTTGAAAACCTGCAGGGGCCGCGTGGGGTCATCGTAATGCAAGGTGATTCCAACCGAGACAGCAAAAAAGACCTAAACCCCAAACCTTAAAACCCTAAACCCCCAAAACTAAGGCTCCTATATTCAACCACCAAGCCCGACAGCCCTAAGTTTAAACTCAAAACCTTGAGCCGTAACCTTCGAAACCCCGAGCCCCTAAACTCTACACCATTAGACTGCGAACTCCTGACCCTGCCTAGATTCTACGTGCACGCTTCAATCCACCAGCCTTGAAACATTCTACGTGACAGGCGACTGAGATCAGCTGAAGTGCGCAGTATGAGGCAGCCTACCACGCTCCCGAAACTCCTTATGATCGACTTCCTTATATATATATATATATATATAGAAAGGACCTTTACGCTTTGTTTGGTCAAGGTCCTATGTATATATATATATATATATACACACACACACCTGTATGTATGTATATATATATATATATATGTATATATATATATATATACATACACATTTCTATATTAAAAGAAAGTGTGTGCGTGTGTATATATAAAAATATATACATATTGACAAGAATGGTTCGGCATTTCGCTTCCCAGGTCTCAAATGCATTTCTTTCATCGAACTATACTATACACCGCATCTTACGCTCATCTCCACCAAACCCTCAGCACTTCCAACCCATGCCAATAGTGACAGGATGCGTTCACATCTTTGGTGTAGCCTCGGATGGCAAGTCACATTGAGAGAAACATGCGTCCCATCCTAGCCAAAGTCACGTACTGCGACGGAGCTTTGCAGTGTTTAACTTACGGTAAGTAGATCTGTAGCTCCGACCCCTATAGGATTACGATTCCCTATTTAAAGGCCTTACCCTGGAAGCTCTAGCTAGTTGAAGCCACAGGTGCCATCTGTGGGCGGAAAGAGCTGCCTATGGTGTAAACCCTAAACCCTTAAACCCCTAAGACCCTACACCCTACACCCCTAAGACCCTGAACCCCAAGCACGTAAACCCCAAAGACCCTAAACCCTAAACCCTAAGACCCCAAACCCTAAACCCTCTCCGCGAAGCCCCAGCTCCCATCGACCCCCAAAACCCATAACCCCTGCAGCCCTATCCTGTAGCCGAAAGGCCTACCTTTCTCTGTAGCCGAAAAACCTACCTTTCTAAGGAGTTGGATATAGAAATCATAGCAAGAAGCCCGAAAAAGGTAGGTCTTTTCGGGTACAGGTACATCCTTAATTCCTCGACCGGTAAAGGACCTCACTACTTATAGTACAAAAGCCTTATTACTTATAGAATCTTATAGCCTACCTAAATCCTGGATTTCCCCCCAAACCGCCAAGACGCCATCCAGCTGCTCCTGCGAAGGTTTCGGATGGACGTCGGGATTGGGATTTTCCATCTGTGAGCTAGCTGCGCGGATCAACAGACAGCTACAGTCACGGCTTGGGTTCAGACCTAGGGTTTAGATCAACGGTCTACGAAGCCATGTAGGGAATAAGCAGTCCATTTCGGGTACTAGAGATGCTCCAACTCCCAGACCCCCGGGAGGATCCAAAAAGTAGATCCCTTAATGGGGGTTCCTATAAAGTACCCTTAGTAGTATAGGGCCCCAAATTAGGGGATCTACTTTCTAGATGTTCCCGAAGGTCTGGGCTTCCGACGTTGGCGCTCGGAGCAAGAAGAAAAGGTTTCGGCGCTCGAAGAAAAGGTTTCGATCGGCACGCTGCTGCGACGCTGTACTCAGCACAAATAAACATGGGTCTGTGACAAGCCAAAAGGTCTGACCAAGTTCCCGGAGCAAAAACCCTCAAATCGACAACGACATTAAAACCCCAGACCCCGAATCCGAAACCCCTAGTAACTTTTACTGTTCACCAGGCTCTCCCGATCTGCTATCTGCCGCTAGCTGCAAAGTGCACTGGCTGCCAGATGCACTTCGACATACGACCAAACACTGCCTGCGGTACTACCTTTTCCCGGAATAACCTAAAGCAAACTCCAGAAAGTTGGAATATGGGTTCATGGTAGGATCCCCTACAATTTACCTTAGAAGGGTTTAGGATAATCATATTCCAACTTTCTGGCGTTTACCTTAATAGGAGTTCAGAAGCCAAGAAAAAGGTACTACACTGTTACTGCTCTTGAAGGCGACTCCTTCACCCAGACCCCCGGGAGGATCTAGAAAGTAGATCCCCTAATTTGGGGCCCTATACTACTAAGGGTACTTTATAGGAACCCCCATTAAGGGATCTACTTTTTGGATCCTCCCGGGGGTCTGGGCAAAATAACAGAATAGCCAGGACAATAAAGGGGGCGCCTCAAAAACTAGATCCAAGAGTAACCCGGGAACAAAAAGGGTGCCCTTTTTGGCTTAAAGGGGTGGGTTATAAGGAAACCTAAACCTTAAAAAAAAGATGATATGTGCCCAACTTGAGGGTCTGGGTCCCCAGGGACTGACTTAGGGAATTTTAAGGAATCTATAAGGTACCATAAAGGTTTAGGGTTTATGAGCTTCTGTTGCATATAGTACGTGTATCCTTAATTAGGGAACATTCCTTACCCAGACCCCCGGGAGGATCCAAAAAGTAGATCCCCTAATGGGGGTTCCTATAAAGTACCCTTAGTAGTATAGGGCCCCAAATTAGGGGATCTACTTTCTAGATCCTCCCGGGGGTCTGGGCTACTATGATTTAAGGCAGCTAAGGTGTATTCCTTAATTAAGGGGATATTGGAGTCCCCCAAAACCCCAAACCCTATAGATCCCTGTTTAGGAGCCCTTAAAGGAGCCCTTGTAGCTCCCTTTAAACGAACCCCAGCAGTCGCTGGGTCTAGGCATGAAACACCAAAAAAAAAGCCCAAACCACCCGCAGGACTTGGAGGTTCATGGGTAGTTATAAGGGTTCCTTTGAGGGTCCCTTTAAAGGGATCTACAGGGATTCTGTAAGGCTACAGGGTTGAGGGTCTACTTTTAGGTTCATGGGTCGTAAGTGGGGTTATGAGTAGGGTAACCATATAGCTATAACCCCTATTACGGGACTTATAACCCCATTTGTAACTAACCATGAACCTCCAAGTAACGGTAGGTCCCAATCCCTGCACCCTAAACCCCAAGTCCTAAACCTTAGGCTGAAACCCTAAACCACCGAAACCCTAAAGAAGCCCTGAAACCCTAACGAAGCATTGCAACCCTAAAGAAGCCCTGAAACCCTAGGGAACCCCTGAAAGCCTAAAGAAGCCCTGAAAACCGCAACGAAGCCCTGAAAACCCCTAAACCCTAAACCCTAAACCCTAAACCCAACCCTAAACCCTAAACCCTAAACCTTAAACCCCTGAACCCTAAACCCCTAAACCCTGAACCCTCTAAACCCTAAACCCTTTGGAGAGGCCTCAGAGTCTCCAAGGGTCTGCAGGGAGCCTCCCCAGTCGCCAAAGGGCTCCATCAGGTGACCTAAGCAGAGGCCGGGTGTCCCGTAGGCTCCCTTTATTCGTTGACAAATATATATATATATATATATATACATATATATATATATGTATATATATATATGCATATATATATATATGTGTGTGTATATATATATATATCCATCCTGAATCCCTAAACCCTGCAGTGTTGTCAGGTTTCTCGGGCTTTTTTCGTGATACAGGCGGTAGGTTGTGGCATAAAGTTGTATAGGGGTGTGTCTTCATGTATAGAGACTTTAGATCGTCATCGGAGTTTGTGTAAGATGTGTGTAAAGGCTTTGGACGTGTGCAGTTTGGGGTTTGTATTGGTTTTGTTGTCGTCTTGAGCTTCAAGGACGAAGCTTCGTGGCTTTTATATATATATATATACACATATACTTATACATATACATATACATATACATACATATTCTGGGTGGTTTGAGGTTCGTGGTTCAGAGTTCTAGGTTTTAGGGTTTAGGGTTTAGGGCTCAGGATTTAGGGTTTAGTGTTTAGGGTCTAGAGGTGTTCCCTTTGGCTGGGGGGTCAGAACTGTCGGGTTGCCAGTCTACGGGTTTAGGGTTTAGGGTTTAGGGCATCTGGCTTCAATCCTTGAGGACGTAACGGCCAAAGCAGCTGTAGATCTTGGGCATCAGGGTTTAGACTCAAAACTTATCGCTTCAAGCAATAAGGGTTTCTTTAAAGATATAGTACTATAAGGGAAACCCTGGCCCGATAACCCCACTATATTAGGATCCATATTAAGAACCCTAGTAAGGACCCAAGGTTTCTCAATCAGGTTCCTACATTAATAATCAAGGTTTAGACTTCTCGCTTCAGCAACCCTGGGGTTCAAGGTTCAGGCTTTTCTGTGCTTATGAACAGAAGGAGCATCAAACTCTGCTGCAGGAGTGTTTGAAGCCAGCAGCCCATACTGCTGACGGACACCAGCCTGCATAGCCTTAAGCAAAAAATTAGGATAGGGAGATCCCATATAAACCCCCTTATACTGAAGCCCAATAAGGTAGGGATATCCCTGTCAAAGGCTTATGCTTATGTGCTTGTTGGGTCCCTAAGATAGTATGCCCCATCTATAATGGATCAACGGCACTACCCAGTGCAGCATCTCGCTTATCAGAAGCACTACATGGAGCCCTAAGCTCGGAATGCTGGCAAAATCCCGCAGGCTCTAAACCCTAAAGCTTAACCCTTAACCCCAAACCCTAAACCCTACACCGCAGTCTCCAGGCAAGTTGCTCGCATACCACTGCGATGCCATGATCTGGAGGTTTGGGTTCCTCCACACCCCAGACAGGGTGCAGAGTTTAGCTAGGATGCCCAGTAACCTAGGAATAAGGAACCTAGGACTACAAAAAGGGAATAAGGGTACTGAGGGTTCGTGGGCTTATGGGTTTATGGGTTTAGGCAGGTTTCTTAGAATGCCCAATAACCTAGGAATAAAAAGGGCTCCCTTCTTGGTACTGGGTAATGGAATAAGGAACCTAGGACTAGAAAAAGGGAATAAGGGTACTAACTACTAGCATCCTAGTTAGGTTGAGGCTTCAAGTCCCAAAGCAGGAACCCAACGACCGCACGTCTGGATGGTACACTACAAGCAGACACCATACCTCAAAAACCTTAAGCTCTACTATAGACTATGCCTGGACCCTACGGAACCTACCTTTTTAGGGTTCCCTAATATGATTTCTTTATATAAGTCCTTAAAAAGGTAGGTTACGTGGGGTTAAGGTGGACTTTGTGACCCTACAAAGCCTAAACTTGCTGCTGAGCCACCGCTGCCGCGCGACGGCTAGTAGCGCGTCAAATCGAGGTCGGAAGGCATCCTGGGCACCCCAAACCCTAAACCGTAAGCCTTAATCCGACAGTTGGCTTTCAAATCATTGTTCAAGAACTTGGCCATGTAAGGTTTGTTTGTTGATAGGTTCTTACTGCCGGGAATCATGATGTCTGGGGGGGTTTTAGACATTGGGGTACCTGCATGTAGCTGGCTCAGGATTCAAGTAGCTATTTAGAGCATACATCACGACTGTCCAGTATCCTAGCCGAAGTAAACGTTAACCTTTCGAAGCTTGGGTTTGGGGTTTAGGGTCCTGTTTTTCTCTCGAGCTGAATGCTTTACTTTCAGGAGCAAAGCTATCCCGAAACCCGACATCCCGAAAGCTTTTACCCCCTAACCCTAAACCCTGAACCATCTCGCCGAACTTCGACGAACCTTGATCCCTCAACACTGAACCTGTAGCCTCCACGTCGAGAATGAGGCTTGCAGTTGGTACACCGCGAGCAAAATCGGGAGCCGTGAGAAATAGTATTCACACCCAATCCAGTCTTAATACACCCTAAACCCTAAACCCTAAACCCTAAACCCTAAACCCTGAACCCTAAGCTTCTGTATACGATCTTCCTATCGCCCGAAGCCTGTTGCTCGTGCAGGCTGAGGCACTGCGACGCCAAAGCTACCGCGCCGGTAGGGCTCCTGCTGCAGCTGCCACAGAGCCACGGTTTAGGGTTTAGGGTTTAGGGTTTAGGGTTTAGGGTTTAGGGCCAGGGGTTCCAACATCGTAGATCAGCAGGAAAGAAGAAGCTCTAAACCCTAACCCCTCTGCTTGAAGAGCATTGTGGGCTTGATACCCTAAACCTTAAACCCGCCCTTGGCTCACGGTACCGGTATGAAGGATACTATGTCATAGTGATCCATATGTTATACAATCCCTGACATAGCCTTATGAAGGGTATGATATAAGGGTAGTATACGGAGACTACTACATTTATCACTGGCTCCTTCCAGGTCTCTGATCAGTGACTGGGGAGCCTAGACCTCTAAACCCTAAGCCTCTAACACCTAAACCCTAAACCCCTAAACCCTAGACCCTAAAGCCCTAAGCCCCTAAACCCCTAAAATCCTAAACCCCTAAACCCCATAAACCCCTAAAGCCCTGAACCCCCAAACCCCTAAACCCTTTCAAAACCCAAAGGCTCTCCCAACCTGGCAGCGAAAGCGCGGGCGCCAGGGAAAGGCTTTCGAGACCGCCGGCGTGTTGTTGCCTCGGCCCACAGTCAACGAGCTTCTGTTGCTCATAAGGACTCCTTTACTTTAAGGGATCCATAAGGACTCCTTTAAGGGATCTATAATGGCTCCTTTAAGGAATCTATGAGGTACCATAAGGGTTTAGGGTTTAAGGTTTAATTACAGTAGAAGCCCCCAATGTTAGAAACCCAATAGCCTCAATCCTTAAGAGCAGTGCATAAGGAAGTCCCAGCACTCTTCGTCCTTAATCAGGTTTCCAACTTTCTGGGGTTCACTATGTAGTATCCTTAAGGGAGGTGTTGTACACTCCCCCCCTTGAACAACCCTGCCTTGAGGATCCTATAAGTGTATCTTTGCCGACCTATCCTGTTGTTTTGTTTCTTTTTTGGAAGGGGGGGTTAGGGCTTGTGAGTTATGGCTTGTGTTTTGGATGTTAGGCTCTGTGGGCTATGGGTTTGGACGGTTGAGAGGATGGTTGAGGGTTCATGGGTTTATGGGTTTGGGTAGGTTTACGGTTTCCAGGCGACCCCAAAAACCATCAAGAAGCTGAGCATCAATGTATGTTGTGGATCCCTATAGTAGTCCCTATATCATAATCCATTCCCCCACTCCCTACTAAGAACCAGACAGAATAACCATCAAAAAGCCCTTAAACCCTAAACCCTAAAAGCCCTAAACCCTAAACCCTAAAACCCCCAAACCCCAAAAGCCCTAAAAGCCCTAACAGCCCTAAACCCTAAACCCTAAAGGACAAGCCGAGCATCACTGTTGAAGCCCAACAGGCCCCACAACTAGGATATCCAGAGCCTCGCGCAAGACACCCAGTTTAGGGCTTTTAGGGTTTAGGGTCTTAGGGTTTAGGGTTTTAGGGTTTAGGGTCTTAGGGTGGCAACTACTCCCAAAGAGAGAGTGCACGGAATGACGACAAGCAGGGTAGGGCTGTTATTTAGGGCTTTGGGCTTTATGTAAGGGTCAGGGTTTAGGGTGTTTCGTTGTGGGCGGTCTGATCTTAGGGGGGTTTCGGGTTTCCGGGGCTATGCATGAAGGGTGCTTGGGGTTTAGGGGTTTAGGGTTTAGGGTTTCTAGATCAAGATTGCGAGGTGAGCGGTCAAAGGCTCTGGGCAGCCTTCAGGAATCGGAAGAAAACCTCCACCCACCGAGCATCAAGTCAGCCTTCTAATAATGTAGGGGCCTTAAATGTTTAGAATAGGGTTTTGGGGCCCATTGTAAGATAATTATAATAAGGAACCCTCCAAATAGTATTAGTAACTATTTAAGCCCCTATATGAGGGCCTGACTATCTTCTTGGGATGCTTTCAAGCCTGGACTGAGAGCCTGGGAGATTGCAAAGATATCCCCAAACCTTAACCTATACTGAACTTAGAACCCAAGCAAAAATTATAACTTCAGCTGTTTCTTAGGGATTATAATAACCAAAAATTAAGAATCATTTCTAAGTACCCCTAAGTAACCACTTGTCCAGCATCCATGGGAAATGAAGGTCGGCCTTTGGGAGTAGTCCTGGACTATAGAGGAATTGTAGTACCGCAAAAGGGTGTTAAGTGCTACCTCCGCTAGTATTGAGTGATCCCGAAACTAGTTTCAGCACATGCTTTTCACTCGCCATGGTTTGCCCACACCCGGAGCCGTTAATCAAATAAAGAACGGGCAGCTGGGAACCGGTAAGCCGAATGTCGCCTCGAAGGCGATGTCCTGCCAACTTGCAGACTCTGCAGACCTCGATCGAGTCTGTCCGTGAGGACGTGTAGTATTAAACTTACGTGAATATCCCTTTCTGTATTGAAAGATAAGCAAATAAGTAAAAATTGACAAAGTAAATCTATGCATATATATATATATATGAAACAGATAGATAGAGAGATCGATAGACAGGTAGATATATTCAGATAGATAGTTCCACATGGGTGCACATCTCTCGATATGTGTAACTACATATGCACCTACATTGACGAGAAAGGTAGCTGTTGTAGCAGAACGGAAAATAGCTGACAAGAAAACAGTTGCCGTCATCCTCACTGTCATCACCATCGCCATCATCAATGTCCTGAGCATCGCTGTATTCGTGATCAACATCATCATCAGCAGCATCAGCATCATCATCGTCGTCATCACCATAAGCATCCTCGTCACCACGATCGCCATCATCAACGGCATCATCATGATTGTCGTTGCCATCGTCATCGTCATCATCGCCACCTCAGGTCTGACTGCGGCTGAGTCGTCGAAGGGCTACTACTACTAATACTACTACTACAACAACTACTACTACTACTACTACTACTACTACTACTACTACTACTACTACTACTACTACTGCTACTACTACTACTACTACGACTACTACTAATAATAATAATACTAATAACAATAATGATACTAATACTACTTACTACTATGCTACTAATACTACTAATACTAGTAGTACTACTAAAACTATTAATGCTACTCGTACTGCTATTGCTACTACTGCTGCTGCTGCTACTACTACTACTACTGCTACTACTACTACTACTAATAATAGTAATAATATATAATAATAATATATAATAATAATATATAATAATAATAATAATCTACCACTACTTCGCCGCGGTAGCAGTAGCAGTAGAAGTGGTACAAGTATTAGGAGTAAAGCTAGCCTTTAGGGGTTTAGGGGTGCAGGGTTTTGCGCTTATGTTTGTGTCAGAGGATGTACCACCTTCGTACGACTCTTTCCCCCTGGGCCTGGAGCGTTGCAGAAACCTGCAGAAACCCCGGCACTGAGCCCTAAACCCTAAACCTAAGCCAGGGCGCTTGGTGACAGGGTCGGCGACATAAACCCAGCCGACCTTGCTCGATTTAGACCCCCTGGTAATGTTTACATGGGAGTTACCGAAAATTTGGGGTGCCTTCTTTTGGGGTTTATGGTTTAGGGATCCTACTATTTAGGGTACTATATTAGGGTCCCCTATTTTCGGAAACTACCACATAGCATGAGGTGCACCTGTTTGTTGTGTCTGAGGACTCACGGCAGCTCAGCTTTACACCTGCTGGGGTTTTATATCTAGGAAACTGGTACTTTTGCGTAGGGTCTGCAAAACCGCCCCTTTCTACTTCGGGCCTGCTTTTGCGGCCGTTGGACTGTGGAAATGCAGATGAGACCTATCATTGTCCGATCGTCCTACAAGACGTAAACACCTCAGAAGTCACGAACTCGACTTTCTGTTCGATGCACATACAAACCTCCCGGATTCTAAAGAGCCCCGAAGGCAATTCGAGTGAACGGAGGCTTCTGACCACAAACGAATACCACAACTGAGAAAACACCGAAAACCTTCGATTCCCAACACTACAACCCAAAAATCCCTGAAGGCCCTAAAGCCTTAACTTAAAATAGGGAGGCCCAAATAGCGACTACATTTTTGGTGGTATTTGAATAATTACCATTGTAACCCACTGTACCCCTGAAACCATACCCCCACACCCCAACCAGAGACTCCAACATCCCTTAATTAAGGAATATACCTCAAATTACAGCAGGTTTAAGGAATATTCCCTAACTAAGGAGTATTGCAGTCTCGGGGCACTCTCAACCCTATAGATCCCCTATAGATCCCTTCACGGAGCCCTAATTGACCCCTTTAAGGTAACCCTTATACATCCCTCAAAGGAACCCTTATAGATCCCTTTAAAGGAACCCTTATAAATCCCTTGCAAGGAACCTTATTGGATTCTCTGGGCACTCGCCCTAAACCCTAAACTCTAAACCCTGAACTCTAAGCCCTAAACCCTAAACGCTAAACCCCAAGCCCTAAGCTCTAAACCCTAAACCCTGAACTCTAAGCCCTAAACCCTAAACCCTAAACTCTAAACCCTAAACCCTAACTGGGCAACCCGGTGCAGCTCGAGAGGCGGCCGCTCTCCTTGCCAGTGTGGTGGAAGTGAGCGCCGCAGCCAGGGTTGCGCGCAGCATTAACATGGCTCCAATACCCCGTAGGCTTTTGCACCAAAATTACGGTTTAAGGTTTAGGGTTTTAGGGTTTAGGGTTTGTATGGGTAGCTGTCAAAATTATGCTCCCTAATTGGGTATCCTAAAATATTAGGTGCCGTATTATAAGAAGGACCCAAGATTGGACCCTAATTTTGACAACCACCCACATGGCTCCAATACCCCGTAGGCGCTTGTAAAGGGTTTAGGGTTAAGGGTTTAGGCTCCAGTACCCTCTCAGCTCTTGTAAAGGGTCCTGTAATGCAGAAACAAGAGGTGTGTGCGGGATTTCAGCATGGGCTTACGCGACGGAGGTACAGTTTCGGTGTGAGATTCTATTGTGCTCATTGCAAATCCTATACCCCAAAGCCCTAAACACTGGACCTCAGAGGCCCGGGACGGGGAGTCAACGAGCAAAGTCTTTCTCAGAGGGCCCCCAGGGTCGCCTTTAGTAAACCCCATAAAGTTGGAAACCCGGATTAAGGCCAAAGAGTGCTGGGATTCCCTATACTTTACTCTTAAGGATTGAGGCTATGGAGTTTCCAACTTTTGGGCTTCTACTGTAAACCCAAAAAATGTCTTGAGATTGAGTTGAGACTTGATACGGCTAACCCGAAACCCGAAACCCCCAAATGTGCGTTAGTCTGTCCCTTACAAGGCTCTTCGTAGATCAAGCTGAAAGGATGTGAAGGCTGCAAAAAACTCTTCTACTTCTAATCTCAATAGTTGTTGTGCTCGAAAATTAGAATAGGAGCCCCCAGGGAGTGTAGTAATAATACTTATTCAGGCTTTTTACGTGAATGGAGGCTCAAAACTTGGGGGAGCAAAGCTGCAAAGCCAGGACGGCAGTCAGTTCGATTTAGGGCTTAGGGGTTTTGAGCCCATCTCTGGGACACCCGGGCAACACCTTCAATCAGGAAAGTCTCCAACGAAAGTTCGGAGTTGTTCTGGCCAATAGCATGGCCCATGTCGGCGTTGGCGTGCGAGCCTCTTCAGAAAAAGGGGTACCCAGAGACTCCAATATCCCTTAATTGAGGAATATACCTTAAACTATAGCAGGGTCCCTAATATGATTTAAGGAATATTCCCTAATTAAGGGGTATTGGAGTCTCTGGGCGGTACTCTAAACCCTATAGATCCCCTACCCAATAGATCCCTTTAAAGTAACCCTTATAGATCCCTTAAAGGAACCCTTATAGATCCCTTTAAAGGAACCCTTATATAGCTTCCATTTCCAAGTTTGTTCTTGAAGTCCGGGACCCCGCATTAAGCAACACGATGCCGTTTCGATGATGCAGGCTTTCTCACGACACGAAAACCCTAAACCCCTAAACCCTAAACCCCTAAACCCTAAACCCTGAACCCTAAACCCTAGACCCTGAACCCTAATCCCAAAATAAGCCTCAGCTGCGGTGCTTCGGCGGTCCTTCGGCAGGGCATCCGTCGCCAACCTCAGGCCCAAGCTACAAGAGAAACCTGGGTTCTTGAAACGCAAACGAATCGAAGTTCTTTTAGGGTTTAGGGTTTAGAGCTTAGGGGTTTAGGGTTTAGGGTGTAGGGATCTATAGTATATCATGTTGAAGTTCCCGTAGTTAGTAATCGGGATCTACAGTATATCAGTTTGCTGCCAAACGTGTGGTAGATGACTCTGTTTGAACCATCAAGAACCCTTCAAAGAAGCGCAAACTTAAGCTGAATTCCTCAACCAGACCCCAGGAGAGGCAGTCCTGCGGTTGCACCTAAACCCTAAACCCTAAACCCTAAACCCTAAACCCTAAACCGACAACCCCGGAGTTCCTTCACTTACGGGTGACCCGTAGCCCAAAGGCCTACCTCCCCAGACCCCCGGGAGGATCTAGAAAGTCGATCCCCTAATTTGCGTCCCTATACTACTAAGGGTACTTGATAGGAACCCCCATTAAGGGATCTACTTCTTGGATTTTTTTCGGGGGTCTGGGTCTTCAGGACATATACTTAATTACTTGTATTACACAGAGGGATTATGGTACCGAGCCCCAAAAAGGTTAAGGGTGACCTACTCTACTACTAGGTATATGCATGAGGAAACCATACTGTACTAAGCCCTAGACATAGAAGAAACAATCATGATGGCTGACCCTAAACCCTAAACCCTAAACCGGCTGTCCCTAAGAATCTAGGATAGCACCTTTGCAGCTGGGCCAGTTTTGTGGGGTTTTGGGCACCTGTGCAGTTTTTGGCTGGAGATCTCCCTACCGTCCGGAAGCCTCCGCTTTAGTAGCCCGCCTTAACCCACCAGAACCTACTTTTTTTGTAGGGTCCCATTATAACACCCTAATATGGAATTTATCGGGACCCTACAGACAAGAAGCCTCTGCTTTAGTAGCCCCACTTACGTAATTGCAACAAGGCTAATTCTAGCAGAATTATAGCAGCCAGCCCCTAAACCCTAAACCCTAAACCCAAACCCCTCATTGGGAAACATTCAAAGCTTCTGTGTTCAACCTAAACCCTAAACCCTAAACCCCTAAACCCTAAACCCTAGAACCTAAACCCTAAACCCTCGAACCCTGAACCCAGGGCTTCGAATTGAGGGCTCAGAGTTTCGGTGCAGCAATATGCGGATTAGGGTTTGGGATTCAGGAGACAGGGCTGATGGGGTTTAGGGTTCGGGGTTTAGGGCTGAGTTTGGGGTTTAGCGATACTTTCACCCCAAATGACCTACCTTTACTTAAGAACTTATACAGAGAAACCACAATACGGAACCTAACCTTAACAAGGCAGGGCTTATGGGGTCCGGATATGATGGGAGGCCGAAAGGGGGGTTTAAGATTCTTGGGGTAAGAAATCCTTCATATGAACCCTATTATGGGAACCCGAATCCCTACTAAACCCCCATAGGCTAAAGCCCCGTTTATGAAGGCATAAGGTTTAGAGAACTCTAGCTCTGAATCAAAAACCCAGCAGGTCCCTTGAGAAGCCGGCGGTTCGGCAGGGATGCCCTCAGAGGCGCGCGACACCTGCAGACCCACAGACTCCGATATCCCTTAATTAAGGAATATACCTTAAATTATAGTAGGATCCCTAGTAAGATTTAAGGAATATTCCTTAATGAAGGGATATCGGATATTGGAGTCCCTGAAATCACCGACCCTCTATTCGTCGAGTTGGAGGGAAACCCAAACGGTTTGGGGTTTCGGGGTCCGAAACCTGAACCCGGAACCACATTCACCCTAGACGCCCGGTTCCTATACTGAACTTAGAACCTAGAAACAAAAATTATTTTAGCTGTTTCTTAGGGATTGTCATTTACAAAAATTAAGCACTATTTCAAATTACCCCTAAGGTTCGTGGCGCTTCCATTTCGCCACAGCTCCTCTGCCTAAATCTCCCAACAGAGCACCCTTCAAGGAATCTGCCCTAACAGCAACAATCAAGTTGGCAGAGAGCATGCAGTTTGTGGCGCGCCTGCGGCGTCATCAGTGGTGGCGCCGGCCCAAGTGTCTGTGACAGCTGGATTATGCTTGCTATTCCCTAAACCCGAAAGTTACGCGGTGGGCTGCTACTGCGTACTGCAATGAGCTGAGTCAGGGAAAATGCGCTGTCTCCACCTCTCTGGGTTGGGGCTGTCGGGATTAGTCACCGCTGCATTGTAGCAAAACAAGACATAAACCCTGAACCCTAAACCTTGGCTGACTTCTAAACCCCTCCTAAAAGTTAAACTTCCAGCCTCCTTATTATAGTTCATATAGAAACCCAAAAAGTTAAAGTCCAAAGAGCCAACCAGAAGAACGCCAAGAAACGGTTTTGTTGACCGTTACGGGGGCTTAGGACTGGTGAGTTCCCGAAAATCGGGGACCCCAATACAGTGCCCTAAATAGAGGGTTTAGGGTTTAGGGTTTAGGGTTTATTCCTATTTATAAGGACCCCAAAATAAGGTATCCCTATTTTCAGAAACTCCCATTTAGGGCTTAGGGTTCAGGGGAGCTTGGGGTACGAAAGGATCGAAACCTCGAGTTTGGATCTTGCACCCTAAACCCTAAACCCCAAACCCTAAACCCTAAACCCTAAACCCTAAACCCCAAACCCTAAACCCTAAACCCTAAGCCCTAAACCCCAAACCCTAAACCCTAAACCCTTGTGAAAGAACATGCTCTCTTCTGTGGCTGAGGGGTTGTCAATGATGCTTTTTATCCGTGGCTTAGGATCAAGCTTGCGGAACACTGACCTAGGGCCAGCAGTCGGCTAGCAGTTGCAATGTAAAGATGTACAGCATCGCATGACTTAGCCGTCCCGAGCAGTGGTCAGTTCTGTGCGAAAATAACAATCCTTAGCAGTGCGTGCTCATGGTTTCTTGGCGCTGAGTGGTTAAGACCTTGAACTGTGGATCACCTCTGTGAACCAATTCGATACACGGACCTTTAAGTCCTACAGGTTATGAGCGTCCAAGCTTCGGTGGGCGACTCCGCTACAAGACGAAGTTCAGAACACGGTGTTGTGAGAGAAGGGCAACAAATGATGAACGGCGTGGACCCAGTGCAAGCTACGGCCACCCCAGTCTTACCGAGCTCTGGAATGTTTGAAAATCCGAATGTTTCAGATGTGGGACAGCTGGAGGATAGAACCGCAGCAAGAAGCAGTGTGGAGCCACCTACACAGATGCCTCAACCTTCCACAGTTGAGCCGCCGTATCATGAGCTTCCGCATCAGGGCGCGAACGTTATAAACCAGGATCGTGCTGCATCTACAGTGGGACTGCAGGGCATGTCTTCACCTACTGGTTCGGCGATGAGGGTCCAAGAGTTTTACACCGCGCATACCGGAACACCAAACGAAAGTCAAGGAGTGAGATGGATGGCTAGGTTTACTGAGCTGTTGAGAATGACGGCGTCAAGGAGTGCCAATGGGATGGATAGAGTTCTGGATGGTTTGGGTATCACCAATGTTTCCCAACATCGAGAGCATCGTACAGTTGAAGCAACTGTGACTAATATGCCAATGAACTTCTCCCCTCCCGAGGCGCTCCCTTCTCCACCGGCAACACAGGTGCCAGCTATTCCAGGTTCGTGGTCGACTCCACCGGCGATTGAGGGCCCACTTTTCGGCCCGGCGGAGTTGGCAAGGATGCAACAAGCCCAGAGAGACTTTCCCATGATCTACGGAAGGCCCCAGGGTCAGGGTTCGGAAGGTGATTCTGAGCGATCGTCAAGACTTCAAGCGGAAGTTCAACGACAGCTTGAAGAGTACAAAGTGAAGCAACAGCAAGAAGTCGAGAGGCTTCAACGAGAGATTCTTCAGCTTCGGTGTGAAAGGGAAGAGGAGCGTGCGAGAAATCGAATGGCAAGTGCGGTCCCTACTGTGGCGCAAGGTCTTCTACCTCAGAGTTACAGTGTACCCGAAGGGAATCAAGGACCACCACAACCACCTACGGTTCCTCAAGGAGCAGGAGCGCACGGAGGCAATCCAGCTAATGTACCTCCTCCTTCACTCCAACCACGAGGCTTGAATGAATATGTAGGGGAACAACATGGACAGGGTGCTATAAGACCTCCTCCTCTACCTCCTGGCCAGATCGAACCCCCACGTGCTCCTGGTCTTCAGTTTCCAGGTCAAAGTATATTTGCAGGGCTTCAAGGTTCCCTTCCTCAAGACTCAGGTGTACCAGTCGGAAACCCAGGTCCTGTACCTCAGAGTTACAGTGTACCCGGAGGGAATCAAGCACCACAACCACCTGGTCCCACAGTTGATGTACAAGCAGGTGGTCTTTCTGGTCCGTTACCAACCGTCACTCAAGCAGGTGGTCTTTCTGGTCCGTCGCCGAGCGCAGCTTAGAAGTGGCTGGGACAAAAAGGTCAAGATGGCACCATAGCGATGTTGGCAGATGGGATGGCACAGCTACAGGCGGCCATGATAGAGCAGATAGGAAAGAAGGGCGAGGGTGATCGATCACCTGAAACAATCAAGCCTGGTGTTCATGCCCTTCCTACACTCCGAGAAGTTTGTGCAGAAACTGCTTGTGTTGATGTTATGGACTGGTTGGAGATGATTCATGGCCCGATGTCAGACCTGTCCGACAGCAGTGCAGGTTGGTGGCTCAGTGTGAATACCGAGGCGAACAGAGCATACTCAGCGTGGTCACTGGCGAGTCCCATGGACAGACTCTCGATCGCACCAGAGACTGCTGGCTTAGAGGACGGAAGGTTTTCTCGGTTGAATAGCCGGGCGGCTGCGATGGTGATGGCTGCACTACATGACTCGGTAAAGCAGGATGTTGTGGCACGGAGATTGGCGGGATCTACGGTGAGAATGGTCTTTCGGATCCTTACCCTTTACCAACCAGGAGGAGAAGGGGAAAAAATAAAGATCCTGCAGAACCTTCAGTCCCCGAACCCCGAGACCGAAGCGAGTGCCGCGGTTACTGCACTGAGAACGTGGAGCAGGTGGCTGCGCCGATGTACGGACTTGGGAGTCCAGGCTCCGGATCCGAGCCTCCTGGTCAGAGGCCTCCAGCGTATCGTCCAGGCAGTCTTGGAAAAGAGTCAGGATGCTTCTTTCAGAACTTCTTTGGTCAAAAGTACGCTGCAAGTAGACACGAATCCCAGCTATGACAAAGTCGACAACTACTACAAGCACTTGATGGCTGAATGTGAGGCACTTGCAGTTGCAGCGACCAGTGTGCAGATGGTTACAGTGACTACTCCAAGACCGGAGCCAAAGCTGAGACCTATGAAGCCTGAACCCAAGACAATACCAACACCACCGCCTCCCAGGACTGTTCCTACGCCGACGCCTACTACAACAACCGAGGACGGGAACAAGCACGAGAAACCAAAGGGTGAAGTGCCTTGCCGTTTCTTTGGGAAGTCAGCGAAAGGGTGCACGAGAGCGGGCAAATGCCCCTTTCTCCACAGCTGGGAAGGGCTCGACAAAAGGGACAGATGTTTGGCTTGCGGGGGCAAAGGTCATGCGGCTAGAGATTGCCCTACTAAAAAGTCGCCAGCTACTTCTACGAATGGGACACCGAAGCACGGGAATGAGAGGACCACGAATACCCCGACTTCGTCATCTACTACAAGTGCTCGCACTGTTCGTGTTGAGGAGAAACCCGAGGTTGTGCCAGTACCAAACAAAGGCGCTGACGAGAGCTCTACCAATGCGGCCGAAATCAAGGAGGTCCTTGCGGATGTTGGCAAGGTCTTAAAGGCTATGTCGGCAACGACGCTGAAGAAGTTCGGTGTTCAGGATACCAAGGCCAGCGGTGAGAAGGTGAAGTCGGTAAAAAGCAGTGAGGACAGCGATGAAGGTGTCGATGGTTTGCTTGACAGCGGAGCGAGCCACGCAATGAGGCCGGCTTCGAATGTGGAGTACAACTCTGGAAGTCCGGTCAAGGTAACCCTTGCAGGAGAAGATGTTCGTATCTTAAAGCAGAACGACCAGGGCACGATCTTGGTGAAGGAGCAGGGTGAGCCAGTACAACCTATTGTTCCGTTAGGTGCACTCATTGAGAAGTTGGGTTACACCTTGAATTGGGGACCGAAGCAGTTGAAGCTGACGCACCCCACAAAGGGCCCCATCACTGTGAAAGTGCGAAACCATTGTCCTGAGGTGGCTGCTTGTGATGCCCTGAATATGATACGAGAGTTGGAAATGAGTCAGGTACAAGAGTTAAACTCTCACGTTGAAACTTTGCGGGCTCGCTTGGAAGTCTTGAAAAAGGATGATGACAGAGACTGGACAGACCTGCTGAAGGAGTTCCAGAAGACCGGAAAGCGGGGTGTGTTGTTGAAGGCCATCTTGAAGTGCCCGTTTACCCGAACTCTACCTGCCGAGGTTCAGTCTATGCTCCTCGAGGACTTCAACCCGGACTCTGGCGAGAAATACTTGAAGGCTTTGCCTCTGACTCGAAGGAAGCGAAGGGCATTGTTGAGCTCACCAAATTGGGTGGTTTCAATGTTTCAGGGAGAATGTGAGCGTGATGATCCACTGAGGGCTACACCAAAGGCAGGAAAGATCCTGTTTGAGGTTGATGTCAAGGCCTCGAAGTTATGGAACATTCACTTCTCCTCCGGGGTCTACCAGGTTTTGTTGTGGGCGGCTGCAAAGGGCAAGATCTCCGATGTGGTTGTTTCGTTGCCGGATCGAACATGGCACACCTGTCAGACCCCACGACGAGGACCGGAGTGTGAGCCAATGAGGACAAAGGATGCACCGTATGGACGTGATGGACTACAACCCATGCAACAACAACGAGTGCATCAGGAAACCTCCTGCGCAGCAAAGTCAATGTTAATCTGGACTATCGCTATGATGGCAAACAAGGGCAATGTTGGCTTCGCTCTGGAGCTCCCCTCAGATCCGGAATGGCCTCATGAAGGAGAATATCCTTACTCGACCTTATGGAACAGTGAGTTTTGGAAGGCTTTTAAGTCGGTGAGTGGAATGAATGTTTCCTCCTTCTACATGGGCAATTATGGTCACCGGGCGAAGCGACCCACAACAGTCGGGACAAACTACCCCTCCATTGTCAGTCTGGACGGTGACTACAACTTCAGCGATAGCTGTGTTCCACCCTCCCTCCTTTCGAGGAAGGAACTGAAGGCCTGGACCAAGGACTTCAAATGTGTTCTCATGGAGGGCATTTGTGATTTCCATGATGGTTCGGAGTACAGTGAACAGGAGCTGACCGACATGAACGTTAAGCTCCAGAAGCTAACGAAAGAACAAAGAGAAGCATGGAAGCAACACTTGGCGAACGACCACCAGCCCTACCGAGCCGATTGTTCCATATGCATAAACTCCCAGGCGACAGGCTACAAGCATCGACGTATACGGCATCCACACCTATATACGGTTGCCTTTGACCTGGCAGGTCCCTTCTCTAACAAAGGGAGAGACATGGACTTCGATGACTACAAATACCTAATGGTTGCCTCCTACCGATGCCCCAAGGAGTACATCAGTGCCAGGGCGATTCCAGAAGTGGACCGAGAGCTCTATGTGCCGGACGAGGAGTGGGAGACACAAAAGATGATAGTTTGGATCCGTTGGCCTTGGACGTGGAAGCCGAGGTTGGGGATGAATCCAACTGCGAGAAGGTAGTCGAAGGGGGTGAAGACGCAAGGCTCGAGAGCGAGGTGGAAGAGTTGACAAAGCCCATAGAGATGAGGACTATCTATATCACCAGACCTCTGAGAAGAAGGACTGCGCAGGCGGCTTTGACGGCTTCAAAGGAAGTGGTTCTACAACTACGGCAAGCGGGATTACATGTGGAAAGGGTTCACACCGATCGCGCTCGAGAATTCAACTCTCAACAATATAAAACTTGGATGGCGGAAAGCAACCTCAAGCAGTCGAGAACTGCAGGAGGAGATCCAGCTGGAAACAGCACAGCGGAATTGGGTGTAAAGTGGGCAAAAGGGAGAATCAGGGCACTACTACGTTCAGGAGGAGCTCAAGCGAAGGATTGGCCGATGGCGGCAAACCACGCATCTACCTCCCTGTGGTCGAAGGCCTTCCCGTCCTGCCCGGTTACCACTCCACCTGCTGCCCCTTTCGGATGTGAAGTTTGGTTTAGGGCAAAGGCCTACAAGGGAACCAAGGAGAAGAAGCATGAGGTGGTGGGCACCAGATGGAAGAAAGGTTTGTACAGAGGACCCTCTAATGATGTGAGCAAGGGTCATCTGATCATGAGGGAGGATGGTGGTTTGACAGTTGCTAAGAGTGTGAAGTTCAATGTCATGGAACCAGACAGAGACCTACGAGATCTACTACCATTTGGAACCATTGACGACGGCAACTTCGACCAGGAGGAGCCAAGCCCCCAAACCAAGGAGCAGTTGGCCGAGGAGATTGAGTTCATGGCTAAAAAGTTCCTGTGCGATGAAAGCTTCAATTTGTCTGACGTGTTGAGTCTGTACTACAAGTTGGAAGAACTGGGAGATACTGATTTCAGGATTGGAAAGAAAACCGCAGCTACGTCCTGGTACTCGGGCTCCTATGTTCATGGTGGTAAAGCGGGCGTGAGAAGGAACCTCGTGAAGTACCCCAACACTACAAAGTACTTGACAAAGTTTGCTAAGAAGTACGCCGGGGATATGAAGTTCTCTGCGCTGGGCATTGCCAGGAACTGTGAACTGGGCCTTCATCGAGATTCTCATAACTTCCAAGGCTCATGGAACGCAGTGCTTCCCCTAACATCCTTCAAAGGTGGACAGTTGTGGATCATGGACGATAAGGACGACAACAACGAAAACAATCGTGAGATCAGGGTCCTACCGAATGAGAAGGTTGTGGAGGGAAAGATTGTGGAAATGGAACCAGGGAAGATAGTGAAGTTTTCTCCTCGAGTATGGCATCAAGTCCAGCCATGGGAAGGGGACAGGATTGTGATGTTGATGTACACCCCAAGGGCTACCAAGTTAGCCCAGAAGGATGTGGATACCCTGACGGATCATGGTTTTGTGATTGACCCAGAGTCATTGAAACCGGACCCCCATGGAGCAGATGAACCTGGCGAAGAACCTCAAGAAGAAAGCGGTGTTGAACTTCGGGCTCTACGGTTGGAAGAAAAAGAGCTTCATGCCTTTATCGAGTTGGGTGATGAAGATTTAGCTCCCTGCATTGGTGGGACAGACACCCCAACAAGGCCTCCTCCTTACGTTCCTCGAAGGATGATTAAGAAGGCAGAAGTGCAGTTCACTACGGGCATTGAGGACATCCTTGAAGATTGTGTTAAACGCCAGCAACCTTTGGACGTCACCCACACAGTCAGCCTTCAGGATGTGAAGAAGAACCTTGAGGCCTGGAAAGAATCTGCAGTAAAGGAGTTTGTGAACCTCAGGGACAACAAAAAGGCCATCACGGTTCAGAAAAAACATCAGCTACCACCTGGGTGTCAAATCATACCCTGTAAGGGAGTTTTCACTACAAAGCCCGACAAGCAGCATCTTTACAGGCGCAAAACAAGGTTTGTGGGATGTGGAAACTACATCCCGGGCGGCCAGGAAGATATGGATCTCTATGCCACCGGCATCGATGCTACTTCGTTGAGGACTATGCTCTCATACACAATAGGACGTCCATGGGCATATGGAACTACAGACATCAGACAAGCTTTTGTCTTAGCCCCATGGAAGGGCCAAAGGGTTGCTTTACAACCACCAGCTATCGCCTATGAGCTCGGATTGGCGGAACCCGGGGACTATTGGCTGGTGGAAATGGCGCTCTACGGTTTGCGACAGAGTCCAGCCTTATGGTCGCAATTCAGAGATGAGCAGCTGGAGAAGGCAACGTTCAAGGCCGTCATCGAAGGAAAAGAAGAGGAGCTTAAGGTGGTGCAAATGGTCACGGACAACCAAATCTGGAAGATCGTGAGAAGTAATGGTGACCCGGAACCGCTAGGTTATGTGATGGTCTACATTGATGACCTGCTGGTGAATGCCTTGCCGGCCGCAATGGACGCGTTCTACAGTTGGGTTGCAGCGCGATGGGAATGCGATGGTTTGGACGTTCTACAAGAAGGACATCCCATAAAGTTCCTGGGGATGGAAATGCATATGGTGGATGGAGGTATTGAACTAGCACAAGAAGGCTTTGTGAGAGAGCTGCTAAGGGCACATGGGCACGACGGTTCAAGGGCTATGACTCAGGGACCGAAAGAGACCCTGATGATGTCCGCGGAAGAGGAGGAGGCAATCATCAATGCTCAACCTGTTGACCTCACTGGGCGCGAACAGGAGCTGAAGGAAGCCCAACGTCGAGTTGGGGAATGTCTTTGGTTGTCAGGGAGAACGAGACCTGACATTCAGTATGTGACGGCACTCCTTTCAGCGAGAACGACGAGGTGCCCAGAGATTGTGAACCAGGTGGGCAAAAGGCTGTTGAGCTACTTGAATGAGACCATCCATTACAGGATAAGGTTTTCTCCAAATGAACCTGGGGAAGATGTTCTCAGGGTTTATACAGATTCCAGCTTTGCACCGAGTTCCGGAAGAAGTCATGGTTCTGCATGTGTGTTTCTTGGAAAGAATCCTCTGGTCTGGAAATCAGGCCGACAACAGCTAGTCACCCTGAGTACAGCTGAATCCGAACTTCTGGAGGGTGTCGAAGGAACAACACTTGCGAACGCAACAAGGGCTCTTTTGCAGGAGTTGGAAGGAAAACGTTTGGGGATACAATTACATATTGATAATCAAGCAGCCCTACTACTTCTTCAAGGATCAACGGGCTCTTGGAGGACACGTCATCTACGACTACGCGCGAACTACGTGCGGGAAAAGATGAATAACGGGGACCTGACGATTGTCTACGAGCCAGGTCTTACCCAAAAGGCCGACTTGGGAACGAAGCCCTTCACGCGGGAAAGGTTGCAGCAGCTCATGAAGTTGTGGAACGTCGTTGACCGCAGAAATGAAACCACGGCGAATGTGAAGGCCATAGGGACACAGAAAACATGGTTGACCAAACTGCTCATGCTCTGCCAACTTTGCGGTGCAATTGCCCAAAAAGAGCAAATAGAAGCTGAGGTCCCATGGGATTTGTACTTGGTGGTTTTGGTTATAGCCGTGATCGTCATCTTCTGCTGGGAGGGTTTGAAGAGTTGTTGGAAAGGAAAAGATGTACGACTCAGAGCACTTCGAGCGAGGGCGAGTTTCGGAAAAATGACGAGAGCAGAACTCAAGGAACTGCAGAGACTTTTGGCACTCGAGCCGAATGATCTCACAGATCAACAGGGTCTTCGTCTACTGGAACTACGAGAACTTTTTGAGACGACGATGCCAGCGGGAACCTCTCCTGTACCAACAGTACCTCCAGATGTTCCTACGGGTACGGCTTCATCCTCTACCGCACCACCCAGGCCACTTACCAGAGATCAAGGAGTTCAAAAGGATTATACCCCGGCATTCCAAAGGGTGATCCCTGAGCCTCCAGTGAGGGTCGAAACCTTTGCCGGCCCCTTCCATCATGTACCGGGTGCTGATGTGATTCACTTGCAGGCCAATTGCTGGGGATTACGGAACACCGGACGAGCTCAACTCCTTCGTCTATGCCGTTGTTGTGTAGAGAATGGAGGAAGAAGCTTGTATAATAGGTGAGGAGATGGAAACCTCATCCTTCAAGAGAGCCTGGAAAACAGGTGATGCGACGCCTTCAAGGCACCATCAAGGAGGAGTGTGAAAGAACATGCTCTCTTCTGTGGCTGAGGGGTTGTCAATGATGCTTTTTATCCGTGGCTTAGGATCAAGCTTGCGGAACACTGACCTAGGGCCAGCAGTCGGCTAGCAGTTGCAATGTAAAGATGTACAGCATCGCATGACTTAGCCGTCCCGAGCAGTGGTCAGTTCTGTGCGAAAATAACAATCCTTAGCAGTGCGTGCTCATGGTTTCTTGGCGCTGAGTGGTTAAGACCTTGAACTGTGGATCACCTCTGTGAACCAATTCGATACACGGACCTTTAAGTCCTACAACCCTAAACCCTAAACCACAAACCCTAAACCCTAAACCCTAAACCCTAAACCCTAAGCTTCGAAGCCCACCAGCCACAATATAAGGGCTTCGGGTCGAGGCTGGAGTGCCCTAGGGTTCCTTTTAATGGGATCTATAAGGGTTCTTTATAAAGGGGGCGTATATGGGATCTATAATACTAGACTGAACTTAGAACCCTAGCAAAAAATATATAATTTTAGCTGTTTCTTAGGGATTCTAATAACCAAAAATTAAAGACTGTTTCTAAGTACCCCTAAGATAATGCACAGTAGGACTCAGGGGTTTGGGGTTTAGGGCTGAGGGGCCAGGATTATGGACTATGACATAGGGAGAATGTATCAGCAACGATCCGGACCTCTGGATTGTTCGTATTGGGCGGTCGAGGAGTCAGGTGTCCACGAAGCCACAAGAAGCCTTAACCCCGGTCCTTGAAAACCCAAACCCTATGCGCCCCTGACGAGACTCTAATTCCTAAACCATTCCAGGCTACTTCACCCTAAACCCCCACAGGGTCCATTGAAACCCGAGGCTTGAGGCGGACAGAATTTCAAAAGCGTGATTTTTAAATGGTTTCGAGGCCTCTATAAGGCTGTGTCATCATGCAACTTGTACAGCTGCAGAGGCCGAAACAAGAATTGTAGGGGTTGTAAGGTTGCGAGGCAATGCCAGAGCTATTTGTGATCACGCAGGAGGAAATCATTAGCTGATCATGACCTTATCTTAGCTACATCGTCCTTCAAATCTAGCTGCCTCTACAAAAATCCCGCAGCATCTCTAAACCCCAAACCCTAAATTACCTCTTATACCCTAAACCCCGAAGGCCCTAAACCCCTACACAGGGCTTCTGTTACCTAACAAAATTGTATATGGGTGGTTGCCAAAATTGGGGTCTCTTTTTGGGTCCCTATTATAATACGGCACCTAATATTGAGGGTACCCACAAAAGGGACAATAATTTCGGCAACTACCCATAGACCGGGTTGCATGATACATGGTTAGTAACCTACTATTTAGGACAGCTGGAGGTGAATATAGGGAACCCTCCCTAAACAGTACACCGTAAACCCTTCCATCCCTAAACCAACAGCTCTCGAAACCACAGCCCTAAACCCTAACCCTACAAGCCCTAAACCCAAAATCTCTGGAAACGACGCTTGCAAAGCCGAGTTGTTCCCCCCGGCCTGGGCCGATCCGTTGCTTGCCAACGACTGCAGAAAGGAGGCGACAAGGCCCTAAACCCTAACCCCCTAAACCCCTAAACCCTAAACCCTTGTTCTGAAAAGTTCGGGTTTGCGTTTCGGGTTTCGGGTTTGGGGTTTACGGTTTAGAGTTCAGAAATCAGGGAAAAGCTGTATAGGATTTGGAAACAGTGTTGAGAGGCGGGGCCAGGGTGCAATAGCGGTCCGTAATGCAAAAGCGGTCAGTTAAAGAGTTGTTCAAAACGATTATTATCAGGATTGCCACTAGGCTTGCGAATAATAACTTGAGGGTCATTACGAGGGGTACTCGCAAGGTTACCGAAACCAGTTGGGGGTGCTCCGGTGTACCGTGAAGTTTACACGCGGGTGCGAGAGTTCGTGCGTGCGGCAGGGCTCTAGGAACCTTTGCTGTGGGATTTAGGGCTATGCTGGCTTTCTTGGGCACAGTAAAGCGAAGTCTTCTATCAATCTCGTGCAAGCTTGGAACAATGCAAAGGGCTTAGGTATCTCCTCTGTGCCACGGAAAATCAGCTCATAAATTCCAGTGCTGAATGCATTCGCGTTCTGGCCTGATACTAGTACATCTGATCAATACTACTACTTCTTGAAGAATCACACACGAACCTTATGACCTCCTTGGATGACAATTCCAACGCTTTGGCCTGATAGCCGATGCGCTCGAGGGAAGCGCAACGAGCCGGCTGCATAGACTCGGTCGCGCCGAATGTGGTTGGAGTTTGAGCTTTCTTTTTGTTTGCGGAAATCGCTCTACATGGCGAAGGTTTTGCCTTGTATGCTGCGGCTGGAGGACCGGGTTGTAGATTCTTGGGACGGACGACAGCAACCTTACATAGGTAGGGCATTCTTAGCGCTCAGCGGCTGCCAAACGCCCGAAACCCCGTAAACCTAAATCCGAAAACCATATGGGTGGTTGTCAAAATTTGGGTCCCTTTTTGGGTCCTTATTATAATACGGCACCTAATATTTTGGGTACCCAAAAAAGGGACCATAATTTTGACAACCACCCATATCTCCCTGGAGCCCTTGTCTAGTCATATCGAAAGACTTCAATTGTCCCTCAACCCTAAACCCTAGGGTTTCCCTAAGGTTCCCTTACAGTCCTCTAAGGATTCCTTATACCCTCCCCCCTTGAACCACCCTCCCTTAAGGATCCTATAATTCAAGCCCAGTATGTATCGACCCCTCGGCCGAAATGTGGGAGTTTCCGAAAATTAGGGGTACCTAAAAAGGGATCTATAAGGGTTCCTTAAGGGGATCTATAAGGGTTCTATAAAGGGCTTAGGGTTTAGAGTTTCCGAAAGTAGGGGTACCTTAATTTATGGTCCTTATAACACGGATCCTATTATTTAGGGTACTATATTTGGATCCCCTATTTTCGGAAACTCCCATGTAGTACTAGTAAGCCCGACCGCTACTATAGGGGCCTTAATACGTAATTAGAATAGGGTATTGGGGCCACTTGTACTATAAGTATAATTTAATAAGTAGCCCCCAAAATAGTATAAGTAACTATAACCTTAATAATTAAGGCCCCTATATCAGGTTATCCCGGCATATCGTGCAGGAAGCAACCATGCACGAAGCATGCTAAGCTTTGCCCTCCAGTCTCCCATGGCCGGGGAATCCGGGCCGCCGGCACGTGGTGTGAAGGAGACCTCGCACTCGGACGTCTACCCACAAAAACTGTGGGTCGAAGGATTTAGGGTTTAGGGTCTCTGGCGTTTGGGTCGAGGGCTTGGAGTCCTTGTACCTGGGTTGGAGTAGGGTGCTTGAGCTTCGAGGGCTTGAGAGTTCTGGCTCCATAAAAAAACAACGCAGATGCTACCACCGACCAGTTTCGTCCCTAAGGCACTGGGTATCTGCGCAACTGCCATCGACAAGTCTTGTTCCTAATCGACGGGCTTCATGTATACCTATATAGGATGGATTTAGGGCGTGGCATTGAAGGACTGGTTGGGTTCAGGGTTGGCATGTGTGCAGGGGCTGAATAGCAGTATACCCCTAGGCGCTAAGCCATGTCAAACAAAACAAACACAACAAGTATAAACTGCAAAATCCAAAACAACGAGAGCGCAGGGTAGCGTGCTCGAAGTGCATAGTGTTTGAAACCAAGTCTTGCGATTGCATTTTCGAACCTCATCCCATTTTCGAAGCTCATGCCTTCCAAGCCCACAGTCGCACCCTTTGATTATGATAAGACAACAATACTGATGCCATTATCAGGAACCGTGGTAATGATAACGATGATGATATTTGCCGTGATAAGTTGTTGCGGAGTTATTGTAGCAGGAACTCTGAATCATCGAATGCGCATGGTGCTGCCCTTGAGAAATGATGGACGAACCCAAATGAAGGATCAGTCGCAGCAGTTGATCCCCTCCTTGGACAATGCGGTCACTGTTTTCCAGAGTTGCCAAAACTCCGAGGCGAACAGTAACTGCAAGAAAGTGCCGTGAACCCTAAACTTAAACCCTAAACCCAAAGCCCTAAACCCTAAACCCTGTGTGTACAAAGCCCCGAGTTAAGGACCAAAGTGCGAAATCTGAGCCCGAGATCCTCTATCTTAAATCCACCACCTGCTCAACCCAAATAACCACAAGCCCATCCAGGCTTTAGGGTTAAGGGGTTTAGGTCATAAACGAGGTTATAAGTCCCCTAATAGGGGTTATAACCATAGTTACCCTAATTATACCCCCACCTATAACTACACATGAACCTCCAAGTAGGGTTCAGGGCTTAGGGTTCAGGGCTTCTTTTACACATGTTAGACCTTTTGGGGGTTTAGGGTTTCGGGCTTCGGCCCCTGACCCTGAGCTGTAATTCCCGAACTCTGAGGTGCGGGCAGGTACGGGCTGCACGAAGGTTGGTACCTCTGGATGCCCAACATCGGATTTAGGGCGGGGTGGTTTTGGGGTTCAGGGGCTTTTGCGGTCTGGAGGTTCTGGAAAATCTTACAAAATAGTCAGTTATGACCCTATCATAGAACCCCCGGAAGCAATAGGCCATCTTTATCCCCAAAACCCTGAACCCTAATTATACCCGCAAGGTCTAAACTGCCGGGACCTCAGTGTTGGGTGGGACTTTGAAGGTGCTACTGCGTCTCGGGCAACGTGAAGCGTCAGGAAACGGACATAGTCATTCAGGCTTTGAGGATTTTTATCTTCCGGACTTGTGGTGTAATAATTTTCCTTCTGACGGAATTACTACTACGGTTGATGATATAAATCCTGCATGACCCGTAATAAGGAATATACCATAATTCCCATAGCTTAGGGTCCTTCAGGTAACGCAGGATTTATATCATCCCAAAACGCCGCTCCGCTCCCCCAACGGCTTGGGAGCTGCACCGTCGCCGGCGGAAGCGTCGGCACGTGCAAGAAGGGCTCCGTCTGGCGGAAAGAGTGGTCAGGGCTTGGGATTTAGGGTTTAGGAGCTGGAGCCCCGAAACCTGCATTTTGAATGTTGTCGGGGCTCCTGATCAGAAGGCAGGTTTTGGGTACAGGGCCGGGCTCAGGGCTCAAGGGTAACACAGAAGCCCTAATAATTTAGAAGAGGGTTTTAAGATAAGGAACCCCTCCCCCAAAAAGAACTAGTGTAAATATTTCTGAAGACTCCCAGAGCAACGGGCTTCCCTTGACGCCATGTCTGCGGCAAGAGAACTTGAACCTCGGGGTCTCCTATGCACATAGGAAGCAAGTCGAGCGCGGGGTTGAAGGCTAGGGGTTTAACTAAGCGTTCCGGGTTTGGTTTATAGGGGCTTAGGGTTTAAGGGTTCCGGGCTAAGTTTTTAAGGGGCTTTGGGTTTTGGGGGTTTCTGGTCTAGGTTAAAGTCATAGTAAGGGCTCAGGGTTCAGGGTTCGTAGGGCTTAGAGTTCAGAGTGCCACTGTCTGGGAGATATCTTCCGGTCTGACCGGGAGGCTCAAAATTTCCATCTGTTGACACGACCATCTGATCTTAGAGCTGCCTGGGGAACTCGGAAAACTCCACTCTACCCCCGCAAAGGCTCCCAAGCCCTAAACCCCGAACCCTGAAACCCCTGACCGCTAGACCCCGAGACCCCGAGACCCCTAAACTATACTGAACTTAGAACCCTGGCCAAAATTGTAAGTTTAGCTGTTTCTTAGGGATTATAATAACCAAAAGTTCAAAATTATTTCTAAGTACCCCTAAGTAAACCCTAAACGCCCTAAACCCTAAGCATTTAGATGGCCGGCATTCCTGAAGGCCGATGTGGTGGAAACGGCTTCGACTCGGTCCCAAGTATGCACCGACACGTAACCAAAGGCATGCTTGCAAGCTTTCGCTTTCATGGCATGGCGGCGGTAGGACAAAAGTCGTTTTACTACACCATGCAGTGACAATGTAGAATCGAACACGTTGCCCCCCACATCCAAATGAACCCTGGCCCCCAATCTGCTTAGACACCATACGGTTACGGTTAAGTTTGATGAGCTTGACTTCCAAGGGCAGTGTGGCGCCTCGGGTGCAGGATGTAGGTATACAGTGCTCAGTGCTCAGATATCAAATGATGACCCACACACAGAGGATCTGGTAATGGCAGCGCGACGGAGCCCTAAACCGAACACATTAGGACTTAGACTGTCCACTCTGATCAGACGCCTCTCTGAAACGCTCGGGACCTAGAGACGGAGATTAAACGTCTTACAAGTCTCAGCGCCTAGGCTTACAACTCATAGACGCCCAGGCGGTCTTTTCAGGATAGGACATGGAAGTATCCCTGCGCTCTGTGTATTCCTTCTAATTCGAGCTTTGAGCTTTGGGACACAACCTAAGCCCTATCTATGTCACCCTCGGGTCGCTTAGCGATTAAGTCGCAACTGCCTGTGGTATTAAAAACAAACGCTTGGAGGTACTAGAGGGGCCTTAATCATTAGAACAGGGATTTGGGTCCCATTATACATATAATTATAGGAACAGGGATTTCGGTCCCAGTGTACATATAATTATAAACAGGAACCCCCCAAACAGTATAGGTAATAATTTAGTCCGCTTTATTAACATCGAAGTTCATGAGAAGTTGACGAACAGCGTCCAAGAACATACCTTTGGTTAGTAGGGAGTGGAAGAATGGTAGTAATAGTAGCTATGCTTGTACCCCATTCCTCCATTCCCTATTCACCAAAGGTGAGAGAAAGGGAGTCTTCTGAACATACCTCGTGGCCGCCCAACAAAGCGTCGAAGCAAGATAACAGGGACATGTCTGCGTGGCTCCAGCACGACGCAAGCTACTGGGCAAACTGGCCGAGAGTGAAATGCTCAAGTCCGTCTTTAAAGTGCTTGCGGACAGGGTAGGGCGAAGATGGGATGATAAGGAAGGCAGAGGGGGAAACAGTTTGCTTCCACTGCGCCAGAGCACGGTCTAGGGTTTAGGCGGTTTAGGCTTTGGGTTTCAGGCTCTTGCGATTTCGGGGCCTGGGACCCGAACCCCTACACTGACCCTAAAACCCTAAGCCCTAAAACCCTAAATCCTAAAGCCATAAATCCTAAACCCTAAAGCCCTGAAACCCTAAAGCCCTAAACCCCCTAAACCCCCGGAATCCTACACCCTGAGACTCCTAGCGTCTTAGGGTTCAAACCTCCCAGAGACCAGGAGGTCCCCCTGCTGCCCACTTCCCGTTGAGGATGGCTCTTGAAATCCTTATCATACAGTATAGGTTTTTTTTTCACGACCCTTTTGCGTCTCGCAAGATTCACGGTTTAGGATTTAGGGCTTAGGGTGTAGGGTTTAGTGTTTAGGGTTTAGGGTATTTTGTAAGGCCTTAATATTCATTATACCATGGTGAGTATAGTATTACTATAATACATGGACATAGACTGCGCCCAAAACGGCATTGATAATTAGGCACTATCTATTATAGGATAGTTGCCTGCGTACAGGGTTTTGGAATCTCTCTGGGGTGATTACAAACACCCTACAACACCCCAGGACTACCCATACCTAAACCTTAAGCCCTCAACCTGAACCCTACACACAAGCCCTGGATGCTAAACCCTAAACCTCAAACCCTAAACCCTAAACCCTAAACCCTGACCCTGAACCCTAAACCCCAAACCTAAACCCTGAAGCTACACCCTAAACCCCAAACCCTTCAGAGCTTTGCCAGGGCCTGGAACGGCGACAACGTCGGCTGCGTCCCCGCAGCCCTTCCTCCTTGACGAAGCGCGGAAGTAGTCGGAAGCTTTACATACTTGTATCTTTTCGGTCATATCTTGAATTACCAAAACCCTAGTCCTTCCTTTTCCGATCACCATGCCTTCTACATTAAGCCATGTCATAAGACCCTAGGAACATGTCGGTTACCCCTAGGGTCAGGAGCTTTTTGGTCCGATCTGTTGGATCCTTAAGCTCCGGTAAAGGTTGAGGGATTAAAACATAAGGAGTAAGGTACACCTGGACCCTAAGGAACCTGCCTTTTTAGGGTTCCCTCATATTATTTCTTTATATAAGTCCCTAAAAAGGTAGGTTACTTGGGGTTAAGGCAAGGTTCAAGCTTGAACAAGAGCTGTATGTCAATGTACTGAATGGCGATTAGGAAACGTGCGGGGCTTCATGTCTTACGACATATGGCTTATGGCCTGGGGCCTCATATCTTGCGACATGAGGTTTAGATTAGGGAAAGGTTTAAGGCTTCATATCGTAGGATCTTAATCTAAAGTTCAGGCTTTAGGGTAAACCCTATATGCGAGTTTCCGGAAAAAGGGGACCCCAATATAGTGCCCTAAATAGTAGGATCCTCGTCATAAGGACCCCAAAATAAGGTACCCGGAATTTTCTCGGAGACTCCTATGTAAAATGAGTAGTTGTCAAAATTAGGGTCCCTTTTGGAGTCCTTATTATAATACGGCACCTAATATTTAGAGTACCCAAAAGGCGCCATAATTTGACAACCACCCATGTGGTACCCTAAACCCCATAGATCCCTTATAGGAGCCCTTTAAAAGGAACCCTTATAGATCCCTTGAAAGGTACCCTAATTTTCGGAAACTCCACTATGGTACATGAGTCATATCGGCTCTTTGCTGGCTGGTTTGATCCGTATGGCTTCTTGATTATGGTAACTTAATTTAGATGCCTTAACAAGCACCCGGTCACCATAATACACAAACCATGTTACTTACTATGGCTCCCTATTATGGTAGCTTAGACTAGATACCTGAACAAGAACCCAGGCGCCTGCACCGCGACCCCGGAGTGAGGGCACCGAGCTCGCCCGCGAGGTCGCCAGGACACTGGGCAGGGGAACTTGGTTTTCGGCTTAGGGCTTAGGATTTAGGTTTAGCGTTTTAGGGTTTAGGGTTTAGGGTTGAAGTTTGAGGGGTTTAAGGTTGAGGGTGTAGGGTTTAAGGGTTTTCGGTTTGGGGCATACGGTTCGAGGGTTTGGATTGGGTTGAGGGCTTAGGGTTTGAGGGTTTAGCATGTAGAGTTTAGGGATTCAGGGGTTTAAGGATTCCGGTTTAGGGCTCAGGGTTCTAGGGTTCAGGGCTCAGGGTTTAGGGTTTAGGGTTCTAGGGTTTAAGGGTCTTCGGTTTTAAGGTTCAGGGATGAAGGTTTCGGATGGTTTCCGACTTCGGCGTCCAAGGGCTCTACGGCTCTACGGTTGATCCATAATAAGGAATATGCCATAATTCCCATAGTTTAGGATCCTTAAGGTAATGCAGGATTTCTATCATCAACCGTAGGATGCGAGTATAAGGGCTCAAGAAGAGCTTGCATGGGACGGTCAGAAGCTTTGGAGCTTAAGGCGTAGGTGGTTTCTGCTAAAGGCGTCATGTTCTTTTGGTCGGTTTAGGGTTTAGGGCTTAGGGGGGGTTGGCGTAAGACTTCATCATGGGCTGTTCCTCGGCCATTGGCTTGAGGGTAACCTGCGTCTATTTATGAGTTTCCGAAAATTAGGGGTACCTTATCTTGGGGCCCTTATAATAAGGATCCTACTATTTAGGGTACTATATTAGGGTCCCCTCTTTTCGGAGACTCCCATTTATGTGTGTGGTTGTCAAAAGAATCTTTCTAGGCAGCCTAAATATTAGGCGCCGTAGTATCCTAGGTACCTAAAAAGGGACCCTAATATTGACAACCACCCTATGTGAAGCATAAAGTGCAGTAAGGGTCTCGACACCTAAAGCAGGGCATGAAGTAGGCACTTGGAGGGTCGGGGGACTTAGTAAGTAGGTAGTAAGTAGACTTATAAGTACCCTAAACGGGACCTTAATTGGTGTTATGGTACTTATAAGTCCCTAAAAATAACCAGTTACTAAGTCCCCCGACCCTCCAAGCAGGGACTCTTTGCTCTTCGAGCGCGAGGTTCCCGGAGACGAACGTCTCCGAATGTACGGGCTCAGGCATGTTCAGGATTGCGGGGGGTTAGGGGGCAATTATGGCATATTCCTTATTATTATGGGTAATGGACAAAAAGGTGGGGCCGGTGCTGCAGGGATAACAACCAGACGCAAGCAATGTTAAATCCTGCGCCCAGTGAAAGACTTCTTTAGGCGATGCGCCCTCCCCCATTGAAAGATCGGGCACCCAGAAGCCAACGAAGGCCCTCCATCCCTCCGAATCGACGTCTCCCGCGGCGCGAAGCAGCCTGCAGGGTCCGCTTCACCTTTGGGATCTGGACCTTTGCAAAGAGACTGAATCTCTCCAGCCTCTAACTGGCCTGTGGCCTGCATCGCCACCTCGCTTTTGAGGCTCCAGGGACACCCTCCCCTGTAAAGCCGCGAAACGGCAGAAGAGTGCGGAAAATTCCCTGTGCACCTATAGACTGCAACACGGCCATCCTCAGACAGCAGGAGCAGGATATATATCATCAACCGTAGTTCCGTTCTTTTCTCAAACCCCTGACCTGAACCCTGTAAACCTTCCTTCTCTGAAACTCCCGGGCTCGAAAGAAGCAACCAACAAGTTGGATTCTACTCGTGCTCCCCGCCTAGGTGCAGCTGCGAAGGCACCTTGACTATGGCGGCTTCTTCATTTGCTTAGTTTAGGAGTTGTTTTTCAGTGGGGTGGGGCAGCAGGGCATTTTTTTGTCCTCTACTAGACTCGATTCGCCAACATCGTGCTGCCAAGCGGCTGCTCTTTCAATAACACAATACGCAATAACACGCTATTACTGTCAGACCAGGTCAACCCCTTACAAGGCCTGACCCTAAGAATGGGAAATCTTCTTCTGGGAAAAAGCCTAGGGTTTAGGGATCAACGAAAACCGTCACAATGAGGACATAGGACATTGTCCTGCTTTCAATCTGCAAGAGCAATGACTCAGCAATAAGAAACGAGGAAGCTTCGTTGCTCCAAAACCTAAACCGTCAATGCAATAATCTAGGGATAGTGGGAAATCATGGGGACTCCAAACAAGCCCTGACATGTAAACGGCCAAGAAGTCCTCACGTTTCGGAACAGGGGTTCAGGCGCTGAGGCTTGGAATTAAGGGCGTGGAGGGCAAAGGACTGTGGAGCTTGGGATGAAAGGGTCTTCTCGACTCTGATGCCTTAGCAGACCTGAATGCTACGACCAATACCCAGGTCTGAATGTTTCGAAAAAGTAGCTATCTACTTCTATCCCCTCTCCTTATAAAAGCCGGCAAGAGCCGTATCTAACCCTACGAAACCTCATTAAGCACAACACTCTACCAAATCCTGAATTATTCTGTTTACCAGGGCACCTTTATTCAAGACCCTAAACCCCTAAACCCTCAACCCTGAAGCTTCAGCCGAGGTCTGGGCTCTGTCGCGGGGTGACCTGCAAACTCGTCCGAGACGACCTCCGGCCCACGCGCGGTCTGCCCTCTCAAAAATTGACCCTAAACCCTAAACTCTAAACCCCTGAACCCCTAAACCCTAAACCCTAAACCCCTAAACCCTAAACCCCAAACCCTAAACCCTAAACCCCTAAACCCTAAACCCTAAATTGACACGAAGCCACTGTTCGCGCAGTCGTCGGGTTCAGGGGTGTTTGGGTTCTTGGGCCTAGGCTTAGATAGGGATCTAAGGGGTTCCTGCATACCTGGAACCCAAGGAACCTACCTTTTTAGGGCTCCCTAACATGATTTCTTTATGTACGTCCTGAAAAAGGTAAGTTATTTGGGGTTAAGGCAAGCACTTGCAGGCCTCAGTGTAGACCCTAGAGGTAGATGGAGCCTTAAAGTAGAAGCCCAAAAAGTTGGAAACCCGATAGCCTCAATCCTTAAGAGTCATGTATAGGGATTCCCGGCACTACTTGTCCTTAATCCGGTTTCCAACTTTTTTGGGGGTGTACTACCGGGCGAGGCATGATTACTGGGAGCTCCGGCCAATCTCTAGACTCCTCGAAAAGCCAACCCCTAAGTCCTGCTTCAGTGTTTCAAACTGGTTCCCCATAAACCCTAAGCGCCAGAAGCCCCCTAAACCGAACCCTAAACCCAAAGCCATAAACCCTAAACCTTAAACCCTAAACCCTAAACCCAAAGCCCTAAACCCTAAACCCAAGCCCAGAAGGCCGTAAGCCGTAAACCCACTGTGTCCTCAGGGCTCCTTTAAAGAGTTACTCATTATAAGGGTACTATAATTAAGGGGCTCCTCTGAAGGGCTCTGCAAGGGTGGTTGTCAAAATTAGGGTCCCCTTTTGGGTCCGTATTATGGTACGGCACCTAATATTTAGGGTACCCAAAAAAGGGGCCATAATCGTGACAAACCACCCAATAAGGGTTTAGAGTCTTCCGCACCTTCTTTTGGGATCCCCGAGCATCAGAAGGCCTAGACCAGCCCCTTGAGGCCCTCCTTGGAGGGTCGGGGGACTTAGTAAGTAGGTAATAAGTAGGCTTATAAGTACCCTAAAAGGGACCCTAATTGGGGTTATGGTACTTATAAGTCCCTAAACAACCAATTACTAAGTCCCCCGACCCTCCAAGTAAATCCTTTTGCCGGACACCGACAGCTCCTACGTAGACCGCCAGAACCCCAAACCCCACCAAGGAAGCAGGGTCTGGCTTCAAACCTTGTTTACATGTATATACAATAATCGCAACTGTGACTAGTATTACTGTTGATCTAATTTTTATGATTGCGACTATTGTTGTTACCATTATAGCTATGAGGATGCTGGATTGAGGCCCTGGGTATGTCAATCAAACACGGGCTTAGCCGCGGGCCTCAAAACCCGTGCTTCAGCGGTATTTGCTTTCGGCTGAAGGTTTAGGGCTCTGCCCTAAACCCTAGACCCTGGGTTTCGAGCCATGACCATGTTCACGGGTACTGTGCATCACGAGTTTGGCATTGGTGATTTACAGGCTTGTCGCGGACTAAGCACGGTTTGTAGAACACCCTAAACTCCAAACCCTGAACCCCTAAACACTGATCCCCTAACCCGTTAACCCCAAACCCATGTACTTTGAACCTCCACCCCAACCTGGAACCTATGTGGCCACACCAGTGGTTTTGCATAAACCTGGCGATCGTGCACGGTTTCGGTTGAGGGTTTAGGTTCAAGGTTTCGTCAGGCAACCTTGAATCCTAAACCCGAAACCCCTGGCAAGGTCACACAGGAGGTTGAAAATCAAATTGCACTCTGCAAAAGTATAATAAACCAGTAAATGTAACTGAGCTTCTAGTCTAGAGAAAGTCTCGCCCACACAACCCAAATACCCTTGACCACCAAATTCAATGCAGCCCATAGCATGGTAATCATGAGATATAGGGGTATACCGCATGCCATCAACCTTGAAGGAGCTTTCCTCATTATGGTACCAGAAGGCAAACCCCTTCAAAGAGCCTAGTAAACCCCCTCACCAACAAACCTGCTACCTTAAATCACAACCACTCCGAACCTTTGGTTCGTAGATCCCTAAAGCCTCAACTCCATTACCCTTCACGCCTACGTAGATCCTTGGCCGTAGTACCTTTTTGTTGGATAACCTGTTTTATGGTTAGAATCCGACTCTCTAAGGTAACCGAGACATTTGAGGTTCTACGAAAACGCCTTCTAAACCCTGACAGCCACAAAATTTTGCGGGCCTTAACCTGAAACTGTAACTTTAAGGCAAGCTAGGGTCCTAGATGAACTTGTGACTTGTGCTCACAGAGGCCGTTTCTGACCCTTATGGAGCCCTTCCTGGGCCACTAGAAAAAAGAACCCCTTTTCGACCCCTTATCGAACGTTGTCAAACCCTGTTGTATAAATCCCGTTTAGAAGCCCTGGCGAAACCCTAAACCCCTAAACCTGACAAAGCGCAAACATAAGTGTGTCTTCACGTGGGGCCTCGGTGAAAGGACCGGAGGCGCGACCTCTTCAGGGCTTCCCTTACGGCCTTAAAGACTAAGTATAACGATCCTTTATCATATAGTGGTGGCTATTATAATGAAAGTACAAAGGTGGAACGGTCATATAATATAATGAGCCATAGTATAAGGGAGCAGGGCGCCTACATTTGGCGGCAATTTGGGTCTCGGAATCATGGAGGGTGTGCTTAGGGCTCAGGGTTTTTGGGGTTTAGGGTATGGTGGTCGTTGTGGTTGGAAGCCTGCCTTACCGTGTTATACAAGGCTCATTGGGCGCTACAGTGATTTTTGGTAAGGGGCTGCAGGGATGGCATTAGACGCCCTGAGGCTCATGTACCTCGTAGGATTTTGTCTGCTTCACCCTAAACCCTAAACCTCTAACGGGTTCCATGTTGCAGCTACTTACCCATTGCCTCCATAGTTGTTCCTGTTTCGGATTCATATTTAGGATCCTATAAGGTAATCCCAACAAGGAACTACTATGGAGCCCAAATGTAGACTACATTGGGTCCATGGAACCTTAAGGACAGCATCGCTTGCTATGGGCCTTACGGATCAAGGCGCCGCGGGCAGTTCGTAGTGCTCTTTTCGGGTAACCCTGAAGTTCAGGGTTGGGGGTTTAGGGTTTGCTCTTGTAACCATGAAGTTAAGGGTTGGGTTTAGGCATAATTTGGGGTCGTAGGGCTTATGAAGTTTCTAGGTTGAGGGCCTTTGCTGCCCCGGGTGCTGGGGTTTAGTGCTTCGGATCCTCGTGCTCGGAGTTTGGGGCTTGACCTTTCGAGGACTTCTGGCTCAAAACAAAGCTACCATCCGCACCCGGCGGCTGCTGGATGCTTGGGCGGCAGCTTGTGCGCTCCAATTGTCCCATTCATTGAGCCGTGAACAGTTCCCATTATTATTATTACTATTATTATTATTATTACTTATTATTCTTATTATTCTTATTATTCTTATTATTATTATTCTTCTTCTTATTATTATTATTACTACTATTATTATTATTCTTATTATTCTTATTATTCTTATTATTCTTATTATTCTTATTATTCTTATTATTATTATTCTTATTATTCTTATTATTCTTCTTCTTATTATTATTATTACTACTACTACTATTATTATTATTATTATTATTCTTGTTCTTATTATTATTAGTATTTTTATTATTATTATGATTATTATTATTACTATTATTATTATTACTATTGTGTTCTCCATGGCCAATTCCGACAGCACTCTGAGGGCCCCCTTCAGCTCGGCAACTTCTTCCTGCAGTTGGTGCACCCTGTCATCAGAGCGTGCCAAAGCCGCGCAGTGGTCGTTGTGAAGATTGTTCACGTAAGCGACGATGGTCTCCACCGGTGCGCTCGAGAGGACATCGGAGAAGGGCGCAGGGACAGAAGCCACCGGACTGGGCGCAGGCGGCGATGAATAGACTGGAGCTGCTAACAGGATGGTTTCTCCTTCGATGTCGCCGTGGAAACCCTCACTGTGAATTTCCACACAGCATGTGGCATCATTAGGGACAGGGCCAAAACTGCCACGTGCGCTCTGGATACATGAAGAACTCTTCAAAAGTAAACGTCCTTTTCGAGGTAGTTACTGTCCGACAACTCAAAGTCTCAAATCAACACGGCCCCGAAACCCCTGATTGAGCCACTCGGGTGAAAGCCACGCATCCTGGCTTGATCCTCTTAGACTCTGAACCAACCTCCAGACCCTGACCTCAGAGCCAAAATCCTGCAACACCCTTCTAGAGCTCCGGCGTACGCCTTAACGCCTGCAGCTCCGAAACATACAACCTCAACCCTAAGCCCAACCTGCGGAAGGGTGGTGCACGTCGTCGACAGGCTAGGACCAGGAGGGCGCGCAAAGAAGTTCTCTTGGACTTGCAACGGGGCCTTGCACCAGAATGCCAGATTTCAGCAGGTCGTTGAGAACTATTCTATGGTACACTCCGAAATCCTGTTCTACCCATGGGCTCCATAGTAGTTCTTTTTGGGGATTCATATTTAGGATCCTATAAGGTAATCCCAACAAGGAACTACTATGGACCCTATGGGTAATCAAATAATGATGTCGGTTTTCGGGCACGGATCCTCTGAAGCTTCAACTTGGTAAGATTCTGGGCTTGACTAACCAGTGGTTTTGGGGTTCCTTTAGCTCTTTAGCTCCTTATTCAAAAGGGATTATCATCATCCCTGGCTCCTCAGCTCCTCCAATATCAAAGGTTAGTTGATGATGCGATGCTTCCAAGGTTTAGAGCTGAGGCTGCAGGGTCTGGGGCTTCGGGGTTTACATAGAGTTTAGATTTAAGGGCTTTAGGGGTTTGGGGTTTCGGGTTTACATATGATGCCGATGGCTTGACGGCCACCCCCCACCCCCCAATTTACACACACACACAAAGAATCTTATGGTCTACCTAAGTGCTACTGCAAACCCTTCACCCTATATCCCACATCCTAAATTCAAAAAACGGCCATGATCCACCCCACAACCCCAAAAGTATGTAGCATCAATAGCCTTTTCCAGGTGTGGGGACAATATGTCCACCTACTTTTTGTGGTTTATAGTTTACTACAAATACAATAAGGAACCCCAAATTAGGATGCGTAGGCAAATTATTAAGGCCACGATACTAGGTTTCCTTTTGAAAAGAGCAGACATTGACCCGGCTAAGCCCCGGTCTGGCCTGCCAGGGCTGTTGGGATAAGACCATGGAGGCCTGAGCGGCTCGGGTTTAGGGATGGGTTTAGGGTTTAGGGTCTAGGGTTTAGGGTTTAGGGTTGTTTTTGGTTCGGGTTTTAGGTTTCGTTCTTGAGAAAGGGTAAAAGGTACAGGGTTTAGGGTTTAGGGATTTGCTTTTCTTTTGGCTCGGGCTGAGGATCTTTGTTTTGGAGAGGGAGGGGGTTTAGGGCGGCTTATGTGTAGGGTTGGGATTTCGAGTTTCGAGTTGCAGGTTTAAGGGGCATTTGTTGCTTCATGTCGGATTACGGGGGTTCAGGCTTCTGAGTTCTGGGGGTGACGGCTTCGGGTGTAGGTTGAAGTGTGAAGGCTTTGGGCCTTGACATTTCTGCTGCTGCTAGAGACTCAGGGCTTGCACCGAACGTCAAACAAAGGACTATTTGACTACAGGTTTGGTAGACAAAGGCAAGACGCAAGCACGGCCTAGTAGCGTCCCGGAATATTTTGTGACGCCCTGAACCCTGCAAGCCCCAAAAGCCCTGAACCTGGCGCCACCTAAACTAACACCCAGCCCTCAACCTGACCGAGACCTCCGAATCCTAAACCTGAAACCTGGAACTCCAAAGCTCATGCAAACTCCAAAAAGAAACTATCGACCAGGCCCAAACCCACAAATCCCAGCTCTTAAACCTTAAACCGACCGAATCGCAAGACAGCCCAAATACTTACCCTGAACCATAATCCTAAATCCTACAAAGCCTTGAACCGTCATACTCCAGCCCCACACCTTACGTTCTTAATCCTTACCTGGGAATCCAATACTCTCTTTTTCTTGTCAAGGGATCCTGCAAACAAAGTGTCAGAATCAGGCTAATGTAGGAACCTGAGTAAAAAACCTTGGGCCTTTAGTAGGGTTCCTTATATGAATCCTACTATTCTGGGATCATAGGCCCAGGTTTCTTCATCAGGTTCCTACATTATTCTTTTGCAAACCTTTCATGACTTCAGGAAAGGCCTATGAACTTACCTGTGGTTAGTAGGGAATGGAGGAATGGGGTACAATTATATCTACTATTTCTACCATTCTTCCATTCCCTACTAAAGGTAAGGGAAGCCCACGCTCTGCAAGCCACCGGGGCTCCGCGCTCCCCTTGGCCCGGCTGTCGCCGCGGGCACGACGTACCTTGCGGGCTTCAAGTCTCGGGAAGGCTCTGGGGCTTCAGGGTTTAGGGTTTAGTGTTGAGGGGTTTAGGGCTTAGAGACTTCGGGGGATTTAACAGTCTAACCTTAATCTTCTGAGTTCTGATTCTGTCGGGCCCCTCGCAGGTCTTGTGGGAAGGAGCCTTACCGACATACCTCTGATTTTAGGATTTTCTGCAAGACTGGGCTTTTATAGGGCTTGGGGTACTTCTTGCTTCAACGGAAATGCATGTTTTTATTACAGCCGATTCTCTTGCGCCGAGATCCGCCAAACTCCTGTATCCTACAAGCTGGGGCAAGCAGGAAGCCAAACCGAAAAACTCTCTAGCAAGGGACTCGAGATTCCTCAACGATCAAGGAACTTTTCACTTCCAAATGTGGTGCTCTATACTCTATACTGGTAAGATGGTACAAGCCTCTTGGGGATATGCTTCGGGAAGACCATGTAAGGTATAAAGGTGGGGAGTAGCTGGTAAGTATACTTTCGGTGGTGCGTCGGTATGGCTTGCTGGTTGCTTGTTAGCAGTTCTTAAAGCCCACTCATTGTAGGGTTTAGGGTATGAGGTTCATACTACCACTATAGAACCTAAAGCCATTGTAAGGATGGTCATTTGGGACATAGTTCCATAAATGTCTGTGCTGATGGTAATGAGTGGTTCTGGGTGGGGTGGCGTGGGCTTGCGGGAGCGGTTCGGCAGCTCGGGACAGATGCTGGGACAAACGAGAGCCTGGAGAAAGTGTGGGGCGAGGGTCGGGAGTCGGGAGAGGCTGGGAGAGCTTCGGAAGAGCTTTAGGAGAGCTCCACCTCTCATGACATCCCTTTAATTCGTACAACAAGCCCTTAGCCATATAGCCGGAGCCTGCTGATGCGCGTCCTCTCTGCGAAGGACGGCTCCTTCCGTGGTGGCAAGACAGAGACTCCAATATCCCTTAATTAAGGAATATTCCTTAAATCATAAAAGGGATCCTACTATAATTTAAGGTATGTTCCTTAATTAAGGGGTATTGGGCTCTCTGCGTACCTATGCGGGCAGTGCCCATGATTTCGGATTAACGGTTTGATGCTTGGGCTGACGGGTGTCGGGTTTTGCAGTGAGGGTTCACGGTGGAGGACTTCAGGTGTACGACCCAGGATTTATGTTTAAGCTTTGGTGATCGGAACCTAACCTAATGGTTCAAGGGAGCTGCATTTCTCAAAGATTTGGGCTTCGGCTTCTTTAGTTAATGCTATGGGATTGACGGTACGGGCCGACCTTCGCCTAAAGTCTCACGCCAGAATCCGCAAAAAAGTCGAGGCCCGGATCGAGAAAGGACAGAGTTTAGGTCTGGTCGTGGTAGGTTTACACAGACCTTTCCTAGAATTGATATCGAACCTGGTTCAACGGGGATGACACTGGAATGCTGCGTGTGCTTCCTTTCTAAAGGTACCTGGTTACTCCAGACTGGGCGTAGATCTGAACCCATGCTGCTAAACGCTAAATGTACCTGTATTACCAGGATTCTTTCCTAGAACTCTCAGCTATTACTACCAAAAAATAAAAAGTATATTCCTTATGGTGGTAATATAGGGATTATTATTTTTATTTTTTGGGGGTTTCTTAAGCAAATAGTAGATTACATCCCACGAAGGACCAGGGAGGGCTCCATCAAGGATACTTGGGAGGTACTGGTTGTCAAAGCTCGTATTTAGGATCCTGTAATGGCACGCAAGAAAGTTTTCTATGCTGGGTTAGGGTAAAAACCCCGACACCCGGAAACCTGAAGCAAGCCCCTCAACCGAAAACCCATAATACCATAAACCCGAAACTCCTAAACCCCCAACCCCAAACCCTAAACCATAAGAGCCCCACATTCTCAAGCAAGCCCCAAACCCTAAACACCAGAAACCCTAAACCCTAAACCCTAAACCACCGTAAACCCCCCTTAACCACAAGAGCCCCACACAGTCTCAAGCAAGCCCCAAACCCTGAAGCATGTCCTGGGCCTTCGAGGGAGCTACGGTGGATGGATCCGGCGCTGGTGGCGTGGAGTCTCCTGCAGCATTCTGAAAAAAGAAGGTTTAATAAAAGGGGAAAAGGAGGGACCCTTAATGGGGACCCCTACCCTATAATGGGCTATATAATGGGTATATAATAGATATATTAAGGGTATATACTTAGCGGTCCTTATTAAGGGTCCCTGCTTCTACCCTTTGATTTAAGGTTTAGGGCTGTTTCTGGCTGGATTTTGGCTAGTGGTTTATATCGAGATATGGTTTAATTAGGGGTTTAGGGTTTAGGGAAAATCTCTAAACCATGCACACCCCCAACTCGAAGCTTGATGCCTGAAGCCTCAAGTCCCTGGACTTTAAGCATCCTTGACAGTTCAATGCTTAGGTACGGCCCCCATACAGTAAGAGTCTCTGATGGGGCGACGATTAAGGTCCTTATATATCTATATGGGCGGTTGTCAGAATTATGGTTCCTTTTTGGGTCCCTACTATAATACGGCACCTATGATTTAGGGTACCCAAAAAGGGACCCTAATTTTGACAACTGCCCATATTATGAATGATATTCAACTATTAGGATACCCAGTAATCTAAGAATAAAAAGGCCTCTCTTTTTGGTATTGGGTACCTTTATAAGGAACCTAGGACTACAAAAAAGGAATAAGGGTACTACTGGGCATCCTAGATTACTGAGTGGGGGCCGCGCCCAAGCTCAATGCTTAGACTCGGAGCCGATGGCGCTGACGGCTGTGAGCCTGAAGGAGCCCTCAAAGGAATCCTCGTCACTATACCCCCCCTTAAAGGGAACTCCAGAAAGTTGGAATATGGATTAATGGTAGGATCCCTTATAACTTACCTTAAAGGGGTTAGGATAATCATATTCCAACTTTCTGGCTTCTACTGTAGAACCATAATCAAAGCAGTCTGTCTAATGTTCTCTTGGGTTTTTATATGAAAAAATACAACATATTTCGTTCACAGGAGCCCCGCGGAAATGTGACGGTTTAAGGTTTAGGGTTGAGGTTTTTAGGGCCTTAAGGTTTAGGGCTTGAGACACCAGACTTTTTTGGAACGGCTACGGTTTACCTGAACTGGCGAGTTTAGGATTGACATAGATCCCGAGATAGTCAACCAACTACCAGCCATTTGGGGATGCAGTACGGTATGTGTTGATGCCAAGGAACCCGAAGAAATCCTATCAGTAATTGCTCAGACCTCCCTAAAACCCTAAACCTCTAAAACCTAAACCCTTTCTATATTGCAGCCTTTTCTTAGCTTCCGTGAGTAGTGCCATGAGCTCAAAGCCCGGACATCAGGTTATACTTCTCAAGACCGACACTGTTGTTTGCTTCAATAGACAATCCACAACTTAGAAGCTGCCCCCACCCAGTTATAGTGGTATAATAGGAATATAATAGGGCCCTATTATAATCCTTATAGTCACTATTACAGGGTGTGGGCAGCTTCTACATCGATCGGGCTTGTACTGCTGGGTTTAGACTTCAGCGTGCGTGAGGACCCAACATGGAGGAGGATGCGACATGTGAAATGCAGAGGCCCCTAGATGCAATATGATCCCCAAAACCCTCAATGCTATACATCGTAAGACACCAATTCAGGAACCTAGACCCTGAAGCTTTACGTCATTTGCGCCCGGACCGGCCCTATGTTACACTCTTGGGAGGTGCCGCCACCTCGTCTCTGCTGCAGTTGGTTCGTGAGGAGCTGGTGCATCAGCCTTGCGCTTGGGTCGTCAGATCGTCGTCAAGTGTTGGGTTTGAGGATACATACATGGGAGTTTCCGAAAACAGGGGACCCTAATATAGTACCCTAAATAGTAGGATCCTTATTATATGGACCCCCCAAAATGGTACCCCTAGTTTTCGGGAACTCCCACATACATGCGTGCATTTAAACATGCACACATCCATACTACATTTGATTTTAATGTATTCTATACAGGCATGCACGCATGCATGTGTAGTACAGTGCGTGAATATACATATGTATTAGAAAATGTCACTTGATATCCTGTCATGTTTTATAATATGTGAGACTACGTTTGATTCTGATGCAATCTATTCTATAACCAGCCGTGGCGATTCTCGAACCCTGAGTCCCACCCTTCTCAGGGGCCAAGCGACTGTTGCTGCTGCTGCATCTGCTGCACGATCAGCTGCTGTTGGGCCAGCAGCGCGCCCTGCGCGTCGGAGAACGGCGGCGTCGAGGCCCTGGGAGAAGGAGCATGTTCTTCTTTGGGGGATCGGGGAGACAGTGCAGCTGCCTCAAAAATACTCAAGCCTGAATATATGCTCTTGGGCAAAGCCGAAAAAATCAACAGCCCCAAACCCCCCCCTCCCCTACACGCTAAACTCCAAAAGCCCGTTGACCCGAAATCGCAAGCATTAAACCCAAAAAGCCTTATGCCCTAAACTCTAAACCCCGAACTCCTGAAACTCTAACCCCAAAAATCTAAACCCCACAAGCTCTAAAGCCTCTACCAAAAAGACCCTAAAGCCAAAGACTATGCCATAGACCCCAAGAGCCCTCAAAGTCCTAACTGAAACCCTCAATGCGCTAGAGGCCTTGAAACCCAAAGACACCCTAAAGCCCTTTTAAAAGTTAAACTTTTAGCCTCCTTATTATAGTTCATATAGAAACCCAAAAAGTTAAAGTCTAAGGAGCCAACCAGACGAACGCCAAGCAAAGACACCCTAAAACCCTCAACCTAAGCCACAAAGCCCTCAAAGCTGTAAAACCGACAACACACACTGAAACTCTAAACCCGAACCCCCAAAAGCGCTAAGAAGCCCTGAAACCTGAAAAAAAAAAAAAAAACGAAACCCTCAGCCCTAAACCTTTACAGCACTAAAAGCCCTAAACAACCACAAAAGCACCCTGAAACCCCCAGCCCTAAACTCTACAACCCTAAAAAGCCCTGAAACCCCCGAAGCACCCCGCAGAAAAGATGCCAGCTCTAAACCCTAAACCCTAAAAACCAAAACCAGCGACCTCGAAATCTCCGGCTCCGCCGGTCGTTGTCCGAGCCTTCGGCACGATTCAAGGACGAAGTTTAAAAGGCTTCGGGGCTTGGGATCTAGGCCTTTTAGGGCTTTAGGGATTCAGGGTTTAGGGCTTCGGATTGGGGAGTAATTTACACAGTAGGGTTTTCGGCTCAGGGTATATAGGGCTCAGGGCTTGTTTAGGATTTAGGGCTTAGCATTCAAGGGGTCGCGGTTTAGCATGTCGTGGCGTGGTGGCTTCAGGGCAATGCCCTTGGCGCCTATCGGGTGTAGGGCTTCAAGGCTGAAGGCGTCCGGCTTTGATGGTGTCTTTTTTGAGGCGGGGGGGGGGGGGGGGGAGGTTCGGGCTTGCCGGGAATAATACCTTAAGAACCCAATAGGGATTCAGAACAGGTTGAGGGTGGTGGTGGTAGTAGCACCAGAGTAGTAGTAGCAGTAGTAGTGGTAGTACCAGCAGCAGCAGTCCTTGTCGCGGTACTCACTCTCGTACAAGCAGTGGTGCTGGAACCAGTACTCGCACTCGTACTAGTCCTAGTACTACTGGCCCAAAACCCAAGCAACTAAAAGTTGAAACTTTCAGGATCGGCTACCTGACAAAGAGCCCCGAAAGCTGAAAAGTTGAGTTTACGGCCAATAAGATAAATACCGGAACCCCCATAGTTGGTAGTCCCTTCGGTTGATGATATAAATCCTGCAAAACCTTCAAGACCCTAAACTACGGGAATTATGGTATATTCCTCATTATGGGTCATGCCGGATTTATATCATCAACCGTTCTACTAGTAGGACAAGAAGCAGCTGTAGCAGTAAGGGCTTCCAGAACAGCCAAGGTCTATACTGAACTTAGACTCCTAGCAAAAATTACAATTTTAGCTGTTTCTTAGGGAGTATAATAACCAAAGATTACAAATTATTTCTTAGGGATTATAATAACCAAAGATTAAAAATTATTTCTAAGTACCCCTAAGAGGTCCGTTGGCTGGGTCAGCGGCTGACCCTTGAGGCGGCGGTTCTCATCCTGACTTCCCAGAGACTCCAATATCCCTAGGGTTTAGGGTTTAGGGTTTAGGGTTTAGGGTTTAAATCATATTAGGGATCCGACTATAATTTAAGGTATATTCCTTAATTAAGGGATATATTGGAGTCTTTGGGTTGCTTTGGATCACAGGGGAAAAGGAGGGACCCTTAATGGGGGAGCACTACTCAATGGGCTATATTAGCGGCTATATAATAGCTATATTAAGGGTATATACCTAGGGGTCCTTACTAAGGGTCCCTCCTTTTACCCTTGGATTGGAGTTTTGGAGACGATTTACCAGACCATCGCCCAAGCTTTTTCTCACCGGCCAATTCACGAAAGCAGACTTTAACTGCACTGGTCTTAGGAAAAAGGTCTGCAAGGCCCATCGGAAGGCAGAGTAGGTTGCCGTCGTATACTTTATACTTGTTACCGGTGCGAGTCCATGTGGGAGTTTCCCTAAATATGGGACCCTGATATGGTACCCTGAGTAGTAGGATCCTTATTCTAAGGACCCCCCCAAATAGGGTACCCCTAGCTTTAAGAAACTCCAATATTGGGCCCACCATCCCGAAGCTCCCATGTTTCCGTAGTTCGGAACCTAATATGAGGTGGAGGTTGGGGTTGCGAAATTGCGTCTAAGGGTTCATGGTGCCTTGTTACCTTAACCCTGACCCTCTACCACACTGCAGCTGAAGGTTTTGCGGTTTCGGACTTTAAATCATTTGCGATCGTCATCCAACCATCGAGAAACTATGGCTGCCCGGAGCAAAGGCTACGCCGAACTGAGGGATTGAAGCTGGAAGCCCCCTCCGGAACGCACCACCAAATCCTGCAACGCGCCCGAAGAGCAAGCAAAGGGTTGCAGAACGCTCCATCGAGGATTTGGACGAGTGTGGGCTCAGGGGTAAGGTTCGTTTTGGTTTAATCATGAATCCGGTAGTATTCTATCTTGCTTCAACCCACTCGGAGAAACATCAGCATTCATGGGGAGGCTTGAGGACGACAAAAGCCATGATCGTCTCACTAAGCCACCCTAGACACCGCACAATTAACTCTCGAACAACTCAGAAGGAAACGCACCACAGGCGAACGAAACTACCTCAGAACGCTACATCCTTCACCCTACCCTAAACCCTAAACCCTAAACCCTAAACCCTAAACCCTAACGAGCCCAAAAGGAAAGCACCAGAACACGCTCCAAGAGCCTGGAAGCCACAAACCCTGGAAGCAGCACGCAACCGAAAGCACTTCACAAGGCGAAGTCCCGTTCCGCAGGACCCCTAAACCCTAAACCCTAAACTGAGGGTCTGTCCGCCAAGCTCATCATCCGGCTCTTCAAGTCCTGCTGAGCTTTCGAGGTGCAGCGTAGCCGATTAGGCTTAAAGTAGGAACCTGATTAACAAACCCTGGCCCTATAACCCCAGTATATTAGGATCCATATTATATTGAGAACCCCAATAAACACGACGCATCAGTTCCATGAAGCACTCGCTTCCATAAGCCATAGGAAATGCCCAGCTTCTTCGCCTCATCGCAGGAAGGCTTACGTTTGAGCAAAATTGCTGTTTTCCGTTTGGTGTCGGCTTTCGTGCCTCCATTGCCTGCGTTCTGGCGGCCACCAGTCTTCCCGGCTACAGATGGGAGTTTCCGAAGATGGGGGACCCGTAGTATTCTAAACAGTAGGATCCATAAGGACCCCAAAATAAGGTACCCCCAATTTTCGGAAACTCCCAGATCTCAACGGGCGAACGCATCCGTTCATAACATGCTTCCTGCGCGATGTCTGGGTCTTTCTTGCCGGCTTAGCGCTGGAACTCCAGGCTTGCCGCCATCTTTTCTGGCCACCAGATTGGGGACCCAAAAAGCACATAAGCATAAGCATTTGATAGGGATATCCCTACCTTTTTGGACTTCTTTATAAGGGGGTTTATATGGGAGATCCCTATCCTAATTTTTGCTTATGTGCTTTTTGGGGCCCTACACCAGGAGATGCTTCTGTCGTTACCAAGAAGCTCCCGAAGTTTCCATGTGGCATTGGCTGTGGATCCAAGTAAAAGCATCGCTTCAAGAAGTGCAACTGCGTCGATGCCAACGCTCCATCAGCGACCATTTTTTGGCTTTGCGAAACTTGTCTACGAAACACTCAAGGCTTCTAAATCAGGTTCTTACATTACAGAGTTTGGACTTGGGCTGTCGAGGTTTGGAAAGTTCGGGCTTTAGGTTCAAGGCATCTCGTCGTTTAGGGCTTGTGGTTGAAGGTTTTTTGCGTGAACGGTGGCAGGCTCTCAGGCATTACAGTAGAAGTCCACAAGTTGGAAACCCAATGGCCTCAATCCTTAAGAGTAACGTATGGGGAATCTCAGCTCTTTTTGGCCATAATCCGGTTTCCAACTTTAAGGGGTTTGCTGTAGACGTACTTTTCGTTGAAAGCTCATGGCAAAACCCTAGGAAACCCCCGTACCTGTAGCTCTAACTGCCTACCGAAGCTTTTCAGCCATCCTTAAGTTAACAGGGGGCGGGGTAATATTTAATTGGGGTAGAGTAAGCCCCATAAAGTTGGAAACCGGATTAAGGACAATTAGTGCTGGGATTCCTTGTTCCTGACTCTCAAGGATGGAGGCTATTGGGTTTCCAACTTTTAGGCTTCTACTGTAGTAGCCTACTATTACCGAAGATTTTCAGCCATCCTTTATTTAGCAGGGTTTTTTTTATATTTTAGTTGGGGTAGTAGCCTACTATGTGGCACAGGTGCTATCAAACCCCTGTGGGGAGCCGACAAAGGAGACTTCCAGGTAGTTGTAAATTGGCCTTGGGGCTTAGGAGTTTTTGTCTACTGGTATGGAGGGTTTCATGTGTTTCTTATAATATACGCGGTACAAGATATTGAGGGTCTATAAGAGCGGTTGCTAGACATGCCGGCCTCCGACTAGCTTTCAGGTAGGTTCCCTTGTTGGACGGTCTCGTTACGCAGAAGAGTTTTCCCCAATGGTCCCTCCATTAGAACGAACTTTTGCAAGAACCCCCTGTAGGCCGAAACCTTTGTAAACCCTAATCACTTTTTTTAGCCGAATAGAACCTGCAATTTTGGAATGCTTTCATATACAGAGACAGTCATGAGTTCTTTCCCTTTTCAAAACCTCGTAAAACAGAAATACGCAGAAGTCCTCAACTCAGTGCTCTGCTTGGGCTTTCACTATTTTGGGCTTTTGACTGCTCTAATCCATGACACACACTGTGCTTCTAAAGATCTCTGTATGAATCAATGGCACGCCACAGCTACTTGACTCTAAACCCCGTCAGCGCTAAAACCTGCACTGGGACTCCCCCCTGTGCATAACCCTCAACAAGCGGTGAGGGGAAACTGCGAAAACGCCGACCTCCACGTTCTCCTTCAGCTTCATGCAATCACCTTCAAAGAAGAGGGCTTTATAGTGACTCCAGAGTTTGAGCCTTAAGCAAGTTCCGGATACCGTAAGGTTTATTTACCGTAGTTATCCAACTAGAACCTTATGGAGATCCCATCCTAAAACATGACAGGGACTCTGGTAGTGCGAAAAACCAGTATGGTGAGGGCCGCTTCGATCCTGAAAGTTTGGGGCTTGTGGTTTCTTCTCGGGGTTCGTGGAACCTCCAAGACTCCAAGTACGGGCATGCCTTCAAACATACTCCTAACAACCGTAGAAGCCCCAACCGCACCCAAACTCCCAAACAGTGGCAGCCTTGACGAGGAACATGCAACCCGAATCCACCAGCTTTGTGCCATGATTCAGCGCTCGCTTCAGGCTCGGAAGACAGAATGAGGGTCGAGGTTAAGCGCTTAGGGCTTGGAACCTCCATGTTTACCCGACGTTCCATTTTGACGAGGAATACCGCAAATACAGCTCCGAAACGATTCACATGCGCCGAAACCGAAACCCCTAAACCCGACCCCTTTAAACCCCTAAACTCTAAAACCTAAAACCCCTTACTCCTGTAAACCCTAAAGCCCCTAACCCCTGTAAACCCTGAACCCCCATATAACCCCTGTAAACCCTGAACTCTAAGACTCTAAGCATCAACAAATCCGCGCCTGCAATCAAACCGCTGAGCCGGAGTTCGTGGATAGTGCCTCGCCCCGAAGAGCACAGAGAGCTCTACACCCAAAGGGGTTTTTGGGGTTTGGGGTTTAGGGTTTGGGCCTTGGGGTTTAGTGCTTAGGGTTAGGGGTTTGGGCTTTGGGTTTTAGGGGTTTGGGGTGGCGACACACGTTCAGGGTCCAAGGAACGGTATAGTATATACTGTTGGGGACCAAACATCTGCTAAGAGCCTACCCTGGGTCCTGATCTGGGTTCCTTATATGAATCCTAATATATTGGGGGCTATAGGGCCAGGGTTTCGTAATCAGGTTCCTACGTTGCCAATAATGATGCATTGGACCATCTTCGGCCCTTTGGGATAGAGGACTTCCAATGAGCCCATACGCCATGAAAGCCGAAGGGCCCACGTTGGCTGAAAACGGCTTGGGGTTCACGGCCTAGGATCCTAAACCCTAAGGCTTGAATGAAATCCTGTGAACCCCGGCAGACAATTTCTTGAACCCGACATCCCACCCCATTTATTTGAGGGCAACAACCTGACTTCCTGCAATTGGTAATATCGGGGCCTTAATAATAAGAATAGGGTTTTGGGGCCGATTCTACTATAATCATCATAAGGAGCCCCCCAAACTGGTAATTATTTAGGCCCCTATGTTAAGACCAGCAGCCGAAACCCTCCTTCCCCCCATTCCTGAAGCCTAGAGCCTGGAGGGTACTTCGGAATGTTTGACCTTTAACCAAACATCATACATCAACTAAACACTACAGTAGAAGCCAGAAAGTTGGAACATCATTATCCCCATGCCCTTAAAGTAAAGTATAAGGGATCCTAGCACTAATCCTCCCAAATCCATGTTCCAACTTTCTAGCTTCTACTATATTATCCTTAGGCTAGAAGAACCAACGAGGTCTAACGCTTGAGTTTTTAGGAATTAGGCGAACTCCTAAAACTCACGTGTTAAACGTCGTTGATTCCGGTTCATGATATAAATCCTGCATTACCTTAAGGACCCTAAACTATGGGAATTATGGTATATTTCTGATTATGGGTAAGGCAGGATTCATATCATCAACCGTACCCCTATGCCCTATGCCATTTCCGATTCCTAAATCCTGAGACTTGAAACCCTGAACCCCAAACCCTCAACCTTAAACCCCAAACCCTAAACCCCAAACCCTACGCCCTTAACCTTACAGAAGAGGAGGCTGTACCCTTTAAGTGCTTGAAGTTGTTAGAATGTAAATATGATACAAAAGGTGGGTCTGCAAAAACCCAGGCCCCACAGCAACCTGCTCTCTAACCTTAAACCCTAGACCTTAAACCCTAGACCTGAAAACTCTAAACCTACCACCTAAACCCTCCGGCGGCCTGAAGCCAACTGCCCCAACTCCGATGCCTCCGAGGACCAGTTGCCTCCAAAAGGTTTTCAGCTTAGCCTGGGTTGGCCTGTAAACACCCTGGAAAGCATTAATATATAGGGCCCCTTATATACACACAAATAACAAAAATAAAAATGTCCCAAAATCCAACCTAGTAGACCTTTCTTTGCTTTTGTGTTGAGGCTTTAGGGTTTCTTTTTGGCTTTAGGGGACCCTAATATCGTACCCTAAATAGTAGGATCGCTCTTACAAGGACCCCAAAATAAGGTACCCCTGATTTTCGGAAACCCTAAACCCTAAACCCTTTATAGAACTCATATAGATCCCTTTAAGGAACCCTGAAAGGATCCCTTTAAAGGTACCCCTAATTCTCCGTTTAAAGTAAAAGCCAGAAAGTTGGAATATGAGTATCCTAAACCCTTCTATGGTAAATTATAAGGTATCCTACCCTGAAACCATATTCCAACTTTCTGGAGTTCCCTTTAGAGCTTGACCTTTGCTTGGAAAGGCTTCGGCGAAGCTTTCTGCAGAGGTTTCGGACTTCGGGCTGAAGGGTTTAGGGTTTAAAGTTTAGGGTTTAGAGTTTAGAGTTTAGAGTTTAGGATGGATGGATGGATGCGGGCCGGTCAGCAGAGCGGGCCGGGCAAGCGAGGCAGGGAAGCCTCCTGTCCCAAGTCCCACAGCACACGCGGCACAGACAGGGAGAGTAGGCCGGGACACGGAAACCGTGACCCAAGCACACTCACCCATGCTGGAGCAGCGGAGAGCGGAGGGCGAGGACAATGATACTCAGAGGGACGGGTCCCTGCTCCAGACATCTTCAGCGGGCGTGAGAGGGCATCACGTCAGCCCGAAGGTGCGGAGCCCCGACACCCATGAATATTTATTCAGCCAGCTTGCTCCCAGAACTGCTTGCTCCCTCGTTCAATGGTCAGCGCAACACACGCAGCCGGAGCAAAGAGCATCTCATGAGGCTGGGCGTTGAGCAGCCCTAAAGCCCGCTCCCTTGGACATAGGAGCTCACAGGCATCACGCAGATGCGGGTGATGGCTGATGCGGCATTCGCCCAGCACATGAATGTAGGGAGCCCATGTCTTCTTGTTGCAGAAAATGCAGCAGCGAACTTTGGCCTGCGACTTACAGCCATTTACATGAGCCAAGTCAAGCGTGCCAGCTCTCAGCCGACACAGGGCCCGATGCCCCAGAAGTGCTTCCCAAGGCAGCGAGACAGAGAGGAGAGCAGCAGGAAGAGGAGAGGGACCGGAGGACAGCAGAGAGAAGGGGAAAGGAACCAGATGGCCAGAGCAAGACGACCAGAGCACAGCAGAAGCCGCAGACGACAGCAGGGAGCGAACAAGGACGAGGTACGATTTGACAGAACCGCAGCCCTCTGCATCCGGGTAGTCAGGGATGTCGTGCTCTTCCAACAATGTCAGGCTCCTGCGTCCTTGAGGCAGCGTCCACAGCCTAGCCCTCCGACCAGCAATGTCTAGAAGTGCGCGATGACGACCACATAGCCCCCATCCGAGTTCCATGTGTGCAATGGCAGCAGAGCGCCATGGCGGACTGTGCAGGAGAGCACACGCCCAACGGTTATAGGCAGCGTCATACTTATCCAAGGCCCCAGGAGCAGTCGCCAGTAGCCACCGTCCAAACCGCAGGCTACCCTCTACCTTTGCATCAAAAAGAGCGAGTGCAAAGCAGAGCGGCAGGCCGCCATTGTCCAGCAGACTAACAATGTCAGAAACCAGCAGGTTTCCTCTTTGTATACCCGACTCTAGCGCAGAAGCAAAGTCAAGGTTTGCAGGCCACACAAGCCCCAACCCCTTGTGCCGGGTCTTGGTATGTATGGGGCAAGGAGCAGCACCGATGAGCGGAAGCACAAGACGCGGATCCATCTCACCTTCAGGTAGGAGCACAACAGTCTTTGCAGGTTCCACATGGAAGGTAGCTTTGTGAGCAAAGGCCCACCTTGCAACATCATCAAGCACTGCCATGGCGGCTCCTCGGCTGGAGCAGACAATAACTGGGTCATCTGCATGCAATACCAGGTTGATACGCGACACAGCCATGCGATCCATTGCACGAAGACATGAGGCCATAAGGGTCTCGTCTTTGCAGATGCTGTCCGGGCTTGGCAATGGAGCACGACCCTGAAGTGCTTCCAGCAGGTGTAGCACCACGGCTTCGTCTGGCACCCCTTGCCAATGCCAAGTGACATGTTGCCAGGCCGAAGGTACAGTACAACCAATGCCAAGGCCATGTCCTCTGTCTTTTAGAAGCACGGTGAGGGAGTTGAGCCACGTGGTAAAGCCTGCAGGCCCTAAGACCCCACCTTCTGGAACGCCTTCAAATTTGACCAGCGCGGAGAGGCCATGCAGATTAAGCACGGGCGCATCCCAAAAAAACATATCAGTAAGTAGGCCACGACCGCCTCCATCTAGGCCTGCTTGAAGACAAATTTGAGTAAGGAAGTCATCTCGCCATGTTCTTGGAAAGGCACGCGCCAGGTCACCCATGATGGTAAGGATGGGAAGTCCAGAGGCCCGCCGCGCAGCAGTGAGTTCATGTAGAACTAGCTGGGCGTCGGAGACATCTCGCACGTAGCCTGACTGCCCTGGTTCGATGCCACGCAGAAGACATGGCTTGATTCGATTGATGAGAACAGCTTCCTGTAACAACCCCATTTGCGAGCGGACTTCCAGAAATCGCCAGTTGTCAGGTGAAATGACAAGGCCCTGCTTGTGCTTAGGAACAACAAGCGTCCGTCGCCAGAGGTCAGGTTTGATGGCTAAACACCCTGGTCCTAGCAACCTGAGCAGCAGAAAACAGCAGGCATCCCACTCCCTGTTGCGTAGGAGGAACGCCGTTCTTGGAATTAGATCTGGTGTCGTGGCCAGAGACTTATTCCACTTGTCCATAACAGCAGATACTTCAATTTGTAGCACGGGTGCATCGTACCCCCCGCGTCCTCGATTAGCCCATGCACGCGGGTTCTCTACTTGACACGATGCTTTGACATGGGCATCGTAGCTAGCATCCCACGGATACGGCCATTCACTTTGTCCCAGAAAAGCCTTGCACCATTCAGTGTGCACCACCCCACCAGTCAAGATGGCACCATCTTTGACAAGGCAAGGCAGAGGAGAAGGCGAGGCAGGTTTCAGAAATCGAAAGCAGCGGTTCGCCAGTGCACACGGAGCAGCACCGCGCGCACAGGAAGCTGCTAGCTTGCGCAACCACGGGTCTTCAGGTCCCATGGCCCCGCCAGCATGAGCACATTGGTAAGTACGCATTGGTGCGTTCCACGGTCTCACGACCCAGCCTTGTAGAACAGTCGTCGCTATGAAAGTTTGCACCCATGTGGCTGCATTTCCAATCCATTGCGCAAGTTTCTTCTTCAACTTGCAGCAGCTTCGCATGCCATCGCTGTTACAAGCGACAGGTTGCAAGAGCCTGTTGAATGACTGCAGGGCACCGCCTGCAGCTAGCCATCCTGCCCGCCATCTACTTTCGTCATGTAGCCATAGCGGCATGCCCCCTGTTTGGCGCATCTCAGGCAGGAGAAAGTCGTCAACGACATCAGCATGCATCAGGAAGTGGTCACCTCCAGTGTATTCTACGCACGGGCTTTGAGTTTAGGGTTGAGGGTTTGGGGCTTTGAGTTTAGGGTTGAGGGTTTTGGGTTAAGAGTTTAGGGTTTAGGGTTTAGAGTTTAGGGTCTAGGGATTAGGGTTTAGGGCGGGTTTCGGTGTCTAGGAGCTCAGGTTTTGGGCCAGCTAGCTTACTGCATGATTCCTCTTTGGACCTTTGCAGCTTTGACGTGACATACGGATGCGGACTTGAGGGGTTTCAAGGTCTCGGTCCGTAGTTTCAGGATTTCAATTCAACATGTTTGGGGGTTACAAGTCTACAGTAGAAGCCAGAAAGTTGGAATATCATTATCCTAACCCTTCTATGGTAATTTATAGGGGATCCTACCAATAATCCATATTCCAACTTTCTGGAGTTCCCTTTAGGAGGTATGAGGCGCTAGCTTCAAAGGGCAAAGGGGTTTAAAGGATTTAGGGTTTTTTTGACGGACCCTCAAAAAAAACTAAGTCCTTTAAACTCTGAACTCTAAACCCCTCTTAGAAGGATTTAGGATTTAGGGTCCAATGTTTTGGGGGTTTAGGGTCTGTTCAGTCTTCGGAGTCCAGAAGTGTCGGAGTTGGCGGTTTGGGACTGTTGATGATAAAATCCTGCATTACCTTAAGGACCCGAAACTATGGGAATTATTGTATATTCCCTATAATGGGTCATGCAGGATTTGTATCATAAACCGTCGGTCGGCGTTCACGGCAACGTAACATTATATGTGATGCTGCTGCACCGAACCCTACTTGGAAGACTTGCCTTGTCGTGCTCATCTCAACCCGTCCCTATATGCTGCAGAATGGTTTACGGGGTTCGTTACGGGAATCCACGCCCTTGCACCGGCGGGCCTCCGGACGTCATGCATCTCATGATGTTCGCCTGTCAGACAATCGAACCCCGCGAGACCACATGCAGCAGACACTATAAGGTAAAAGCCAGAAAGTTGGAATATGATTATCCTAACCCTTCTATGGTAAACTATAGGGTATCCTGCCATGAAACCATATTCCAACTTTCTGGAGTTCCCTGTAAGCCCGCACGTCCTGAACCCTACTCTACCTAAACCCTCAACCCGTCCCCATATAGGTCCAAGCACCTAACTATCATGTACTTCCCGAAGAATTGACCCACACCAGGAACCAACACAGACATAGTAACCAAAGACCTTTCTCCAGAAAAGAAGAACTGGCTGAGTGCACTACGATACAGTGCATGGCGACTGAATGTAACTTCTGGGCAAGCATGCATGCATGTGAGAATGTCTTGAAGAAAGCAAGTATATATGCACATATGCACGTAAAGACGGACTGGAGAAGGAGGGAGAGACAGACACAGAGATGGCGATTCTCCTGCGTGCCCCATTACTGTTGTCCTGCAACCAAGTTTTTATGTATCAGGGACCTGGGTAACACTTCAAGAAGGTAGAGTTGGAAAGGTCCCTTACGTGCCAAGGCATTCCCCTCAACCCTAAACCCCAAGCCCTAAACCCTCTTTTGCGAGCCTCTGCTTCGGCAATGATGCCGGCAATCTTTGTGGTAGCTTCTCCAACACTGGCAGAAGGACTTGTCATGAGGACCCTGAAGGGGGTAAGGAGGGGGAAGGGGCTAGGTGGCCTTCATAGCCCTAAGGAGGACTTGAAAGGAGCCTATTTAGGGAAATATGCACCCTACCCCTCTAAGGGCCCCTATCAGACTTGGGTAACCTGGACAAACGGACCTTGGAGCTAAATAGAATGAGCTTTCCGGGTAGACGGTACTATAGTTATCTAATGTTGCGTTTGAGCTAGAAGAAAGCATGTCTTATTCAGACCTCATACGGTTGATGATATAAATCAGGCAGTACCTTAAAGGACCCGAAACTACGGGAATCATGGTATATTCCTTATCATGGGCAATGCAGGATTTATATCATCAACCCTAAACCCTAAACCCCCCCCTATAGATCCCTTATAGGAGCCCCTAGGTACCCTTATAGATCCCTGTAAAGGAACCCTAGGATTTATATCATCAACGTGCAGGATCCTGAGACTCGACAATGGGGTTTGGTTAGTGCGCCGACTTCTATGCAAGACACCGCTGGCCGCACAAAGGTCTCCTGTTGTTGGAGTTCGGTTTAGAGTTTAGGGTTTAGGGGTTTAGGGTTTATGGTTTATGGGGCTGTGGGGTATCAGTCGGCCTCGACCGACGGAAAGACAGTAACGGGCACTGCAAAGACGAAGGAAAAGGAGGTGCTTTACTCCCTGACAGTAACAGCAAGAGCAAACCACAGGTTGCAATCAACGGAACACCTAAGTTTCTCTCGATGCCCCCCTTTTGGATTTAGGCTTGCAAGACCCACGACGAACCTCTATTGAAGCTCAACACACCAAATATAACCCCACAACCCTGCCTCTGAAAACTTGAAGCGCTCCAAACTCGGTTTTACGACATCATTCAAAGGATGCTTCGTGGGTGTCCTGGAAAGGCTGACGGTCATGTGTTTATCTATATAATATGTAGTACCTATTTAGAGATAGATAGGTCAGGGAGATAGCAAGTGCCAATAGCAACATCCCATTCTCGTCCCTTTATTATAGATAACACATACCTCCAAAATCCTAAGAGAATGGCTACAACGGTGATGAATGCCATTGAAATTCTCGGAAGCCAAAACATGAAGCCACATGTCAACCATCTCATGCTTCATGTGGATGATGTTAGGGTTCAGGGTTTAGGCTCTTCAATGAGCACGAAGGCGGACTCAGGACTCTGTCCTCGACATATGCCTTGCGATTCTTTGGGTCAAAGACTTTGGGCAAAGCATTGAGTTTCCTATCGTTGAGCTTCTCAAGAAAGCCTGTGAGCACGTCACCGTCTTTGATGCTTGACTTTTGCATTAATGCCAGTTTACAGTTAGTGCTGGATTGAAAGTCGCAGTCGTATTTGATCATACAGGTTACACTCGGAACGCCTACTTTGATTGAACCCACGAAGAGAAGGCCTCCGCAATGTACTTTTCTGAAACCCTAAACCCTAAATTCTAAAACCCCCATGAACCGACTCCTTGTGGTCACTACACAAAAAATCCCTGCAGCACACCACACAAACCGTTTGAACCCCATCTTACCAACTGCGAACCATAGAATTTTCAAAACTTCCTAAAATATGTCCAAAACACTTTTGCCCCCACACCCTAAAGCCTCTCAGGCCGTCTGAACCCTAAACACTAAAACGCTTGTGTTGCTCAGGGCACTATAGTATTGGTACGGCTGCTGATAAAAAAAAACCTGCATTACCTTAAGGACCCGAAATTATGGGAATTATCTTATATTCCTTATTATGGGTCATGCAGGATTTGTATCATCAACCGTATTGCCTCAAAACAATGGACTATTGAAACGAAGCCGCGCCTCTCTGTGGGCGTGGTGGCTTCCTCCGGCGAGACGGGCCTTCCGAAGTCTCTCACATGTTCCCTAGAAGGTTGCTTTTTTTTTACACATGTTAGACCCAACCCTCCCAATGAGCATTCTAGGGTTTAGGGTTCAGGGTTTCGGAGCCTCGGGTCCGAACCACCTAGAAAGGAGAGACTTATTTGGGCAGGTTTGTAATGGTGTGTTTGGGAGAGCTTGTGATTCCTCCAGATTGGGCCTATTAGGTACATAAACGTTAAGGGCGACGGTCGAGGGTGTCGTTGGGTTCAAACTTAAGTTTAAGGCTTTTGCGGTCTTTGCAGGTGGGTGAGGCATGTAGGGTATCGACCTTTCGCGTGTACAAGGGTTCGGTTTAGCGTGTTTGTGGCGTAGGGTGGCGAGAGACTTCAAGACCCCTTTCTTAAGGAAGGTCTCCATTAACCCAGAAGCTGCAAGCCCTAAACCCTAAACCCCCAAAGCCATGAAGAACCCGTATAGAACTCTCAAAGAGGCTGGAGCCGTAGTGACACATGGGTTCCCCATAGCAGCAGAACATCCGAAAGAACTGAGACCGGCGCGGGCGAATGTAGACATGCGTCGCTGGCATGGCTCGCCTTGTCTCTTCCCTGTCTCGGGGGTCATACCCTACCTTTTGCTAGGTTGGCCCCTTAAAGCCTCTGAAAAATATTCGTAAATAGGGTCCTATGAAGCCCAATAAGGGACAATCTAAAATGTCCCAAAGGCCTACCTAGTTTGTCTAAGGCAGCTAGTTTGCTGTATAACGGATACCAGCCATAAACTTAGGTACCCCCGAACAGAGGGGTAGGGTATGACCCTCTAGGTGAGCCCAAAACCCAAGCCCTTCAACCCCCTAAACCCTAAACCCTAAACCCTAAACCCTAAACCCTAAACCCTAAGCCCCAAACTGTAAAACAGTAAACCCAGCCCAGACAGCCTTCTTTCGTTCATTAGGACATATCTCGAAAACCCCACACTTGGAAATGCAGGTCCTGGTCAAGTGCTGACCCACAAAACCTACAGGAAGCACCCTCGTCTTCAGCTGACCTTCTGCCAAAGCATACATGATGAAGCAAGAGGACATGGCTCCTTGTTTGGGACTAGACTGGCGGGAATAAAACGAGGCCATGACTGTAACCCCGTGGGTCTGCACAGCGTACATCGAAGCGGAGTAGTACTTCAACGGCCCTAGTTCATAGTGGGACGGTTCCGGGGTGGAGGAGACTCAGTGTTCGGAGTGGTGGTTTCAGGGTGCTCCTTCAACAGAAGATTCAACCCTGTATAAAATAGACAACAAAGCCTTAAACCCCATATGGCCATACCCTCAAGCCTTACTGCTAGTTCTCGTAGAAGCACTGCAGAACCCTATAGGTTCCTCATACAGCGCACTCAAAACGTCTCAGAACGCAAACGAGAACCATGGTTTGCGGGTGTGTGATGATACCATTGTAACTAAATGGATAATGCATTGACTACTCAAACCCCGATACCTCAAGGTTTTCAAGACCCTTACAGAACCGGTAGAGCCCGTAAAACACAAAAAACACACAAATCCTCAGACGTAGCCTCTGAACCGGGACTGCGTTTCCACTGAGGCCCCAACCGCCGAGGAGTGGAGGAGGCCTCTCTAGCTTTCATGTTCGATGGGTTTTTGTTGTTTTGGTGTGGGGGCTTTATAGGCTTTGGGGATGAGGAGGGAGGGGTTGAGGAGGGAGCTGTTACAATGGTCTGGGTGTATTGCTTCCTGGGGTTATCATGTCTACAAGAGTTCTGCAACGCTTGTCTTAGGATCAAGGCTTTTGGGCATGGAGCGTTGAGGAATACGGTTGATGATATAAGCCCTGCATTACCCGTAATAAGGAATAGACCATAATTCCCATAGTTTAGGGTCCGTAAGGTAATGCAGGATGTATATCATCAACCCTAAACCCTAAACCCCCTATAGATCCCTTAAAGGAGCCCCTTAAAGGTACCCTTAAAGATCCCTTTAAAGGAACCCTAGGATTTATATCATCAACCGTAGCAGTCATCTTAGGACCAAGTCTAATCGACCTCCGAAGCCCAGGAAAGTCTCACACGAGCTTTTCTGGATTTTTGCCAAGGCCTCTACTTTAAGTTACCAGAATAGGGATCTATGATAAATATAATATGACTTCCTTATTGTGGTCTTAAGTTACCATAATAGGGATCCATAATATATAAGAGGGTTTCTGTATTATGGCAGCTTAAATTGAACCCCTTGACAAGAACCCATTTTGTTGTAGCCCAAGGTTGCTTCTCAATTCGCCTCTCTTGGGCCAGAAGGGACCGCTCGGCGATGAAGCGAGAGATCATCGCCTGTGCGGCGGCCGGGCGGTGCAGCGGGACCATGTGACCGGCACCTGGGTCTACCATAGGGGCCTTACTCATTAGAATAGGGTTACTATAATAGGGTACCATAATTACATCAAAGAAAAGCAAAACCACTCAGGTCTACGTTTATCGATGCTATTATGTAATCTGGAGGATGAACCTGCTGTTCTTAAGACTCTTCTAAGTTATCTTTACTCCCACCGTCATGATGATTTACCTCACAACGTTCCTTAGAGTCTCCCGTAACCCCTGTGTCTTCAGGAGGGTCCCATGGTTTCAAACATCCCCACCTTTCACAGTCGCGAAAGTGAAGTTGTGCTCGTATCTTGTCACATAGCCCTGGACGTACTTATGCAGCGTCCATTTCTGATATGGCTCCAGTTCCGCAAAGTCCAGGGAGCTTGTCCACATTTCGGTTGCAGTGTGGGGTATCTGGGCATCAACATCACCACTATATGCAAGGAACGGATACTTCATGGCAAGCTGCCTGATTTCGCTCAGAAAGGAGATTCCTGCGGCTGGATGATGCCACCGGATGCCGTCATCGTTCACCGTCCAGTTGGTGGTGCGTTTCACATGGATGGCATCTTGCACATCTGCGCGGTTGAAGTAATCCTCCAGAGCACGGATGCCACCACATACCCAAGTGGCACTGTGCTCGAGACTTGAAAGCTTCGACTTTCCTGCTTCGGAGGGCCCATGCCTTTGCAGATGTGGCATGTCGCTGCAAGTATCGTAGATGTTGTAGACGTTCCACCATGCCGCACCTGCACCCAGTTCCTCAAAGTTGCCAATGCGTGACTTCATGTGCTGCAGCAGTTTCCTATACTGAACTTAGAACTTAGAGCCCTAGCAAAAAATGTAATTTTAGCTGTTTCTTAGGGATTAGAATACCCAAAAATGTGACAAAATTAAAAACTATTTCTAAGTGCCCCTAAGTTTCATGCATCTTCCATCGGGCTCTACCCGGCCAAGGGAAGGGCAGCCCTTCTGCACGTTTTGGTAGAGCCTTGAGGAAGTCAGCCCTGTCCGCCACCAAAAATCCACGTGGCCTTGGGGAAAAGAGGGGGGACCCCTACCCTATAATGGGCTATATAATGGGTATATAATGGCTATATTATGGGTATATACCTAGGGGTTGGACATCAAAATTAGGGTCCCTTGCTGGGTACCCTAAATAATAGGTGCCGTATGATAATAGGTACCCAAAAAGGGACCCTACTTTTGACAACCACCCACGTGGCCTTGGACATCGAAGGGGCCCATATCTCCAGTGGTGAGGGGTGGCCCACCCTTTAGATGGTCAAAGGGAGTGACTACACCTTGGTAGTCCCCTACCGCAGCATTTCCATGCAGCACACCTGCAAGCTGGACCTGGCTCGAGGCTCCCAAGGCGTGCAAGGCCGCCGCCACGGCCGCGACAAGATTTCCTGCAAAGCTCTCACCCGCCAACCAAAGAGGTCGATCGTGTAGCTCGGGAAACAAGTTCAAGAACGCAGAAAGGAATCCGACGATTGACTCTGCTGCTGAAGCAATGTTCCATTTGCAACGACCCTTCTCCGTGTCGTTCGAATGACAGGAGGAGAAGCCAGTGTCTGCATACTCCAGGAGGATGAGGCCAGCAAAGGCAGTCCAACTGAATTCGTTTCGGATCGGTGACGGTATACCAGTGACATTGTACTTCCATGAGTAATAAGACCTGTCATCCAGTTTCAGTGGTCCCATCTCGACGAAGCCACCGAACAAAGATGAGCCCCCAGGACCACCCTGCAGCCAAAGAATCAGGGGATCCTCTTCGGGAGCTTTTTCTGACTCTGAATACCAGTAGAAAGTATCCACTGCCGGTGAGACTCCTTCGCCCCCACCCCAACTGCAGTTGTAGCTTCGTGCAGGCACATGCACGAGACCCGCATAGGCCTTGCTTGGCAATGGCTCCAGGAGGCCAGGCAAATCCGTCACCAGATGATCCAGCGGCGCGCCAGCAGAAAAAGCTGCTGCCAGCAAAGAGCAACAAGTTCTCAGCATAGCAATGGACGCGCGCGGCTGCGAAACCACTTAATGCTAGCCTCAGGGTTTGCCCAACAGACCTTGCATATATGGCATTTAGGCCTAGGAATGCTTTCATTTTGCAGCGGCTGTGGTAGCCACCAGGCTGCTCGTAAGAAGATAGTCTTCGCAGTACGTGGGAAGCTAGCATGGAACTACGTACACCACGGATATCCCCAAAGCCCTAAAGACGCAAACCCCGGAAAACGATGATAACAAGGCTCCTCGTTCCCAGAGAGCCCAATACCCCTTAATTAAGGAATATGGCTTAAACTATATAGGGCTCCATATGATGATTTTGGCTATATTCCTTAATTAAGGGGTATTGGGCTCTCTGGCTTGAAGCTGGACATCAGAACGGAGACCTGAACCTGGGAACCTAAACCCTGAAGCTGAAAACCGAAGCCCCAAACCGTAGACCCCGACCCACATACGTTAAAATGTCATTAACGTTGAACCGGGGTTTAGGGTTTAGGGACCCTTGACCCTCGAACCCTTATTAAACCCTTAAGGATCCTTAACCCTAAACCCTGAACCCTAAGCCGTAAATCCTAAACCTTAAACCGCTAAACCCTAAACCCCTGAACCCTAAACCTCTGGCAGGGGACCACGAATTTTCGGCCACGTCAGAGTGCAGCCATCGGGAAGCTTGTAATCGGCCACCTGAAAAGGTTTGGGGGTTTTAGGGGGATTTACAGTTTAGGGTTCAGGGTTTAGGGAAGAATTGCAAGGTTTAGGGTTTAGGCGGTTGAGGGATTAGGGTTTACGGGGTTTCATCTTGAGCGCCTTGTTCCGTCCGTACGTTTAAGGTCTAGGGTAACGGCACATCCAAGGGTAAAAGGAGGGACCCTTAATAAGGACCCCTACATAGGTATATACCCTGAATATAGCTATTATGTCTCCATTATATGGCCCATGATAGAGTAGGGGTCCCCATTAAGGGTCCCTCCTTTTCCCCTTTGAGCACGAGTATTAGGTCTGAGGGACCCTAAGCCGGACTTGCGGGGATTAAGGAACCCGAAAGACTACATCCTAACCTTATTAAATACAGGACCCTAAACACTGAGAATTCCAGCCCCAACTCCAACCCCAAACCCGTAAACTCGAATTCTAATTCCCATAAACCATACTGAACATTAGGTTCAGGGTATCTCTACAGTAGAAGCCCAAAAGTTGGAAACCCAATAGCCTCAGTCTTTAAGAGTAATGTATTGGGAATCCCAGCACTATTTGGCCTTAGCCCGGTTTCCAACTTTATGGGGTTTTCTGTAAACCTTTAACCCTAGGACCGGTTCAGGTAAAGGATCTCAGAAAAAAAGCGACCGTTGGATTAGAGGGGCCCTTGATATAATTAGACCAGGGTTCCTTTTGGGATTCTATAGGATTTGCACGGGTTTTAAGGGCCTTAACCGTTAGACTGATTTTTTGGGGAGAGGGCCGTATGCCATGGCATGGCATAAGTATATAGGGACTACAAGGGCCTGAGTGATTAGACTTCGCGCTGGATTACAGTTTTTCTTTATACGAGGAACCAAACAGGGTCCTAAAGTCTCTGAAAGAATACTATTTATTATGGCGAACTCGCCACACCCCTGTATTTAAATCACAGGCCTCCAATATTCAGAATAGCCTTCGGGGGTGCTTGTTGTAATACGGTTACAATGGGGAACCCTAAGCCCTTAAGTTCTATTCAGGTCTCTATACTCTGTATACATTACATCCAAGACGCCGTCCTGGAATCCTCGAGCTGGATGACAGTGAACATCCTCAGCTGGAAGACACACCAGGAGGGTTCATATACTGTCCTACTGCGGAACTCTGCCCCGAAAGAGTGGTGTTGGGGGCCTGCTGCAATAATAGTATATATTATGACCCCGGATAGAATGGAAGGAACCCTCAAGCCCCTTGTAGAGAGCCCTTAGGCCAACATAGACCTTGGAGAGCCTTTCGGGCCACGACTTCGGATTGAGGGCGGGCTTACACTGTTCGGATTTAGGGTTTAGGGTTTAGGGTTTAGGGTTTAGGGTATTCCTTGAAAATTTTTTTGGCCTCTGGGGCTTAGGGTCAAGCACTTGGGGCTTTAGGTTGTGGGGTTCAGGCTTCCCGAGCTTGCCGCCGCATCTTCTTGATGCACTCCTTCTTGGGGCTGCCCTTCAGCTGGCTCGCGTTGTTCTTCGACAGTTCAGTGCTTAGGTTCAGGGCAGAGTAAATGCGAGAGAATTTGCACCCTACCCGCAGACCGCAACATCCCTTCAGAAAGCAAGGTGCTCGAAATCACAATGTGGATCTGCACTAGGGACCGCCTATGTATACGGGATGTACTCGAGTTGTCACAGTCTCCCGTCCGTCGGAAAGTAAAGCCCTAAAGCCCCAAAAAGCGAATGACTTACGGCCTAAACTGCTGAACCATCAAAATCCACAAACCCTCAACCCTCATGTCCTTGACCCGATAACACCCACTGCCGAGAGCAAAGCCTCAAAGAAGAAGCCCTGGAAAGGAACTTCGCTTCAATTCTCTGGTGGGTCGAACAAGATGTCGCAAAGTCTCAGCTTCTGCTGATCCGCCGGAAGGCCGACTGAGGGCTCAATCTTGACCTTCAGGGCTTAGGGCTACGGTTTAGGATTGAGCACGTAGGGGTAGTGTTTGGGATTTGGGGTAGGGTTTCAGGGATTAGGGCTCAAAGGCAGGATTTAAGACTCTTGGCTCAGGGGTAAGATGCTGCAGACGGAGGATTGCTAACAAAACAAGAGCTAGACGAATTTTGGTATTCCAAATTCGGGTTTAGTTACGATTTCAAGATACGCTGTGAAAAATCCCTAAGCCCCAAACCTCCTGATCCTTAATCCTCGAAAAGCCTAAACCTCAAGCCTCTCAAGCCTTTCAACCCCACCCAAGGCCCACGGCCCAACAACCCAAGCCCTAATTCCGAAAGGCCCTCAGCCCCCAAAACCTCGCATGTCATAAGTACCACTGGTATAGTACTACCTTGGCATTCTGGACCGTTTGGGAAGGACGTATCTGACCACAGACCCCCGAAATCGGCAAGCACCAGGAGCCCTGTAAACACCCACCAGAACTCCAACATAAACACTACTTCAAACCACACGAAGTCCCTAACTACTGATTCTTTGTGGTCCCTTCGACCGGACCTTCACAACACACGTACAGCAACCCTTCAACGGACCCGTGAGCCCCCTCTTGCGGACAACAGCCTTGATGTCAAGAATGGTAGTGTCTGGCTCGACATCCAGGGTGATCCTCTGGGGCATGCATCTGTGGGAGCTCCGGATGTCCGTGCACTTGTGTCTGTGATTATCATCATCACTATGGTCATACTGCTGATGGACAAAATCCTGCATTACCATTATAAGGAATATACCATAGTTTCCATAGTTTAGAGTCCTTAGGGTCATGCAGGATTTTGTCCATCAACAGTATGTAGTGCTCTTCTCGTGTTTAGCATTACCATTTCTACGTATCCTACAATCATAATCAACATATTGTCGCAGTGCCATCAGAATAGTACTTGCCGCACGTGCCCGACGTTCCACATTTGCAGGACTTTGCATGTAGGGCGAGATTAGTGCGAGCAGTTGCTCCTACACGCCACATCCGGTACTGCCAAGCCCGATACCCGCCAGCTTACAACTCTAACTGCAGATCCCTCTGAACCTTACAGCCCTCAGGGTTTAGGATTTAGGGGTTTAAGCTAACTCTACGGCTCAACATTGACCAACAGCATCATGTTGCAAGGCCTGTGCACCCGAAAAGGCTAAGAGATGAGCCCTTATCTCCCCCAACTGAACCCTTAATTTACGAACCTGATTAACAAAATTTGGGGTCCTTATTATAAAGTTCCTACAATTTAGGATACTATAGGGTTTAGGGTACCTTCATGGAGGAACCTGATTCAGAAACCCTGGGCCTTTGCTAGGGTCCTTAAACGAGTCAAACTGTTTTGGGGTTACAGGCCTTAGGCTTCCTAGTCAGGTTCCTACATTACCCAAGAAACCAAAAGGGTTTGGGAGTTTCCGAAAATAGCGGACCCTAATATAGTACGCCAAAGAGTAGGATCCTTATTATAAGGACCCTAAAATAAGGTACCCCCGATTTTCGGAAACTCCCATTTGTGTGTCGCAGATCTCTCCCGTCTTCGGCTAGGGTTTCCCAGTTCGGGCCTGTAGGGTTGTAGCGTTCGTGGATTTAAGGACCCCTTTAAGGGATCTATAATGGCTCCTTTAAGGGATCTATAAGGACTCCTTTAAGGGATCTATAAGGTGCCATAAGGGTTTAGGGTTTAGGGTAGGGATTACAGTAGAAGCCCAAAAGTTGGAAACCCCGTAGCCTCAATCCTTAAGAGTAATGTACAGGGAATTGGAGCACTATTTGGCCTTAATCTGGTATCCAACTTTATGGGGTTTACTGTAGGGGTTTAGGTGTTAAGATTGTGGGCTTTGTCAACTTCTGTGCTCGAAAAACGGAGATTTCGAACTATCACGGGGCATACTTCGGTTGATGATATAAGCCCTGCATTACCTTAAGACCCCTAAACTATGGGAACTATGGTATATTCCTTATAATGGGTCATGCAGGATTTATATCATCAACCGTTCCTCCAGGGTTTTGCATCAAACTCTTGATTATCTTTCTGCACGGATTGCAAGGGGATGAGCCTGAACCCGAAAGTGCATGACCTGACCCAAAACTAAACCCAAACCCTAAAGCTTATAAACCATCCCCCGATTTTTTTGATGCTGTCAGCCCTGCGAGCCTACACCCTCAACGGCCCTCAAGCTTACAAAATCCCTTGGCCCTGAACCAGTTCCAACCTTAACCCGAAACTGACCCCTACACCCTAAACTGTCGACCCTAGAAGCAAAAATCGAAGGTTAGGTTGCTTTTCACAGATCTACTCGGTTGAGCACCGCTTTCGAACCCAGCTGCCTTTTTCCTGCCGGAGTTTCCACGAAGATCTGCATAGCCAGAGCAGGGCAGAGCAGCGCTGAGGATGGGCGTTTAGAGGGGGTTTGGGGGATAGGGATGAGGGTTATAGGGATTAGGGTTTAGACCCATGGCTGAACTACGAAAAAAGCGAATCTACGTAAACCCTCCGCTTTCAGGCTCCAGTGCAAACAATCAACCTACCGATCTATCTTTCTGTAAAGCCCGAAGGGTTCTTATACCTCCGATGTTGACCTACTTTTGACGTGCCCTGACCCTTTGAGCAATGCCAAGAAGCACTGAGCAAAACGCCTGCAGCACGGCGCCATTCTCGTCTGAAGGAACAGCCGTCGAGTCCCAAGAGTTACACCCCCAATTCCACCGATTTCATGGATAAGCAAATGAGTCTGCCGTTAATTACAGAACCTAGACGACAAACCATGAAATCCTAACACCCGCACATAACCTCCGCAAAGACGCGTAAAAAAAACCTGTAAAGTCCGCAACACCCATATCCAAGACATGGTGAACACCTGTACCAGGCTCTAGGATCCAAAGCTCTGAAACCCTGGAAACAAGATTTAGGGTTTAGAAGAACAAAAGGAACCGTAAGTCACACTGAATGATAAGAACACCTCAGCCCGAGCCTCAGGACTGGTTTGCGTGTTGCCTGGCGCAGAGACTCCCAAACCCCTTAATTAAGGAAATACCTCAAATTACAGTAGGATCCTTAACATGATTTAAGGAATATTCCTTATTAATCAAGTGATATTGGAGTCTCTGGCCTAAGCCAGACGCATGCAAAGGCCGAGATGAAGCTGCGAGATCTAGGGTTTCGGGGCTCAGGGCTCGAATGGTTCGGGGCTTGAGTCTTCTGGCTCTGAGGTTCCCAGAAACTCCAATATCCCTTAGCTAAGGAATATTCCTCAAATCGTATTCGGGATCCTACTATAGTTTAAGGTATATTCCCTGATTAAGGGGTATTGGAGTCTCTGGGTTCGGGTGTTTCGGGATTTAGGCACTTTGGGTTTCCCAGCATATTTGAGGATCTAAAGGCCTGCGAGGTTTCACATTGCTCTCAGGGTTGAGGGTTTACTACAGGGGCTTCAATAATTAGGATAGGGTTTGGGGGCCCATTGATACTATATCCATAACAAGGAACCCCCAGAATAGTGTAGGGAACTGTCTAGGCCCCTATGTTATGGTACCCCAAAAGTATCCCTTAGAGACCCCTTTAAGGATGCTAGGATACCCAGTAACCTAAGAATAAAAAGGCGTCTCTTTTTGGTATTGGGTAACTTTATAAGGAACCTAGGACTACAAAAAGGGAATAAGGGTACTACTGGGCATCCTAGCCTTTAAGGATGCCTTTAACGGAACCCTCAGGCCCCTGTACTCCGCCACAGAGTGCAACGTTAAACCCCCGAGCCGATTGAGCCCAAGATCTCAAAACTTCACACGAGAAATTTGCTCTCGGGCCTAAAGCCCACGGTTTAGGGTTTAGGGTGTAGGGTTTAGGGCCTAAAGCCCAATAAGGTAGGGATATCCCCATAAAATGCTTATACTTATGTGCCTTCTTGGGTCCCCAAAATGAGGCATGCAGGAAATTTCTCACTGCCAGGGCTGCTGGTACGGGCCATGCAGGTTCTACTCACAAAGGCCGCGAAGACGGGCTCATGAGTACTTCTTCCCCAATCCTCAAGCTGGGACCCTGATTCTTGAACATGCGGGGGTCGTGACGACCCTTATTGAATTGGCCAGCTAGAACTTCAATTTAGTCCAAATTTGCCTGACAGTCTCGGTGGCATGCAACTCTCCACATCTGAACCCTTGGTCTCTGAACCATCGGATGCCTATGGGGCTGATGCTGTGGTCTTCCACCACAGTATCCTCCAGGGCCTCGCGAGAGCTTGCCGATTGAAGGTAAATCAAGCTGGCTTTGTCAAGGGATTAGGGTTTAAGTTTAGGGTTTAGGGTTTAGGGTTTAGGCCCTGCAGATCATGAGCTTGCGGTGAGGAATGTGGACCAAGGGCTGCATGAACAAGTATGTTTGCAGCCCATTGCTTCCAGGGATGTTGGGGAGCCCAGAATCTTGAGCTGCAAGGCCTTTTCGTTTTCTTTACTTTTGTTCCAGAACACTCAGAAAAGTGTCCACTATGTCATCTTCCCCGCAGCATCAGCGTCGAGCAATGTCGAGAATGGTTGCAGCGATCTATAGCTATGGAACGCTTTGGTTTGGTTGGCCTCTGTGTTCGAAAGTCCCCTTAACCGCAACCTCCGAGGTACCGTTTTGGGGGCATGAGGATTAGGGTAGTAGTAGTGGCTCAGCTTAAACCCTGAAACCTTAAACCCCAAAAACCCTAAATCCTGAAACTCTAAAACCATTAACCCCTAACATCCTAAACCCTGGAAGCAGCTTTGGGGCAAGTATGTTGTAGGCAACTGTGCAGCCAATAGACCAAGTCTTGCTTCAGCCCGTTACCTGTCAAAGACAAACATTCGCCGATTCAGATTCTCTGTGCTGCTTTGCCATCTAATATAGGGGCCTTAATAATTACAACAGGGTGTTGGGGCCCATTAACTATGATTATAATGAAGAACCCCAAATTCGTATTGGTAATTAGTAAGGCCCCTATTTGGCACCGGGCTTAGAGGTTAAGGCTGCTGTTCAGTATTGGGGGTTCGAGGGATGGTTTCGACGGTCAGGACCTAAGCTTCATGGCCTCATCACACTAAACCCTAAACCCCTAAAGCCCTAAAGCCTAAACCCTAAACCCTAAACCCCTAAACCCCTAAACCCCTAAACCCTAAACCCTAAACCCCTAAAGCCCTAAACCCTAAGCTGAAGCGCTCCAGGCCCCCTGGCTTGTCATTGGTAGACCGCTGAACGACCCATCACTCTCGCCGCCAACCCGCACCGACCGTCACAGAAAAAACCTAGAAACGTGTTTGGGAGGCAGAGCTCACCAAAAAGGGGTCGAGAGTGCAGAGTGGGGCGAGCCGGATCGTTAAAACTAAGCGCATTCGCAACCACACAACGCCAAGTAGGCAAACACAAACAAACAATCTATCGACGGCAATCCACGAGCTTCATGATTCGCCAAACTGAAAGCAATGGAAGCTGGCACATGAACACGCATTAGCCTGCGCCTTTGCATCATTGCCCAGACCCCCGGGAGGATCTAGAAAGTAGATCCCCTAATTTGGGGCCCTATACTACTATAAGGGTGCTTTACAGGAACTCTCATTAAGGGATCTACTTTTTGGATCCTCCCGGGGGTCTGGGTGCAAGAAGAGTGAACAGCCCAAAACCCTGGCCCTCACAGACCTTGTAGTCGGAAACGCCGAACTCCGAACCCTAAACCTTAAACCCCAAACCCTAAACCCTAAACCCCCCCCCACCCCCCGCCCAACCAGCATGGGCCTGTGGTGACCTGAAGTTGGCAAATTTCTGCGTTTTGCGGGCCAAACCGAGGGCTCAGGATCGGGGCTAGACATAAACATGGCGCGGCACTGACAATTCGTATAAGGAGTTTACATACTTATATATATACACACATATAGATAGATATAGTTTTTCATTTGTAAATTTTTCGGTATTCTTCAAACCTCGATCTCAGGGTCGGCTTGCGGCCTTGGAGGCTTGAGGCTTGCATTCACCCAGAGCGCCCAATACCCCTTAATTAAGGAATATACCTTAAATTATAAGGGGATTCATATTATGATTTAAACTATATTCCTTAATTAAGGAATATAGCTTAAGTCATAATATGAAGCCCTATATACTTTAAGCCATATTCCTTAATTAAGGAATATTGGGCTCTCTGGGCAATGTTTAAAGAGTTCGGACCCAGGGCTGGGGGGGGTTTGGACTGGGCTTCAGCTCCACGGCATTAAGGGTTTAAGGCTCAGGGTTTAGGGTTGAGGGTTTAGGGTTTTGGGGTTTAGGGTTTTAGGGTGAGGGTTTTAGGGTTTAGGGTTATGCATTGGGATGGAATTATGGAGTCTCTGCAGAGTTGTTCAATTATTAGACAACTCTATAGAGACTCTATAAAACGCTCTAAAACAGCTAAATGAGCAGGGTTCATTTCACTCAAAAGTTCAATTCCTGGGCTCCTATGAATCCTGAAACCGAACCCGGGGTTAGGGGGCATCTCATCCTGTAGCTGAAAAGTCACTGTATGGGGATAGCATCACGAATCAGGGATCAGGGCAAGGGTATCTTATCAGGGTTTGAAGGGCCCTCAGAATGAGTATCCTGCTATCCCTACACCCTAAGCCTAAACCCCCACACCCTAAGCTGCTCGACACCCCAGACCCTTACTGTTAATTTAGAGTCCGCGACTTTGTCCAGATCCTCCTTCAAGCTCCCGATTTTAAAGCTCTAGCCCCCGAAGGTCCCCAAACCCGGTCCTAATTCTTAGTTCCCCTTACAGTAGAAGCCAGAAAGTTGGAATATCATTATCCTAACCCCTTTAAGGTATATTATAGGGGATCCTACCATTAATCCATATTCCAACTTTCTGGAGTTCCCTTTAAATTCTCCTAAACCCTAGTCCACTAACCTCGTAAACCCTAGAACCACCAGGGCCCCTCCGGCCCCTTCCCCCCCCACCCCCCCACGACCCTCCTTCAAAAAGTAAACCCCTAAGAGGAAGAAATTGAAAAGGAGCCCTGGAAGGAACAATTTAAAACAGAACCCTTGAAAAAGGAACTCTTAACAAAAAGACCAATTTAAAAAGGAACTCTTTAATTTAACTTTAATTCAAAAGAGATCCTTCAACAAGGACCCCTTTAAAAAGGACCCCTTTAAATCGCACTCCGAAAGATCCTCGCGCAAACCAGGGGTCCAGACGACTCTACTAATACTGTTATTATTACTATTATTACTATGGTTGCTACATTTAATTCTATTCTTGCTACTCTTTGCTGCTTTCTCTACAACTTTGTTATCACTATGATTACTACTGTTGTTACCGTTGTTATTACGAATGTCATTACCAGGGCTCCGGACGACTGAACGAGCTTCTGTGACACGAAGCTCGCTTCCTAAGCCGGCCGACGAACTACGGCATAAAAGCAAGGAGGGGCTTTAGGGTTTAGGGATCGTTTTAGTGTTTGAGAGGCAAGTAGAAGCTGTTTATAAGAGAGATTTTGGAAGGCGCTTATATGGCGTCCACAGAGCGGCAGAGCGGTTTCAGGCTCGAGGGCTTGGCACTTCTGGTCTTGAGGCCTCGGGATGCAAGGATTTTGAGTCTTAGGGTGCGCACGATATGGATTCTAAGCCCTAAACTGCGGGGTCCTCACAGCCACCCCAAAGCTCTCCTCAAGCACTTGTTGCAGGAATGCTTGAAATGAAGAGGATGTCCCGTACGAAAAGCCTCAAGCCTAAATTCTCGAAAACCCTTAAACACGCGAGCCCACACCCTAAATGCTGAAAATAAGCCCGACACCCTAAGCCCTACCATCCCCTCAAAACAGGAGTACTACGAGCCTAAAACACACCTAAAGCCCACATGCATGTAAAAAAAAGGAAACAAACTCCTCAAAGCCCTTGGGGTTTACGGGGCATGCACTACGGCTCAGAAGGGCTCGAATGAAGCACGAATAGCAGGAATACAGGCTTTGGGGGGTACGTTACTAGTATGATCGGAAGGAATGATACCCCTGGCATGTTGAACTTTGGATGTTTTCATGAGCCCTGAAGAATAGAGTGCTACAAAATATTCAGATGCAGGTGTTAAACCCGACAGAATGAGATCCTACTTTCGCCCATGTTGTGTTTTAACCTGAAGCTCCAAACCCTACGAAGTAGTGATGGGCTAGTGGCTATGGTAGTAAGTAATTTGAGCCACGAGTTGTGTTTGGCCTTTTTCTCTGGGCCTCTGCAAGTGAAAAGCGCAAGGAACGGCGAGCATGTGCCGAGGCCCCTGCTCGCGCTGACCTGCGTGGGGCTCCAGGGTGATAAGTTAGGTACAGCCCCCATGCAGTAAGAGTCTATAATAGGGCTACTATTAAGGTCCTAATATATCTATATAAGGAATATTATTCAACTATTACTGAGTGGGAGCCGTACCCAAGTGATAAGTTTAAACTCGTTTGACATGCATACATACACACACATACGTACGACAGACATACACACATACCTACCTCCCTACCGACGTACGTACATATGTACGTGCGTACGTGCGTACGTCCCTACATACATACATGCTTGCATGTATACGGACATACATGCATACATATAGGATACAAGATGCCAGAAGTTTAGACTTCAAGCCAAGGGTTCGACTAATGATTCGTCTTCAGTTTGCCGTTGTAAGCTCGGTCGGCGAAATGCACCAACAACGTTATTGAGACATCATCACAAAAACGAGAAAAATCAGCGAATACAATTACCCCGGCGCACCCCACCTCCAAAGCCCTATTGCAATCATGAACGCCCTCCCTTAGACCGCTAAAGACGCTTGTGAAGGGAGTAGGTCGGAGTGTGGGATCCAGGCCAACGAGCTCTCAGGATTTCGGATCCTACGACTTGGGGGTTCAGGGTTGTGACGAGGGTCTTGTGCTTGAGTGTTGGAAAGGTTTTGGAGTTTAGGGTCTGGGGTTTTGGGAAGGCTTAGGGTGCTTTGAGTTGCAGGTGTGAGAAGCGAGCTTTTTCGCCACGCAGCAGAGCATTGTAAGCTGTCGGGCTACTCTTCTGCCTTTGCCACTTTCTCATGCGTCTGGAATCTGGAACATTTTGCGCAGATTCAGGTGATGATGTGCTTCTCCTGGGACGTGGCAACTTCTGGGTGCAGCACATATTCGACTCTGGTTACTGAGTTCTCCCAAACAAGCTCCTTGTATCTATGGTAGGGTTCGACATTTCCGGAGAAGCTGCAGATGCACGTTATACATAATCAGCTATGCACATCATAAGCTCCCCCTCCCCTTTGCATCTGGAAGGCTCCGTAGGAGTCCTCTCCCCTCCCGACTTTGTCGCCTATGTTTGTTGTCACGGGAAGTGGGGTGTTACCCGACACCCAACACCCTGCACTCATAACAACAAGAGCCACATCTCAAATCGTATCCACAACTCTAGACTCCAATAGCCCCACATCATCTCAAATCCCCGATTCAACAAACCCTGAAACCTGCGTAACCCTCTAAGCCCCCTCCACCCCTGCGGCACATCTTACTTAAGCCCGGCGTCGGGGAAGACCACCTGTAGCTCCTCTGGGGACAACTCTTGGCTTGCCACCTTCAGAAGGGTTCTCTTAAGGAGTCTACGTGATACTAATAGCAACAACAAGCGTCATGCTAACAATAAAGATAATACCCCAGCAGTATGGGTTAATGATATACTAACAATAAAGGTTTAGCTTGTGATGCATCCCGTAGAGTTGGAACATGGATTTAGGATGATTTGTGCTGGGATTCCTATACTTAAATGTTGACGATCCAACTATCCGGCTTCCAATTCAAACCCTAAACCCTAAACCCCTGAACCCCTAAACCCTAAATCCTAAACCCAGCAAAAGTCTACCAGGGAACCTAAAAGTCCATTGACCAGGATCCCTTCTAGGGTCCCGGGGCTCCTACCAGGGTTCCTTCTGATTCTAGGGTTCAAGGGCTTCAGGCGTTGAGGGATTTAGGGTTTAGGGTTTAGGGTTTAGGGTTCAAGGGCTCTGGTTCAGGCTTGGTTGTCATCTTCTTCTGGTGTTTGAAATTTGGAGTAAAGGATACAGTAAGGTTCATTTTGCTTGTAGACGTTGCCATTGGCCTCTTCCAGAACGCTGCGGAAACGCTCTTCCCGCACGCGCCCGGTGGTCGGCGAGTCGGGCTCCTCCAGGACAAGGGTTTGGGGCTCAACAGTTCAGGGCATAATTCCTGGAATTTGGGAACCCAGAGAGCCCAATACCCCTTAATTAAGGAATATACCTTAAATTATAAGGGGATTCATATTATGATTTAAGCTATATTCCTTATTTAAGGAGTATTGGGCTCGCTGGGAATGTGCGATTGAAAACTTAGGGCCTCAGGCGTTATGGGTACAGTAGGGATTTGATTTGGAGGTTGCCGAATGCGTTTACCTGGATGCGGGGCTGCATGGGCAGTTATGGGGCTTGGAAATTAGAGCTTTGAGTTCAGAGCTTTGACAAAAGAGGTTGCTGCGTCTCCACAGGGAGGGTTCTTGCAAGTCTCTGTTAAGACCCTTGACTTTAAACCCTAACCCAGAGAGCCCAATACTCCTTAAATAAGGAATATAGCTTGAATCATAATATGAATCCCCTTATAATTTAAGGTATATTCCTTAATTAAGGGGTATTGGGCTCTCTGGGAAACCCGAAACCCCAGATCCGGCTTAGGCAGTGGGTCAGTGCCGCAAGCCGACGCTTCATGTTGAGACGTCGCCGGCTCGCAGGTAAGAACGGTTTTAGGGCTTTAGGGTTTTAGGGTTTAGGGTTTAGGGTTTAGGGTTTTAGGGTTTAGGGTTTAGGGTTTTAGGGTTTAGGGTTCTGGTTCTGGTTCGTCGTGCAGATTGCGATCCTAGAACGGCCAAAACATCGTTTGTGTTTCGGGACCCCAATAATTAGAATAGGATTTCGGGGTATGGTACAGTATAACTACAAAAGGAGGAGTTCTGAGTTGCGAGGGGAATAGGTTTTGGTGGAGCTTTGGGATTTCAAAAGAAGGACGCAGGAACCAGACACGTCCACGAGAGGTCGACGCGTTGGGCTTCTGGGGTTTAGGTTTGGGGTTTAGGTATTTTAGCTTTAGGGGTTTGGGTTTGCGGGCGGTTTAAGCTTTGCAGATGTAGCGTGCAAGGATGCAGGTTGAGTTCAGGGATTTAGGTTACCGAAAAACCATAACCCTGCGATCCTTCACCATGGCTGCAACAGCCTCCTGAGGAAGCAGGTAGCTGTTTTCCATAAGTTCTATAACGGTTTTCGGGCCAAGACGGGCCAAGGGTTTGGGGTTCGGGTCCTAGGTTTGGGGTTTGGGGTCTAAGGATGATAGGGCTTGGGGCGTGGGTTTCGATTTCGGACTTAGGGTGGCAGACGTTGAGATACGAGGCTTAAGGTTTTGGGTTTGGCGAATTGCCCTCGTAACTGTTGCTGTTCCTGTCAGAAGCTCGGATTAGAACGGCCGTTGTCACCTTTCGTACTTGCTGGTCTCCTGTTTGCCCCTAGCCCTAAACCCTGAAGCCCGAAAGCCTGAAGCCTTCAAGTCTGTAACCCAAAACCCCTCGATCCCTTAACCTTATTACAGTGGGGAAGACTGCTGTCCCCTATTTTGTTTCCCTAAACTCCGTTTACCCGTAAGCTTTTCAACCTCTCAACCCGATAATGTAGAGGTCTTCAGAGCTACAACCGGGTTCCTCCGAAGGGTTCTGTAGGGGAATACTGTGAGGGCATGGTTTTGAGACGTTCATAGTTTGAATGTTGGCTTTTTACGTAGTATACAAAAGTGGTTCTATAGGGATTATGACTATGAGGGAATGCTATTTTGGCAATTTTTCCGACCCCTATGGGCAGTTCCCTAAACTAGGGTCCCTTTTTCGAGTCCCTTTCATAAGAATGCCGTACTATATTGGGAACCTACAAAAAACCGTAATTTAGAGATCTACCCCTATACTGATATTGTCTATACTAACAGGACGCCTCCCCAGACGCCATCCCTAAGAGACGGTTTACGGTTTACCCATTGTGAAACGCTGCCTATTCCGCAGACCCTAAACATTATGCGCACACGTGCACTACAAACATGTCTGGGTTATGGCCCTAAATGGCCCTGAACCCTAAAGCCTACACCCTACACCCAAAGTCCTAAACCCTCATATGGCTATTAGAAGGTTTGTATATACGGCTCAAATCACGGAACAGCAACGCACTAGATAGGCATACGACAACTGTTGTAAACCTCCTGCGACACCAGCAACCAAGCCTGCAACAACGCCTGCCCAGAGAGCCCAATACCCCTCAATTAAGGAATATGGCTTAAATCATAATATGAAGCCCTCTATAATTTAAGCCATATTCCTTAATAAAGGGGTATTGGAGTCTCTGGCCTGTTCAACCCACGAAGTCCGAGCTTCCGTTAACTTTGGCATGGCGTTCTTCGCGGCCAACAGTTTCGAGGCACGATGGACCACCTGCAAATGCGGCACTTAGAGTTCCGCCGGGTTCAGAAACTGGAGATGCTGGTTCGGCTTGAGTTCAGAGTTTGAGCTTGTCGGTGGTTTTTCGCTTCTGAGTGCAATTTCTGGTTCACGGTCTTGGTGTGGGTTTGGATTTAGAGTCTGAGTTTTGCGTTTATGGTGCGAGACTTAGGGTTTAGTAGGTCTCTGATGACAAATAGCAAACTTGCTTACTTGCGGGCTTATGCAGGTCGATGTTTGAAGATGTAGGGTGTAGACTTTGTGGGCGTAGGGCCTTCCCCCTAGAGCTTTGCAGCACCTCAATCCGGTTCCGGGTGAAGGGCTGGGAAAAACATCTTCACATCCGCTGCCGGTGGCGTTTCCGCACTGCGACGTAAGAGCAAAGCTCCGGCGCAGAGGCCACCGGAGCGCCGCTCGGATCTACCCAGAGAGCCCAATACTCCTTAATTAAGGAATATAGCTTAAATCATAATATGAATCCCCTTGTGATTGAAGGTATATTCCTTAATTAAGGGGTATTGGGCCCTCTGGGTACGACCGTTTGATACCAGACCGCACATGTGCTTTTACAGCTCTCCGGCTTGGGACGCAGGGTTCAAAACCCTGCTACACTGGACCCTAACCTACAAGTCCCGAACCCTTTACCCTGAAACCCTACAGCCCTGAAACTAGACCCTCAGCTTTGAAGGCTTGTGCAAGAGGTGTCTTTCAGGCTAAAGGCAAAAAGCATGCAAACTTGCAAACTTCAAATCCCGGAACTGTCTTACGGTTTACTAAACCGTAAACCCGGAAGTCGTGCCACTTAGGAACTGACGATGCTCATGGTTGCGGTGGTGACGATTGCACAGAGAGGCATGCCGTGATGATAGTGGCTAGGACGATGCCGCTGGCGATGGTGCCATGATATGATCAGTGTGATGATGGTGATGGTGATGATTCTGATGATGATGATGATCATGAGGGGGGAGGAGGAACATTAATGATATCATGATTGCCATGATGAAGGTGATCGTGATTCCTATGATGAGTGTGGAGATGCTGATATGACTATCTCGGTACTGGCCACACTGGCGATGCTGCTGTTGATGATGCCGGTGACAGTGACGGCAAAAATCGAAACATGATGACCCCACTGCTTCTGCCCCGGCTGTCGCTGCCGCGGCTGCTGCTGCTGCTGCGGCGGCGATGATGGTGATGATGGTGATATGTTGGTAACGAGGATGATGGTCATGTATTCCTATGACAAGGATCACAGCGGCGAACGCCCTCATGGTATCATGCTGCGCAACAACCAGAACCACCAACATTCGAGTTTACCCGCAAAGCCTCACCTCCGTCAGCGGCAAAGGGTGCACAACACCTTTGTCTTTGTCCTTGGCCCCCTTTTCCGGCTTCTCCTTAGTGACGTGAGCCAGGGGTGGGGGCTAGCGGCTAGCGCCTTGGGTCCAGGGCTTGAGGTTCGGATGCTCTGTGGACAGCTTCGAACAGTTATCTGATGGATTCGGAGTCCCTCAGCAACTCCCAGGGGCCGCTCCTGCAATTAGCCGTTGGCACAAAGAAAAATGGCTGAGGGTTTAGGGATTGATTTGTTTAGCGCCCCTTTGCTCAGCTTGCGGCTGAGCGCTGCGGGGTAAAGTCCCGTATTCTCGAGGGCTCGCTGAAATACTTTTATTGAAACACCCAAAAACCTGGTCGAAATACTTCCAGGCCCTCGTACTCGGCTAAGCTCCCACAAGCCACAAGTGAGCGCAGCAGAGGATGCTCAAAGGACTTGCCTCAAGTGTCTTAAAGGGCCAGACTGCAAGTTTCAAGTCAAGGAATCCATAAACACAGGGGCCGTGGTATCTAGAACAAGGTTTGAGGGCACAGTATGGTGTCATCATAGAAAGGGGCAGTACAGACACCTAGTATCAATTGTTAGGACCCCCTTATTAGTTCAGTGATGGGCGTGATGTTGACGACCCTTTCGTCACGCGGATTGTGTGAAGATGTGTTGTCGTATTTAGGACAGGATAAACATAGTGGTTCTTGTAGTGTCTGTGTCAAAACTCGCACATGCCGCACACCACCAAGCCGAAAAACGAACGCAATCGAAAAGAAAACTCAAACCTTGCGCTCTTGACAACGGAAGCACAAGCCACGACTCCTCCAAGTCGACACTCGACAAAGCTAAAGTTACAAGCAACGAACCCAGAGGGCCCAATACCCCTTAATAGGAATATAGCCTCAATCATCATGTGAAGCCCTATATAATATAAGCTATATTCCTTAATTCAGGGGTATTGGGCTCTCTGGGAAGCTGCCTAAATCTCGAACGTAACCCTCGGAACCCTCCTCAACCCGTAGCCGAAGCCCCAAACAGCTTTGAACCCGAAGCCTCGAAGTCAGACCCCGAACCTAAACCCTAAACCCCAAAGTCACTAAACCCTTAATCCTAAAGCCCGAACGGCCCTAACAGGCCCCTAACGACATTTTTCGGCCAAGTTACTGGCATGTAGAGAGGAACTACCTGATTCCCTAAACGGTACTCACGCCACTGGCCAGGTCCACGACAGCGCATGGCTTCGGAGCTTTCGAAGGCGGTGTGCTGTTTATCCAAGAAGACGGATTTCGGTTTTTGTCAGTAGGGTCGAGGAATGTGGGATTCCGGGTGTGGGACAAGCGGGTTTGGTTGCCCGGCGTACGAGAGTGTCACGAGAGTGTAGTGTAATTAGCTTGCTCGCGAAACTTGGATGTTCGCGGAATAGAGCAGGAAGGTCGTGGGAAGGAGTAGTATTCTGAAAGCGGTCAGGTCTCCTGGTTGCCACTGCCAAAATGATTGCGCCAAGACGCGAAAGAGAAGGGACATGGCAAACGCGAAACTACACTGTACCGGAAGCACTGATGCGAAGCTGTGAAAACCTAAAAAGGCGGCTGCTGCACTAGCCCGGACCTCAACGAAGGTGTCAGCTCACACGACAGCTTTGACAACCCTGAATCCAGGCCGGTTCAAAAAAAAACAGATGCCGAGAACCTGCTCAAGAAACCCTGGGCCTATAATACTAGGATCCTTATTATCCCTACACCCTAAACTCTAAACCCTAAAACCCTAAGCCCTAAACCCTAATACTCAGGAACTGGGGAATCTGGAGGTCTTCACCCTGCTAGGCCGGGGCTTCTTGAACGGTATTGCTTACCCCAAGGGTTTAGGGTATAGGGCTTACGGCCTTTGGGGTCAAGGGTTTAGGGTCTAGGGCTGAACCCAAAACTCCGAACCCTAAGCCCTTAACCTAAGAACGGTGCGTCCTTCTTTCAACGAGCTGCTGACAGAGTTTCAGAGCCACTGGGTTGCTCCCTACCCCGAAGATCCATATGTACTACCACTTATGGAGTTAAGCTCCAAATGCCCATCCTGACAATCGCTTTTGGAACCATAACAACAGTATACGTCTATGTGTGTATGTGTAGAGAGAGAGGGAGAGAGAGACCTTCTGGGCAAAGAAGGCAGCAAGCATTTGGGAAACTGTGGCTTGATGACGGCCTAGAAAAACATGGAACTTCAACGCGAACTCCTAAGCGCCTTCAAACCCGGTACTGTTTCTGCCGAGTTTAAGATGCGAAACAATCAAAGACTTTGAAACCCCAACCGGCCAGGCTAGATGACTCCTGGCACGTCATGGGGGGACCCCATGAAACCTATAGTAACCCCTTTAAGCAACCCTTATAGTACAGAACCCTTGTGGTAACCCTGATAGAACCTAGGCACTGCCCTCATACAGTAATAGTCTATAATAGAGCTACTATTAAGGTCCGAATACATCCATATTATGAATATTATTCAACTATTACTGAGTGGAGTCCGCACCAAAATAGAACCCGCTTTCCGCCAAACACCATGTCATCGGCACAGGAGAGACTCCAGAGGATTGCAGCCGAACTCCCTGTGTTAGGGAGATCGGCGTCTCTCAAACCCGGCCTAAGCCCTACTTGGAGGCCCTTTTGACTTAGTAAGTAGGGTAAGTAAGGTGGGTTATGGGGTTTGTAATAGGGTTTCTAGGGGATACTAAGTAGACTTACTAAGTCAAAAGGGCCTCCAAGTAAGGGTCCGTATACGTGCTCCTTTACGTGCTTTGCGGGTGTTAGAAGGGTACCATAATGGTTTCAGGCTTCAGGCTATATAGTATGTACTTTGGCCTTCAAGTAGTCCCTGTATAGGTACTTTGGGGCCAACGATATACCCTTAGGGAATGACCGAGGCACTGTCCCGATTGCTCAGAGACTCAACTTCGTCGAGACCTGATTGGCAGGGAGCACTCTGGCCGAGTGGTGCCAGAATCATTGGAATTAACACGAGGGGATTCTGAAGGAACGGCGTGAAGAATCGTTATAGTAGTTCGCTAAACCCTGAACCCAATCATCGTTCGCAGCTCCCACAACAACTCTGACACAAATCAAGAAGCCCCGAGAAGAACGACATCCGATATCGAATCTGCAATATGGTACATGGTATGTAGTATATAGTGGTATCCGTCGAACACTCGCACTGTCGACGGTAATCGATCGGGCGTTTTTGGCGCATCCCGGGCCGAGGCCTGCCATAGTTCCTACCGAATGTCTCAAGCTCCCCTACAGCGACTCTACGGTTACGAAGGGTAGGGGCTATATCATACTATAACTTAATTGTAGTAGGGAACTCTGCAGTGACGAAGGGTTTTGGGGTCTATCATACTAAGGAGGCCTTCCATAGTATCCGACAACATGGTCTAGTACCATGGTCTATGTCAAAGCCGCACGTGGAATGCCGCTCTCAGCCGCACCCTTTCGAAACCTTCTTGAGCTTCGTTCGAAACCACACCGAAACCATCAAGCTCATTAAGCTTTACTGTAAGTCACCTCGAAAAACACGGGAGCTAGACATTTTCCCATGCACGGACCATACTGGGATATGACCCGACACTTTGGATTCTGCAGATTCTCGTAACTTGGCCCGATGGGATTTTTAACAACTTCACAACCTCGCACTTACTCTTGAAGATGCCATCGCATTTCATCATTGTGCAACAGTAGTCATACTGACATGGGTGGTTGTCAATATTAGGGTCCCTTTTTGCGCTCTTATTATAGTACGGCACCTATTATTTAGGGTACCCAAACAGGGACCATAATTTTGACAACCACCCACATGTACCCCAGTCCTTTCCTCTACAGGCCCTGTACTAGACGCACTTCTTACCTTTGGTTAGTAGGGAATGGAGGAATGGGGTACAATTATCACTACTACTGCTGATGATAAAAATCCTGCATTACCTTCAGGACCCGAAACTATGGGAACTATGATGTATTCCCTATAATGGGTAATGCAGGATGTATATCATCAACCGTATTACTACCATTCTTCCATTCCCTACTGACCATAGGCAAGTTAGGTTGGGCCAGGGCTTCAGCGTTGCCAGGCTAAGTTGAGTTTCGGCCGCAAGCCTTCGGGTTTAAGCTTTCAGGGTTTTAGGGCTTTAGAGTTATTAAGTTTAGGGTTTTAGGGTTTTAGGGTTTAGGGTTTTAGGGTTTTGGGTTTAGGGTTTTAGGGTTTAGGGTTTAGGCGGAATAAGCTTTAGGGTTCAGGGTACCAGGCTTCGGCCTCTAGGATTCTAGGGGTCTGCAGGACTAAGGCTTCGGGTCTAAGGCTTATGGATCAAGATTTTACCTTTTGGGTACCTAGTTTTCGGCACCCTCCAAAAAAAGGGGCAGGGAATGACCCCATAGGTAGGGTTTGAGGCGTCAGGTTTGGGGGGAGACAGGTCGGAAGTGGGTACCGGCCTGAGTGACGATGGGCACGATCTCCCAGCCTTCAGTCTCAGGAGATTATATGCTGAAGTAGTGAAAGTAGCACAGAGTCAATGAGTTGTGGTAAAACCAGCATAGCGACAGAAATATGGTAAAAACATGTGGTGGTAGTAATAGTAGTAGCAGTGGCAGCAGCAGGAGTAGCAGTAGCAGTAGTAGTAGCAGCAGCAGTGGTAGTAGCAGTAGTCACTGTAATGGGGCAATGGCAATGAATGGTGATAATAATAGGTCATGCTAAAAGAAATGCTCATGCATATGCTAATACTAGTACTAAATCCAACACAGTAATACTAAGACTTACACTTATGCTAATCCTAACTCTCTAAAGCCCTAAACCCCTCAACTCCTAAACCCCTCAACTCCCTGAAACCCTTACAAACCCTAAACCCTAAATCCTTACCAGGGAGGGTCGGATCAGTCCCAGGAGCCACCATCCTTCGTTGCGGCCACCAGGTCCGAGTCCGCACCGGGCGGCGGAGTCTCCTGGTCTTTCGGCTTTGGGTTTAAGATTTTTAGGGCTTGGGTTTAGGGTTTGGGTTTAGGGTTTAGGATCTGGGATGAGGGCTTATGGGGCTTTTAGGTCTGTAGGGATTTTGGCGTAGGGTGTAGAGTGTAGAAGGTTGAAGGGTTTAGGGTTTAAGGCTCCAGGAATTATGACGGGTTCGATAGGGGCTTGAAGGTTGCAGTTTGAATGTGTCAGGAAGTTCTTCGAACACAGCTGCGTGGACTGAAATTGAACTTCCCCCCCCCCCCCCACCAGATCCCACAACGCGAAGAAAGGTGGCTATGCTACTTACGAGGGCGCTGCAAAAAAAACTTAGAAGCATGTGAAGGCACTATTTTGAGGTATGTGAGACTGGATTGCAGGTATGAAGGAGCACTACGTTACCCTCTAAGTTTTGACGCTCCGGCAGTAGCTGCCATACTGTTGTAACCTGTCCCAAGCCCTGCATGAGAGCAAGCAGGGGATATCAGCACGAATCTTCCTCGCGTCTGCCACCTTTTTCCTAAGCTTTCCATCCTCCAACAATGGAGATGAAAGGCAACGCTTCAGATTTTCAGGGTAGAGGCTCAGGCCAAGTCTAGAATGAAGCTACAAAGCTGGCGACACCCGGATCATGATTCCAGTGCTTTGGATTGGGATTTTGGGAAGGGCGTCACAAGCCCACAAGCACAAACACGCTAAGCCCAGATTCTAAACTCCCTAAACCCTAAACCCTAAACCCTAAACCCTAAACCCTAAACCCTAAACCCTAAACCCTAAACCCTAAACCCTAAACCCTAAACCCTAAACCCTAAACCCTAAACCCTAAACCCTAAACCCCAAGCTCTAAGAGCCCCAACTCTGGGCCTGAATCATGCATCCCACGCCAGCTTAAACTCGAATCAAACACTTATACACCCTGAACCACGGTGTAGGGTTTTTTTTTTTTTAGGGTTTAGGGTTTAGGGTTTAGGGTTTAGGGTTTAGGGTTTAGGGTTTAGGGTTTAGGGTTTAGGGCTTAGGGTTTAGGTTTGGGGCTGCAAGCCCTCTGTGTAGCCCCTGCTGCCTCGCTCGGCGCGCCACAAGCCTCTGGTGTGCTTAACTAGGAACGACGTGCCACTAGAAACATGGATGATGACTCAGATTAAGATTCGGGTGCCTACTTTAGTGACCTGAGTACCGTCACTAGGTCAGGTTACTGAAGTTCTTTTGCCTTCAGGGCAGCTCGGCCCTGACTAGCCGCAAGGTCAGCGTGCGTCAAACCCAATAACCAAGCCCCAACCCCTGAACCCTACGGTCCAAACCTCAAACCCAAAGCCCTCACAGGAACCCTTATAACAACCTTTATAGCGGCCCTGAAAGGGATCCTTATGGAAACACCATAAAAGCCCAGACCCCAAGGCCTTCAGAGGGAGTCAAAGGCTGCGCTTGTTTTCGTTTGGGTTCGCTTTCCAGCGTAAGGGTTGCTTTCCAGATCATAGCCTGGGTCTATTCGTAGAGTGGCGGAGCCTCAGGGTTTAGAGTTGCATCTTTCGAGGCTGGCGTAGGATCCCCAAAGGGTCCAAGTAACACACTCTTGGCAGACATCTGGACCCCGAGGGTATGCTGAACCCTGAACCCAAAACCCCTAAACCCTAAACCCTCTCTCTCTGGGGATATGGACTGTTGCATTCAGGTGCTCGAGCTGACGGCCTTTGGGGGGGGGGTCCGAGTAGTAGTACGTACAGTATGTACTTTTGGGGCTCAAAATTCCTGCGAAGCATCTACCATGTTGGTACTTAGGCCATTTGGGTATCTAGTAAGCCGTCTGAGTCTCAGCATCCATTCTAGATCGGCGCCCGGCCGTTTCTCCAAACACAGAGCCGATCCATTGTTGTCTCGATTTTTCTGCTGCCAAAAACTCCAAATTACAATCACTCACCCAGAGCTCGACCTGCTTAATTCCCAGCACACCCGCACCCCTCCAAGCTCGAAAAGAAAAGGAGCCCTAAACACTAAAGGATGAACCAACACCCCTAAACCCTAAACCCAGAAATCCTAAACTCTAAACCCTAAAACCCTAAACTCTAAACCCTAAAACCCTAAAGCCCTAAACCCGAAAGGGATCACATCGCATCTAGGAAGCAGCGAGTAGGTCTTTGCGCTGCAGGGAGTCAAGCCTGACAGAGCTTTCGGTTTCACTTTCAGGGTCCAAGGCTTTAGGGTTCAGGCTTTAGGGTTCAGGGCTTTAGGGTTCAGGGTTCAGGGTTTAGGGTTCAGGGTTTAGGGCTTTGGGTTTAGGGCTTGGGGTTTGGGGTTTAGGCTTTAGGGTTTAGGGTTTAGGGCTTGGGGTTCAGGGCTTAGGGTTCAGGCTTTAGGGTATAGGGTTCTGCTTCAGGGGTTTAAGGAAATGGGAACTCGGGTTTGGGATTACTAAGGTTTGGCGCTTTGTTTTTCGGCCGCAAGGGTTTCAGTCAGGGTTCAGATTTTGGTGTTTGAGACCTAGGACCTAGGGCTTTGGGATTAGGGTGGGCCTCAGGGCTTCGAGTTCAGAATTGGCGGCTTAGGCTTCAAGATTTAGGGTTTAGGGGTTTATTGCCTTGGTTTTCAGGTTTAGATTTTTAGGGCTTCAGGGTTTTCGCAACCCGTATCCGTATCGACATTGGATTCTTGAGGTTTGCCTTGGGATGTCGCCCCTTCAGAACAACTCTCACCTTCGTCTGCGTTGCCGTCTGTAGCCAAAAAGGTGGGTTGAAGTTTAAGTTACTTTTGGCACCGAGTATCATGTGGTCATGCTCTCCCACACCAAGTATGGAAACTCCAACCCCATCACACTTCGGAAGCCACGTTACCAGCAAATATGCTCCCAGCTCCACGGTATCAAGTACATGGACCCGAAATATCCTAACAGAAGCATTGAATGAGAGATCGTCTGGTGCGTGAAAACTCCGCCCAGGGACAAAAGCGTGTCTAGTAGAGCACCGCCATCCTTGCCATCACACCACATTGCCTAAGGTAGGCTCAGGGCTGTCGTCCTTGCTACGAGTAGAATGCTAACAGCCACAGGGCCGACCTTACCGTCATGGTGCCACTACGACGAGGCCGACACCGACGACGACGACAGCGACGAGCATGATGCTCCTGGAACTGTTGCAGCTACACCTCGCACTCCGCCTACCGCCTCCGTCTTGGGCCACAGCAACCACGACCACCGCCGCTGCGACTACGACGACCACCACAGCCACTACCATTGCCGCTACCGCCGCTACCACATCAAATTGCTACCAAGGAGGTTGCCGGGAACCCGAAGTCCCAAAGTATCGGATCCGAACTACACCCGCGTAACAGGCCACCCCAGGCTCACGTATGATACTCCCAACACTTGAAGCAACTCCGTTTCGGAGATAGTCAACAGCCGTCACTGCGAACACCTGTCATGCACAGCAAGGAGGACGAAAGCACAGCAAGGAGGACGAAAGCACACCGTCGCAGTCGGATTTGAAGAAGCGTAGGGCAAGTTGAATGAACTGTGGACTGCGCTCTAGACACTGTGTGGCAGGTCGGACATCACCATTGCCCCAATCTAGTGGCACCCAAGGCACGGTGGACAGCGCATGTGCGAACTGGTCATTGCTTTGCCAAAACCTTGACGATGCGTGTGGGTGTTGTGCTCTCGCAATTCAGGTTCGTGCTTGGCTTGAAGCAGCACATGTGGCTTGTAATAAGATCAGATCCTATATACACATTAGTATGTAGGGCATTTAGTCAAGGGCACCTCTGTTACCAAAATTGGACCTCAATGATGATGTGAGGCATGATGTACACTCTGATTGCAACCCCCCCGCTCTACACTAAACCCTCAACACCCCTCGAAACACCCCCAAACCCCAATCAAAGCCCCCCCCCCCTCCCCTTGCCAAACCCTTCGAGCTAAGCCCAGGCTCAGCCTCTGTTTGCCCTCCACTTGATCCTTTCCTTTTCTATGGCCACCCCATCTTCCTGTAGACTCTTTGACGATTGAGGAATTTGGTACGTAGGCTGTCCGAAGGCAGTCCGACACAGATTTTGGGAAGTCCCTACCGGATCTAAACTGCCCCGCAAAATAGAACCCTGCGACGATCCCTGAACCCTAAGCCCTGTTTTTGCTTTAAGCTATCGGAGGCCGTGTCCAGTAGTCAAGGGTGTAGCGGACTCGGCCGGTCCCTTCGCGGGATTATGGAGAACTCTGAAACCCAAAGCCTCAAGACCCAAACAGCCTACGCCTTAAACACGCAACTTCCCTAACTCCTTAACCCCTAGAAAAGCCCTTAAACTTTAAACCAGAAACTCCACAAGGAACAGGAAACCCTCAAAATGCCGGGGAGCATGGTGTGCCAAGGCCGGCGAAAGCGTATTGCAGTCAGCCCGGGCCCTCTGGGAAAGGACGGCGCCTGCCTAGCGAGCTAGCTCTTGAGGTCAGGGGTTGAAGGCGTCTCGGCATTGGGCTGTGGGGTTTCGAGATCCTTTGGGCTCGAGTCTTAAAACTTCTGCAAAAAACAGAAATTCAGTGTTGCAGCTGATGAGGGCTAGGTCTAAGTCCTTGCCCTTCCTCAAGGACGACATGAACCTTCAAAGGGTTTAAAGTTCAAATGGGTCCCTACTTTCACTCGAAATTTAGTCCTTCAGGTTGTGCTGCGCCACAAAGCGAACCACTGGCAGTCCATCGGCATATAGCCTAGAATGCAACTAGTCCAACCTCCCTTTGAAGTTCGATGCCGCCAGCGTGACACAAGATGAAGATACAGCTTTTGGGGTTTATGGGTGGGGCAACCCTGATCCTGAACCCGTCTAGATCCCTACCCCTTAGCCCTAAACCCCTGAAAACCCCACTGTTTAGCCGCTTCACCCCGAATCTTCCTCCGACCTCCTGGTCTGAGCTTCGGATCCTTCCTACATGGAGTCCCCAAAACACCAGAAACCCCCAAAGGGTGACCTGTAGGGCATGAGGATACTTCTGTCACCCTGGACCTTATAGACCCCAAACTTGCTGGTAGTTGCCGCAAAGCTTGGGCGGCGGGGGGGGGGGGTGCCTCGGCAGCTTAGGCGCAGTCTGCCGTTAGGGTACAGGGATTTCGGGAGTAGAACTTTCGGCTTCGGAAGTCTTCTGTAGGGGAATGAGGCTCCAGGCTTTAAGGCTAGAGTTACGGACGGGGGCTTCGTTTAAAAGGCGTCTTACCTTTAGCTCGTGTGTGGGAAAACTGGAAAATGCGAAGCCAACGAGGAGGTGAGCAAAATGCGGACACTTCTTTGCACAGACCTTGGGTACTGCCCCCATACAGTAACTGTCCATGTACATCTGCAAAATCAAGATCATTCAGCTGTTACTGAGTGGGGGCAGTACCCAACACAGAACCCTCATAAGGAGCCACGTATAGTCTGCCCGAGGATTGGGGTACCTTCTACTATAAGTGTAACAAGGATCCCCTTTGTAAACCCTGTTCTAATGAAGGCCCCTATACTTCACCCTTAAAGTGAACTCTTACAGAACCCTTTTTTTCCACCCTGAAAGGAACCCTTTTGTAATAATAATAATAACAACAACAACAACAACAACAACAACAACAATAAAGCCCTATACATTAGCTCCAAGGACCTTTTGTTGCAGCCGGGATGCCTCTGCACGAGGAAGACCTTCCGTTGCCGGCTGCATTCAGCTATGCTATATGGCGGGTCTTAAAGGTTCTTTTCAAGGGATCTGCAAAGGTCACAATAATGTTGGGCCAGACTGATTTAAATAGGTATTTTGTGATATGTGATACTATAAAATCGTAGAAAGGAACCTTAGGGAATCACACCCTACATCAGGGCTGCAGCTACAACCCCTGCTCTGGATCAGGTGATTATCAGATTCGAGACCCCTAAATTCGCAGCCCTAAACACTGAACCCGGCACAACCCAAAACCCCATAGCGTAAGAACCTGATTAAGAAACCCTGGCCTGTAACCCCCAATATACTAGGATTCATATAAGGAACCCTAATAAGGACCCAAGGTTTCTTAATCAGGTTCCTACATTACCCTGAACCACGGAACCTCTGATCCCTGCGGCCTCACTCTGCACCCTCGACCCCTGAACCGGACACTGACCTAGAGCCGTGAGAAGCACAAAGGGGTGGCAAAGCTTTGTGGACTCCTGTCACGGTTCAGGGTTGTTTTGGATTGTGTTCCTTTAAGGGTCCTTTTAGAGGGATCTATAGGGATTCTATGAGGGTGTAGGGTTTAGGGTCGACTTGGAGGTTCATGGGTAGTTATAAGTGGGCTGATAGTTGAGGTAACTATGGTTATCACCCCTATTGGGAAACTCATAACCCCCTAAACCCTAAACCCTAATATAACTTCCCGTTAACCTCCAAGTAGGGCAAGGAACGTGGAGTGAGGTTTTCGGACCTCGCCCCGAAGCCCCATTACACTACTTGGGGCCATATTGGTGGTTTGTCAAAATTATGGTCCCTTTTTGGGAACCCTAAATATTAGGTGCCGTACTACATAAGGGACCCAAAAAGGGACCCTAATTTTGACAACCACCCATATATTACTTGGGTTTGGCTCTCGTGGAGATGAAGGGATGTCGCACCCCAGGCCGAGCCCATGAAGTTATGCGAAAACCTCGATGCAACGAAGCGGCGAAGCTCGCAACAATCACAGCCACCTCGAGGCCAATCCCCCTGGCAAGCAGACATCCGGGATTTCAGAAGAAATTCGGGGTCCTGCGGATACCTAAACCCTAAGACCTCAAGCCCTAAACCCTAGATACCCATAACCCTTCTTAGGCGACTTATGACCCCATTTAAAAAACTACCCATAACCTCCAAGTAACTCCTAAACCCCTATACCCTTATAGAATCCTACAGATCATTTTAAAGGGACCCTGAAAGGAACCCTTATAACTACCCATGAACCTCCAAGTACCCCGTGCTCATCATCTTGGTTCAGACCGCAGGCGTATAAATGCTGAACCGAAACAGAATCTAGACCTAAGAGTAGCCCAGGAATAAAAAGGGTGCCCGTTTTCGGCTTCAAGGGTGTTATATAAGGGAGCCTAAACCGTAAAAAAATGGGGAATGAGGGCCTGCCCTGGGTCTTAGGAACCTTCTTCCCAAGCCCTAAGCCCTCCAAAACCCTGAACAAACTTATGCAAACCCTGAAACCGAACAGAACGTCGTGCCCTATAAACTTTAAAGGAGAAGAGCTACTCGGCACCCTAAATCCTAAACTAAACACCAATAAAACCCTAAAAAAACTAAAAAAATGTATAACCCCGTGAAAAAACCCTATGTAAACACATCCCAAACCCTGAACCCCAAACCCAGCATGACCCCTAAAATTTAAACCCCCTAAACCCTGCGTAGACTTTAAACCCGTAAACCCTAAACCCAAACCCTAAACCCTGTATAAACCCAACCATAAACTCTAGAACCTAGTATAAAACTTATATAAACCCTATAGAAGCCTCCAAAAGGATTGGTATAAACCACAACGCAAACTCTAAACCCTAAACCCCAAACCCTAAACCCCCTAAACCCTAAACTCACTAACAACCTCTGGCAGTCGCCTTAGGAGGTCCAGCTTCCGTGAGGTGATGAAGAAAGCGGCCCCAAAGCCGGAGAGGAAGAAGACCTTCGGCTCCAGGGGGATATGGGAGTTTCCGAAAATTAGGGGCGTCCTTTAAAGGGACCTATAAGGGTTCCTTATGGTTCCTTTAAGGGGTCCTATAAGGGATCTATACTGTGTAGGGTTTAGGGTTTGGGAGTTTCCGAAAGTTAGGGGCTCCTTTAAAGGGTTCAAAAGGGGTCCTTAAAGGGATCTATAAGGGTTCTATAAAGGGTTCTATAAAGGGTTCTATAAAGGGTTTAGGGTTTGGGAGTTTCCGAAAATTAGGGGTGCCTTGTTTTGGGGGTCCCTATAATAAGGATCCTTCTATTTAGGGTACTATTTTAGGGTCCCCTATTGTCGGAAACACCCATATAGGGTCTTTAGGATTCACGGTTTAGGTAGGGTTTGGGGTTATAGGATCTCGGGTTTAGGGGTTAGGGGTGTAGGGTTTGATGTTTGGGGTTTGAAAGGGTTGGGGTTTGGGGTTTGAGGCTGCAGGGTTTGGGGTCTAGGGTCATCTTTATTCTGTTCCGACGGGTTCAGGATTTGTGGGATAAGATTTCTGGTAGGTTTTAGAGTGCAAGGTGTTTTCGGTCAGGGCTCCTCCCCTTTGGTTTCCAGTTCCTCTGTCGCTATTTCCACCTTGCAGTTGTACGATTTACGGCCAGCTTGGAGGCAGGCGTCTTCTAAATTCTCCATATTCTCCATGAGCGGGGCGGCGCAAAATCAGCTTAAGGAGGAGCTGCTGTGGGCTGCTGAAGCTGCAGATGCTTAAGGTCTATATAGCATCGTCAAGACACCCTAGATATGGCACTCAAATTAGGGACCCAAAATGCACATAAGCATAAGCATTTTATGGGGATATCCCTACATTATTGGGTCTTGTTTCTTTGTTCTGGGTGTATGTGCTCCATTCCTTTTGCTACGGGCCTTTCCTGACGGCTTGGGGGCGGTCGAAGCCCTCCTGCTGTTGAGAGTATGGAAAAGTTCGTAAACCCTAAACCCTAAACCCTAAACCCTAAACCCATGCAACCCGTCAGCCACAAACTCAGTACTGATCCTAAGCCTGGAGACCCACGAAACATGTGCTACGCACTGAGCTCTAAGACTTAAATCGCAAATGCAAAAACACAACCCAAAAAAGCAAAGCCCGAGCATCTCAAGCAAAACACGAGACACCTCAACCTCTCATCCCCCCAACATTGAACACCCTTTTACCAAAATTGTGCGTATGAAAACTGTCGCCATTAAGACAACCATTGCAACAACTACAAAGACTATCTTATGTATGAATATACACGTCACAAGTGCTAGACCTGGTGTATTGAATTGTACTGGTTGCATCAGTTGTTGTAACCATTGTGATAGCTCCTTCGTGTTGGTGCTGATGTAACGGGTGATGTTACATGATGACTGCGTTGGAAATAACTGTTGTGTTTCTGTTTTGGGGGTTACTACAGTTCGGATAAAACTATGATGAATAGTACTATGGACGTGATGATGATGATGGTGACG